>JAPVLO010000013.1:6767500-7280000 GCA_027257055.1 Cephalopachus bancanus | reverse complement strand
ATCACTTCTGTTCATATCCCTTTTGCTAAAAACTGGTCACCTGGCCACATATAACTGCAAGAGAGGCTGGGAAATGATACTTATAGCTGGGAGCCAAGTTTCAAGATGCAATTGGAGATATTGTATTGTTTAAGAAGAAGATAATGTATATTGGAGCCAGGTAGCAGAGCTACTCCAGGTACACTTTGTTTTTATCCTTATTTTATAGGTGAAGAAATCAAGGTTGTAAATTGGCTAAGGTAAGGCATATAATGAATGGTAGAATGAGAGCTTTAAACCAAGACTTGTTTTACTCTATGGCCTATGTATTTCACCCCTCTGCCATATGACTTGGTTGTGGGTGATATCACTAGATAAAGGGGCAGGACACGGTGAAGGGATGTCAAGAAAATATCTCGTGTGGTTTCATGACATATTCAGAAGTGAATCTCTACAGCTTAGTCAGGCATCTAAGGTCAGCAAATCTATAGATTGGCAGAGGAGATGCTGGTGAGGGTGTTGAATATTCAGGAACATAAAGGGAGCATTAGTGCCTTCTGGCATTCACCTGGCTTCTTAGTCAACTCTCGATTCTGAAGATAAACTTCTGGTATCATGTGTCCGATGGCAGTTTTAAAATCTTTAATTCCCTTGATGGTCTTCCTTGTTGAACTGGGGTATTTCATAGTTAGACCCCGAGGCAAAAAAAAAAAATGTGTTCTTTAATGCAAATGGAGGATGAAACTGGCCTTCTTTACAAATTTATATTTAACAGAAGTGTTCAGAATTCTTCAGTAAGAATTCGTATTCCTTGGAATATGAAGCCTTTGTGAAAGCCTCAAATGTTAAGTTTTAAAATGAATATTTAGAAGTAGAATACCACTTGATGACTTAGCTGTTGAACCCAATAAAAGAGGCATGGGGAAGAACTACACTTATGGTACAGGTGTTAGAGAGAGAGAGCTAAGATCATAAAAAGGGTGACAGCTGTGATGAGTCTTAGAATATAAGTAAATATTACAGGCAAGCACTACCTGATAGAAATGTAATGTGAACAACATATGTAATTTTACATTTCCCAATAGTCACTTCAACAAAATTAAAAAGAAAAAAGTGAATTATATTTGATAATGCATTTTATTGAAACCAATATCTCTAAAATACTTCTGTTTCAACTTATAATCAATGTAAAAATGGACACATTTTCCATTTTTGTGACAAAATCTTGGAAATTCAGTGTGTTAATTACACTGACAGCAAACCTCAATGTGTGTGAGCCCCATTTCAAATGCTCCATAGGCAGACTACTGCAGGTTTGGTCCCTGTGTCTTAGAGATGACAGTAGACACTAAGGTACTACTTTTCACATTGATAGTTGTCCTGGTTTTTGGAAAATAGGGAGAGGGGAAATTTATAACTCAAAAGTATATCAGAGTAGTAGGCACCTTACATATCCAATCAGTCACTGACATAGGAAGGGGTTACACCATCTCTATTCTAGAACATAGCCAACTTAAAAAACTGTATGTGTGTGTGTGTGTGTGTGTGTGTGTGTGTGTGTGTGTGTGTGTGTGTGTGTGTATAAAATGCAATTCAACCCTCCTTGTCCTTGTCCTCCTTGAGAAAACTTCCAAAACAATTCAACTGCTAATGAGATGTGCAATTTTATGGCCTATGATCTAGGACAGATATTTGAAATATGTGAATTTAGAAACTGCTGGATATTATAGAACACAATGTTTCTTGTTAATACAATTTTAAAAAGAACATTTATATTAACTGACAACATGGTAACTTAGACAATATAGAGTAGTTACATATTTTCCCCACAGTATTATTATAATTAGCATAAATTATCATTTTATAAGTAAATGTCAATACATTCCCCCCTTTTAGAAGCTTTTTTAAAAAAGGAATTCCTTGTTTATAATGGCAGAATTCCAACACTACCTTATCCAAATTATCCCAAGGAAATGTATAATTTTTTGATAGATAGCCATTTAAATTATGAAGGAAATGTCTAGGAAAAGGATTTTTCTAGAACCAAACCTTGAGTAAAAATGATTTCAAGTTTATGATAAATTCAGCCCCTTAGTACAGTAGAAAAGTAATTAAATTAATCTTTAAGAATAACCAAAATAGGCAACTATTGAGTAGTGTGATTTCAAGGTTCCTTGGAAGGACTTTGTAAGTCCTCAAATTCCACCTGAACACTTCGATGTTAAGGCATCCCTAAAAGTGTATTCATTTAAGCAATCTTCAGGGAAAATGAAAATATGCAGCAGAGCTGATGCTGTAAGTGGGCATAAGTCATTTTTGCAAGGTGTGAATGGAAAACAGAACAGAACAGAGTTCTCAGTCCTTCCTTCCTCCTGTTGCTGTGTCCTCTCCTAGCCTGTTCTAACTCCCTCACTCCTGATGAAAGTCTGCAGACTCTGCTTCACGTTCTGGCCTTGCATTAGTAGGCCAACAATAAACAAAAACATAAGACATGCTATTTTCTGTACATTCCCAGAGAAACTTACATACATGTGTTCATTGAGGGGCACACGTCCTTGACTGCATCTTGCCTGGAACCTCTCTTCACGTATAGTATATGGCTTTCCTGACCTCCGTGTCCCAGCTCATCCTCTGTGCTCACCATTTGTTTCATCTGGTTGATGATGATACTCCTGATGACGAGAACAGTAAGTTCAAAATAATACCAGTTGAAAAGGAAGATAGGTAGGGAAGCCACAGCTGCTTAGAGTTTTAGTTTGACTTATCTCCATAATCTAACAGGGCCTGAGGTCTGGATGGGTAGAAAAGGCATCTTTGATATTCTGAACATATAATGTTGTGGCACTGAAAAGGTAATTAATGCCTGAATTCTAAATCACAGGTAAAATAAAATGTGATAAGGATCTAAAATAAGATGTGAGAAGGAGCTATGGAAGTAACTTTAGATGGGAAGAAATAGAAATACAGAAGTGGATACTCGAACAGTTAAACTAATGGTGAATGATTTAAGTGCACTTGGGAAGTGTTTCTCTTTTAATTCCTAATGTTCACTGAGGTTATTTCAAGACTAAGAAGTGGAAAGGAAATAAATGTACTCAGTTTTATGTTTTATTGTCTAAGCAGGCATAGCTATGCTACTAATAAAAGCAGATTTGAGAAATAAATATTTTAAAAATATTTTTTATTTTAAAGATGGGGCATGATTCAAGGTTAGGTATAAAAATAGTCATTGTATAGGTAAAGTTTTGGTCTCGCTATGGTTCCTACATCTCCTGCTTTGAGATCAGGTATGCTTATTGTTGAAGTGTGCCTCCTCTCCCCTGCAACCTCCTCTGGCAGTTTCCCACTACTGCCAATCCCTTTCTTATAGCATTTTTTTAAATTTTCTTTTTTGTATTTATTCATTTATTTAAATTTTAAAGATTTAGGGTACAATTCATGCTTAGGTATACAACATTGATTATGCAGGTACCCTTGCTGATGAGGTGTGACTCTCCCTCCCTTAGCGGTTTCATTCAACTGCCAATGCCCCCCCATCCACCCCTGGCAGTTTCCCACTACTGCCATTCCCTTTCTTATAGTGTTATGATAATTGTTCAAGGTCTGCTTGTGAGTAAGAACATATGGTACTCTGTTCTTTGTTTCTGTGATGGATCACTGAGTATGTATGATAGACTCTAAATCCATCCAAGCTGGTACTCAGTTCCTTATTTATGTGAAAGATCCCTGAGTATTACAGACTTTAAATCCATCCAAGTTGCTGTAAAGTTCATAATTTTGTCCTTCTTTATGGTTGCATAATATTCCATTGTGTATATGTACCACATTTTTAAAATCCAGTCTACTTTCAATGGGCAGCATGGTTGATTCTGTGTTATTGCTATTGTGAATAGTGTTGCAATAAACATGCATGTGCAGATGTCTTTTTTGTACAGTGATTTGAGTTCCTCAGGGTATAGTCCCAGAAGGGAGATTGCTAAATTGTATGGGAGGTCAATTTTTAGATCTTTTAGGAATCGCCACACTGTTTTCCACAGAGGTTGTTTAGTTTACACTCCCCCAACAGTGTGGAAGTGTTCACTTTTCATCATATCCTCTCCAGCATTTGTTGTTTTTTGAGTTATTGATGATCGGCACCCTGACTGGAGTTAGGTGGTATCTCAGTGTAGTTTTCATTTGCATTTCTTTGATGATTAGTGAAGCTGAGTATTTTTTCATGTGTTTGTTGGCTGTTTGTATGTCTTCTTTTGAGAAGTGTCTATTCATATCTTTTGCCCACTTTTTAATAAGACTGCTTCTTTTTTTCTTTTTGGTATGTTTGAGTTCCTTGTAGATCCTAGATGTTAGTCCTTTGTTAGATACACAGTGGCAAATGATTTTTCCAATTCTGTGGGTTGTCTCCCCACTCTCTTGATGGTTCTTTTGCTTTGCAGATGCTTTTCCGCTTGATGAGGTCCCACTTGTCTAACTTATACCTTCGGGCATGGGCACTTGGGGTTTTGATTAGAAATTTGTTGCCAGTTCCAATTTCCACAAGGGTGTCTCCTGCATTTTCTAAGGTTCTTATAGTTTGAGGTTTTATGTTTAGGTCTTTGATGCATTTATAGTTGATTTTTGTGTGATACCTCCCACTTTCTATCACACTTCCAGATCTTAAACTTTAGTGTGCCGGGCTCGGTGGCTCAGCCTATAATCCCAGCACTTTGGGAGGCCGAGGTCAGTGAATTACCCGAGCCTGCGGGTTCGAGACCCTCCTGGGCAACTTGGCAAGACCTCATCTCTACAATAAATAAAAAAAAATCAGCTGGGCATGGTAGTGCACGCCTGTTGTTCCAGCTACTTGGGCGGAAGAATCACCGGAGCCCAGCAGGTCGAGGCTGTGGTAGCCGGGAGTGGCCACTGCACTCCAGTCTGGGCGACAGAGTGCGAATCCAACTCAAAAAAAAAAAAAACAAAAAACAACTTTAATGTAAGACTACAATAATCAAAACAACGTGGTATTGGGACAAGAACAGGCATACAGACCAATGGAACAGGATGGAGATTCTGGAGACAAAAGAAACAAAAGATTTTAGAATACTGAGGGATCCAACCCTCCCTTTCCCTGTATTCTCCTGGGAATTGTGCTTTGCAATAATTTCTGTGCTCTTTTGCTGGACATCACGGAATGGCACCTTCCAAAGATGCAGGATTACTGTTAGGATACTTGTGTGAATGTGTGTCATTTAGAGTTCTCTAGTGGTAAGCAACAGAAACCATCTCTGACTAATTTAAAGAAAAGGATTTTGTAGACTCTGAGTCTTAATGGTGCGAATGGGCAGAAACCAAGGAGCCTGGAGGTATAGGAAGTTGGAAACATAGTAACCATTTCATAGCAGGAACAGTCTGTTTCTGATACAGCTGTTGCTACTGTGATGAGTAACTGCCAAGTGTTCTTTCCATCTTTGCTTCACTTACCAAAATTAAAAGTCTTAAGGGAGAGCATTTGATTGGCTATACATAGGCCACTTGCCTGCCTCCTGGCTTTATTACAGTGTAGGAGAAGGAGGTTCTGTCAAGCCCTCATGGCTTCTGTAGTTAGAGAATCTGGAGTTACAGGGTCATCAAGGTTACAGATAATGGAACTATAAAATTGTGATGCCTTTAGGGAGGGGAAATTGATACAAGACAACAAATACAAAGAAGCCAAACAAAAATCCGATGGATGTCCCTAACAGTGTATAAGTCTTGGATTATTTACTGATCATATCCTACTGTTAATAATGTCAGTACAACTCAAATGAAGTGGTATATGCATGATTGATTTGACATAAAATAATTCATACAATATTTTGCTTATGAGTTGTGTATATAGCACTAAAAATCCTCTATGTGTCTCTCCATTTCTTCCTCCTCATTTACTGAAAAGCACATTTACTGAGCATTTTATATTTTATAGGTACTATGTAAGGTAGGAGAAATAAAAATTAAACAAAACAGGCATGAAGACTCTCTAAGATTATAAAATATGTCACAAAAGTTACATTGAGAGCAACCACAGGCACACCTCAGAGATATTGTGGGTGTGTTTTCAGATCACTACAATAAAGCAAATATTGCAATAAAACAAGTTAAATGAATATTTTGTTTTCCAAGCACATATAAAAGTTATGTTTATATTGTAGTTTATTATGTGTAATAGCAGTATGTCCAAAAATGTGTACATAACTTAATTAAAAAAAATTTTGTTGCTAAAAATGCTAATAATCCTCTGAGCCTCCAGTGAGTCATAATCTTTTTGTTGGTGGAAGGTCTTGACTTGACATTGATGACCGCTGATTGATCAGTGTGGTGGTTTCTGAAGGTTGGTTTGCTGTGGAAATTTCTTAAAATAAGACAATAGTGAAGTTTGCCTTATCAATGAACTCTTTCTCTATAGCATGCAATACCGTTTGGCAGCATTTCACCCATAGTTGAAGTTTCAAAATTAGAGTCAATCTTCTCAAATCCTGTTGCTACTTTATCAACTAAGCTTATTTCATATTCTGAATTCTTTGTTGTCATTTCAACAATGTTCACAGCATCTTTACCAGGAGATGTTTCCATCTCAAGAAATGACTTTCTTCACTTATCTGCAATAAAAAACTCCCCACTTTTTCAAGTTTTATCATGAGATTGCAGACATTCAGTCACATCTTCAGGCTTCTCTTCTATTCTAGTTCTCTTGCTATTATTTCTCCCACATCTGCAGTTAATTCCTCCACTGAAGTCTTGAACCCCTCAAAGTCATCTATGAGGGTTGAAATAAACTTTTTCTTTTTTTTTTTTTTTTTGAGTTGGAGTCTCACTCTGTCGCCCAGACTGGAGTGCAGTGGCCGCTCCTGGCCACCGCAGCCTCGATCTGCTGGGCTCTGGCGATCCTTCCGCCTCAGCCTTCCAAGTAGCCAGAATTACAGGCATGAGCTACCACACCCAACTGATTTTTTTTGATTTATTGTAGAGATGAGGTCTCGCTGCCCAGATGGGTCTCGAACCCGCAGGCTCAGGCAATCCACTCACCTCAGCCTCCCAAAGGTATGGGATTATAGGCTGAGCCACCGAGCCTGACTCGAAATAAACTTTTTCCAAACTCTTGTTAATGTTGATATTTTGACCAGCCTCCATGAATCATGAATGCTCTTAATGGCATCTAGAGGTGTGATTTTTTTTTCCAGAAGGCTTTCAATTTGTTTTGCGTAAGTCCATCAGATGAATCACTATCTATGGCTGCGATAGCAATACAAAATGTATTTCTTAAATAATAATACTTGAAAGTTGAAATTATTCTTTGATCCCTGGACTGCAGAATGAGTGTTGTGATAGCAGGAAAAATAGCAACAACAGCAACAACATTAATCTCTTGTACACCTTCATCAGACCTCTTCAATAACCAGGAACATTGTCAAAGACCAGTAATATTTTGAAATAAGTCTTTTTTTCCTGAGCAATAGTTCTCAAGAGTGGGCTAAAAATATTCAATAAACCACACTGTAAATAGATGTCCTGTCACCCAGGCTTTGATGTTCCATTTACAGAGCAAAAAGAGAGTAGATTTAGCATAATTATTAAGGGCCCTAGGATTTTTGGAATGGTAAATGAGCATTGGCTTCACCTTAAAGTCACCAGCTGCATTAATCCCTAACAAAAATGTCAGCCTGTGCTTATTCTTTGAAGCTTTGAAGCCAGGCATTGACTTCTCCTCTCTAGTTATGAAAGTCCTAGGTAGCATCTACTTCCAAAAGAATACTGTTTGTTTCATTTACATAGAAAATCTGTTGTTTAGTGTAGCTGCCTTCATCAATGATCTTAGCTAGATCTTCCTGCATCAGTGCTTGCTATTTCACCCTGCACTTTTATATTACAGAGATGTCTTCTTTCCTTAAATCTCACAAACCAGACTTGAAGAGCTTCCAACTTTTTTTCCTGCAACTTCCTCACCTCTTTCAGCCTTCACAGAATGGAAGAGAGTTAGTACTTGGCTTTGGATTAGACTTTGGTTAAGGAACCAAAAAGAAATATTGTGGCTGGTTTGATCTTTTATTCAAATCACTCATGTGAGAAGGGCCTCCCCCCAAATGAAATCTCTTTATTTAAAATTGTGTATTTGTTTTTGCATGTTTAAACTTCAGTCACCCTCAAAGTACTCTCCATTTGATGAAATATACCCACTGAGACACTTTTTCCACAGCTCTTTCAGTTTCTGAACTTGTCCATTTTGATACCTTTTTGTGCTTCTGCCATCTTTTGGTTTCACCTCTTCCACATTAGCAAAATGTTTCCCTTTAAAGACTTTTTTCATCTGGAGAAACAACAAAAAAAAAGTCGTTCTAGAAGAGATCAGTGGAATAGGGAGGGTGGGGAACAGGAGTCATGCTGTTCTAGATCAAAAACTGCCAAACACTCAGTGCAGTGTGGGCAGGTGCACTTGAAAATAACCCATCATGAGATGGGCAAACATGTTGAAACATGTTGAAAGAATCTCCCAAAACAAACTCACTGAAATTGAAGACAGCCTCTCACAACAACTCTAGCTGGTACACTGATGCTGATGGGTTTCTAGAACACTTACCCAGCAGGGTAAGCCTGTACTTCAAGGGACCTCTCCTTCAAAAAATAATTCAATTTTTTTTGAGGGGCCCCCTTCGTACTTTCTCCATATTAGCAATAAAGCTGTTTCTCTTTCTTATCATTTGTGTGTTCACTGTAGTAGCACTTTAAATTTCTTTCAATAACTTTTTCTTTGCATTCACAACTTGGTTAACTGGTTCAAGAGACCTAGTTTTGGCCTATCTTACCTTTCAACATAGCTTGCTCACTAAGCTTAATCATTTCTAGCTTTTAATTTAAAGAGAGAGACATGTAACTCATTCTTTCACTTGAACAGTTAGAGGCCATTGTAGGGTTGTTAATCTGCCTCATTTTAATATTGCTATATCAGGAAAGAGGGACATGTGAGGACAAGGAGAGAGTCTGTGATGGTCAATGGAACACTCAGAACACACACATTTATTAATTCAGTTTGTTGTCTTCTATGGGTGCGGTTTCTGGTGCTGCAAAACAATTACAATAGTAACAACAGAGATCACTGATCACTTATCACGATGGAAGATACAATAACAAAATACTATTTTTATTTTTATGTGTGTGGTGAGAGAGAGAGACTCACTCTGTTGCTCAGGCTGCAGTCACCAGTGGTGTGATCATAGCTCACTGCAGCCTTGAACTGCTGGACTCAAGCAATCCTCCTCCCTTAGCCTCCTGAGTAACAGGAACTATAGGAAGCTATTTTTTTTTTCTTTTTATAGAGATGAGGTCTTGCTATATTGCCCAGGCTTGTCTTGAACTTTTGGCCTCAAGTGATTATCTTGCCTCGGCCTCTCAAACACTAGGAATATAGGTGTGAGCTACCTACCCTGGCCAAATTTTATAAGTAGCGTTTCTTGGATTGAGTAAATATTTCTAGGTATATAGGCAACACAGGAAAAATGTATGTGTTTGAGTGCACCTACCATAATAGTGTAATTCAGATTCCAGTTTAGTTAATTAAGTTATGCATGTTCAGCCGAGTACTGAGCATGTCTGAAGGCCTATTAATTAAAATTGCCTGAAATGAACACAGACTTTCAGTGAAAAAAAATGAGATAGAAATTTAGGTTTGCTAATACATCAATGATGTGGTCAGTATCTTAGCAGTTGGGCAACAATTTTTTAAACATAGTTTCCTTTAAATATTGGGCAAAATTTAAAAGAAAATTACTTTTTTGGGTATCAGAATAAGAAACTGCTATATCAATGAAATTTTATATTAAATTGAAACTGCACTAAGCTGTCTTTAGCCACCATTTGACTGGTTAGTTTGTAGCATTTTCATTTAAGGAAGACTGAAATGCCTCCTGGGAAGAGACTAATTCTAAGGAAAGAGACAGTCAGGCACGCAAGCTTGATCTCATGCCAATATCTCAGGGCCAGAGAGGAAAAGTAGTTTTGATTACAGTACAATGTTTGCAATCATATTGTCCTGTGGTCTAATCCACAGGCATTTATTCCTGGGACTTAGGGAGAGGAGCTTGGAGTAAAAACTGAGATCTCCATCAGTTGTTGGGGGCCTGGGTAGCTCTACCTACTGATCTGTGTAGCATGAAGGAGCAGTATGTGGTGGGGTGCAGCAGATGATGACATATACAGGAACCCCTCATTTGGCATTGCTGATGGAACTTGGGATGGGCAAAGGTGTGAGTTTAAGGTCTGATGAGAACCAGAGAAGATATTGGAGAGAATGTGGCACGGACTACGATGGGCACCAACAGGCATCAGTGTTAGAGGCAACAGCTGACAGTCAAGGTGGCTTCAGCAGCAGCTCTGGAGTCAACAGGAAATACTTTCCATGTGACTTTGTGAAGCAGAGTTGCCATCAGTGGTTTCATCGTGGATGTGTATACCTTTGTGATTTGAAGAGCATTCTTGTCAGCGTAGAATCCCTGACAGCAGGCAGCAACGTAGAAGCTGAACAGTAGAGAAAGAACATGGCAGATGTTCCAAAGAAGCTGAGAGGAACGAGCTAAGGCCTTACATCTTTCTGGAAGAGATAAGGGGTGTTTTGAATTAAAGGTAGAAGATTCATAATGGTTGTGACTGAGCTAGAGAATTCCTGGATTAGGGTTATAATTGTATATAGACCTTAAAATAGTCTTTAGACTGGTGTTGCCATCAATGTACAAAAGTTTGTATTAAAAATAACTTATAAGCTCTTGTGTTAAGTGCATAATTCCAATTGTCTGAGCAGATATGTGGTGAGATTGTTTTTCCCCATAGTACACATAGCCTAGATTATTTTAGAAGTGATATTGTATAAAATTGTTTACATTGTTCTCATTTATAGCTATTTTTCCCTTAAGATGGAAAACTGGTGTTATATAAAATTTATAGAACATTTAAAAATATTTTTTGCCTTGGGACATTTCAATTATTATCAAGAAAAAGAAAATATATAGGAAAATCATTTGCTTTAGGTTTATTGAACTGACCTGGATTTGTGTCTTTAGATACCATTGGCCTCCTAAGTGATTTGAATCTCTTTCATTGATTTGGAAGGCTAAAAATAAATTCTCAGGAAAGCATCTTTCCTTCTGAAATACAGAAACATTTTATACAGATATTAGGTGTATAAAATATTTAGTCAGTTCAATTAAAGTTTTCTTTTTTGTCCTTTCTAAAAAAATTTTAATGAAACAACAGGATTCCAGTTGTCCAGTTGGGAAAAGAACATTTTAATCAAACGTTTGAGTTTTGAGAATGTCAACAGAACAAGAAAAGCTGAATTTTTTTTTCTTTCTCAGAAGGATCTACCTATCCCCAGCTAATCAGAGAGACGTGCCCAGGAAATCCACAAAATGTCTATTTGTGCTGTCCTTTTCTGTATCTGTTAATGCTAAACTTGATGCCACTGGTTAGCACTTGGCCAGCTCTTAAATATAGTTATTTTTATATCTTCTCTTCAGATAGATGTTAGTGAAAATTCTAATGTATGACTTTGCAAAATAATATCTTATAAAATCTATCATAGGCAGTTGTTTTAAGAAATAATCTTTATAAGAATCATTTTAATATTGAGGGATATTACCTTATTATTCCAGCTCATTGAGGACAGATGGATTCATACATTAAACCACTGGGTTTATATGCCAGTGAAATTTGTATGCCTTTAAAATAAAATGTGAGAACAAGACTCTATAAGATGGTGAACAGGATGTTTAAGAAATTTAGAATCACAGAAATGCTAGAACTAGAGAACATATAGTCCAATGACTTTTCTAATGTAAACATAGCTACATAGTAGAAGAAAAACTATGTGGAAAACTTCAGTTCTGATATGTTAGCGATCTACAGTGTCTTAGCAGTTGGACTGGTTGCTGAATTGTTTACCTACATCCACTTAAATTTCAGGTGAAATTTTGAAAAGGACTTTTTTGCTACCATAATATATGTTTAACTTATATCAATTAAATTCCATATGCATTTCATACTGTTTTGGGCCACCATTTTAGCTTGAATTCAACGGTTGCATTTTCATTTTAAGAATAATTTTCCTAGAAAAATTTTGTCATGACCTTAGTATTTTATGCTTTCAGCATAAGCTTTTATGCTTAGAATTTTATGCTTTTAGCATAATTTAGATTAGTCCTTAATCTCCAAATAATTCCACTTAGAGTTTCTTTTGAATACTTTTTGTTTTCTGTCAAAAAGAATTAAACAGAAAATGAGCTTTCTTTAACCTTCATTGGATTAGTTGACCAAAAACCCTATTAGAGAGAGAGAGAGAGAGAGAGAGAGAGAGAGAGAGAGAGAGAGAGAGAGAGGAGAGAGAAAGTACTAAGCCCTTTGCTTCATGAGATAAATAGCTTGTCTATAAATTATTAGATTTTTTAGAGAAAAGATTATTAATTTTTCTAAACTAAACCTAGTAATCCATTATATTGATTGTTTTCATATTGAAATGTGCTTCAGTGTGATGAAAGGAATTATTACCTGAATGAACCCTTAAATACTGACTACCCCCAGGTAATCAGGTGGATTTGCCCAGGAAATAAGCAGAATGTTTATTTGTCCTGTTCCATTCTGTTTCTGTTATTGCTAAACTTGAAGCCAGTGCTAACACTTGACCAATTATTAGGCATAGTTATTTCTACTTAATTATAATACACAAATATAAGTTACCTTAGCTCCATGAAACAGACTTATCTTTAGATGAATAAAGGCAAAATTGAAAAGACTAGAGGGGTGATTGATATCTAATGTTAGTTACTTTATAATTTGAAAGGCAATATTCCAAACTGTGGAATGTTAGTTACTTTATAATTTGAAAGGCAATATTCCAACATCAATTTATTTACATATAAGATAATGTTGCCTGGCTTCAAACTAGCAAGATGGAAATCTACTTTGATACGACTTTAGGGGGACTTATAAATAAAGGAAAAAATATATATTTATACTTAACCTTTGAAGTACCACAGTTACTTAAATACTGGAAGTATCTTCCTGTTTAGAAGTGAGGTGTTTAGGGACATGCTTCAACTCCTTGAGGATTCTAGGTCCAGTGAGCTCAGGATGCATGAATGCCTTAGGGTACTGCAGGATGAAGCCCTGCAGCAATTAGACATTCAACAGCACTCTAGTGGTTTGCAAACTAAAGTGCCTGTAATTTACCATGAGGGAGGGCCTTAGGGGAAGAAAGAATATGGCTCAATTAATTAGAACTTGTTAACAAACTTCAACTGTTACCCTATTTAGATTTTCAAATCACTGGTATGTCAAATACCCACAAGATTTGGGAAGGAAGTAAGAACTAGCAGTCAAGAAAGCTGATTTGTCCAACATGGCACCAGTTCCTCTAATTTTGTGTTAGCAGCAGATCAATTTTCATAGATTTGCCTTTCTAAAGAGAAGCAAAGGGAAATGTTATCATATTTCTCAATCTTCAGCTTCCTGTTTTTACCTCAGTTGTTATTCATGTGCCTTTCATATTGGGTTTCTGGGTAAGAATAACAATCTTGATGACTACCTATGGATTTCTGTGAAAGTCTAGTATCAGCTAATTTTTGAGGGTTATCTGGAGCTTTATTATGGGTTTTGGTTTGTCATATATTGTTGTATCTTCTAAGTGTCTATAGTTGGTATTTAGAAAAGTTAATAACTATTATTATCTGATTGTTTATCAAGAAATACCTTCTGTGGTCTGAAAGTTTTCAAATCAAATGGCAAGAAACTATGTTGGTCTTCAAGTAACAATTATGCAACATTTAAATATTTTTCAATAACTTTACCACATATTTCTTTTATTTTTGCTCTAGCTGCTTTGGTCAAGATTTCTAAGAGAATATTGGATAATAATATGGATAGAAGACATCCAGTCATAATTCATATTTTTGTCATTAGATTTTTTGTTTGTTTTGTTGTTGTTTTGATATTTAGTGCAATGAGGACATGGTTGAGATAAATAATTTTTATAATAATAAAAAGTATTATTGTATTTTTACAATAATAAAAATGCAAAATAATTAAAACTTAAAAATTGTAAATTATTTAAAATATTTGTAAATCAACCTTATAAAATAATATTTGAATAGATTTAGTATGGCACTGTATATGTGGGTTTGACATAGTTTCCACTACACTATAATCTAAAGCAGTCATCTGATTTTCATATTTATGTTTCATATACTTATGTAACCTATCTGGCCTCATGGACATTTGAACTTGAGATGTTTGTTATTTTTGTTATTGTTTTTTTAAAGTAGGAAAAATAGGACATTTTCCCAAATTTATTTATAATGTTCTCAGGAATTGGATTTAATTTTAGATGTCTAGGTTTCCAGGTTTCAAAAGAAGTAATGTTCAGGAGACTATATTATTTTGTAAAATTTGGGGGTATGATTGTAATCTTAGAATAAAAATTGTTAAGGTATTTTATCTACATGTAGGCCTTCTGTTTATTTAATTTGTGGTATATCATAGTAAATATAGCAATTGGTGAGAAAAAGCTGAGCTGAAACAGGTGAATTTACAAGAAAAGGACAAGAATGGGACCAATAAAAAAAACTCCTGAGGAACAGATAGATGCTTTCAAATTTTCTTCCTCTCTAGATAATGTAGCTGATTTGAAAGGAAGTGATTGCCTCGTTTAGTCAAGACACTTCGATGATTTGTACTAACCTTCCTCTAGTGGGCAATTTCATTCTCACTCTTATAGCCCCCAAGGAACTGCATGGGTGCCGACTGGAGGGTTTCCTGACCAAAGTTCGTGTATGGTGTAATTTAAGTAAAAGCCCTGATTATGTTCTCTGCTGCTCTGAGTTAAATGATAGGAAAACCTGATATGTGTAGAAGGGCAAGAGGCAAGTGCATGTAGTTTGCTCCCCAAATTCAGTGAAAGACAGCACAAGAGCCGGGCTGGGTGGCTCAGCCTGCAATCCCGCGCCTTTGGGAGGCTGAGGTGAGTGGACTGCCTGAGCCCGCGGGTTCGAGACCCTCCTGGGCAGCGAGACCTCATCTCTACAATAAATCAAAAAATCAGCTGGACGTGGTAGTGTGTGCCTGTAATTCCGGCTCCTCGGAAGGCTGAGGTGGAAGGATCGCCGGAGCCCAGCAGGTGAGGTTGCGGTGCCAGGGAGCGGCCACTGCACTTCAGTCTGGGTGACCGAGTGAGACTCCAACTCAAAAAAAAAAAAAAGATAGCACAAGCAATGCATTAACTGATGCTAATTCTAAACATTGAGCAGCTAATGCAAGGAAGTTGGAAGTAAAAGTAGAGTAAAAAGAATATTGACAAGACCAATTTACTGATTTATTGGTTTATGGACCACATCTGATTGCTTCAATGAGGAATCATACTCCAACATAAATATGTATATATGTATATTTATGTAAGCAAATATGATTGCCATACTAGTCATCTGAATATCACAAAGAGTTAAATATCATCCATATCAAAAGCTGTTGTATTTGTATTGCTAAATGCCCTACTTTGAATTTCTCAGTGGGTCTGTTAATTTTCCTGTGAGATGATTTTAGATATATCCAAAAGCATACGCTGAATGATTAGGACACTTTTAGGAATTTATTCTATTAGCAGTCTACCTTCTGGTAATATACACCCTATCCTAAAACCATCCCACTTTATTAAATCTTGACACAACCCAATGAAACATGAGCAAAGGGAGCTAGTGTTAAGATGAAGTCCATTGTTTCCAAATTTATAATGGCATGTGTTTTACCATCCTATACTCTGTCTGTTGTGTTTAAATTATTGGCTTATCATGGCAAGAAATACCAATAGAAAGAAATAATCATTTTTATATTTTATGGTGAGTTCTTATTTGATTTATAGGTCATTTACACCATAACAAGATATTGGCAAAATAATAACTTATGCATAATAAATAATGATAAACACAATATTGCTCCACTATCTCAATTGTCTTGAGAGCATGGTATATGCAGAGATTCAGGCTCCCACCTCTTCTTGGGGTTCTGATCATCTTTGTCTAGCTCTATTTTTCCTCATATCATTTATCATAATCTAATAAATTACAAAAATATAGATAATTATTGTGTTTATTCTTCTATTTACAGAATGTAAGCACTATGAGGAGAGATATTTTTGAGTGTTTTATTTTACTGATATAGTAACATAATAAGTACTTGGTAAGTGTTGATTGAATGAATGAATGGATACGAAACTTCATAAGGTGACATAGTACAATATACTAATAATTTGAGCAAAAACATTAGTGCAACTAGATTCTGGGGCTAGTGAAGATATTTGAATTCTGTTATTCATTTTACTAAGTTGTAGCTTTAGGAAGCTGAGAAAAATTAAGGAACACCCACCAAAAATGTGTGCTTCTGGTGCCTTTATGCCCTTGTGTTTTTTCTTTTGCCCAGACTTCCCCTCCTGTCAAAAATTTATTTCTTCTCTATCTTTGACTTGGCTAATTTCTACTCACGTTTCCAAAATTTACTTCTGGCAATACTTTTTCCAGGAAGTTTTTCTGGAAGCCCCCAGATTATGATTTTGCTTCCCCTATATGCTCAAACAGAACTCCATCCTTTATTACAATGTCAAACCACCCTTTACCAAAATATTAAATCATACCAGATTGTATATGTTTAGCTTCCTTGTTATCCCTTGCTCTGAAAGCAGAGGTCATAGTTTTATTTTTCTTTGGTTTTTATTTTTTTTTTTTTTTGAGTTGGAGTCTCACTCTGTCGCCTAGACTGGAGTGCAGTAGCCGCTCCCGGCCACGCAGCCTCGACCTGCTGTGCTCCGGCTATCCTTCCGCCTCCGCCTTCCGAGTAGCCGGAATTACAGGCGCGTGCTACCATGCCCAGCTGATTTTTTTGATTTATTGTAGAGATGAGGTCTCGCTGCCCAGGCGGGTCTCGAACCCGTGGGCTCAGGCAATCCACTCACCTCAGCCTCCCAAAGGCGCGGGATTACAGGCTGAGCCACTGAGCCCGGCTTATTTTTCTTTAGTTTTTAAAATCTAGTGCTTGGTTCCTAGAAGGCACCCTATTAAAAAACAAAAGGCCGAGGGTCCTGATGGAGATGAGAGGGGAAAAGGGAACTAGAAAGCAAAATGAAATAAAAGGGGATGAAAGGCAATAACCTGTTACTCAATTTAATCAAGAAAGAACATCCAGCCAATGAAAAGATAAAGGTATATACAACAGTTTTCCAAAAGTGCTTTATTTAATGAAGGAATTCAGGTTATATTAGGAGGCCCTCTGTATGCCTATTCTAGGTACTGAAGGTGTTGCAGGGATCAAAGAGGTAATGTCTTTGCTTGCAAGGAGCTTATAGTTTAGTGAAGGAGACAGACAGAAAGAATACTATATTTATAAAATAATACATGACAGAATACAAAATATATGCGATGTGTATAAATTATTAAAATACATAAATTCTATAGCTATGCGATATATTATAGAACTTGAAAATGTTTAAGGAATCAGGACTAAGAACATCAAGGACTGTCTCTTTGCTCAGAATTCTTTCCTTGTAAAGTGCTGTGTGCAGGATCCCAGAATTGGAAACACAAACAAATCACTTAAAGAGTGGCATTTGTAGCTTATCATGTGTACATCAACCCCCATGAATAGGAGCTCATCTTCCAGTTGTGTGTGGAAGCGTCAAGCCCTGGAAGGAGACTTAGACATCTAGAAGGTTCTCAACATGCAGGCTTGGTCATGTGTGACTGAGCAAGACCCCATATCTTATCTGACAATAAGGATGCAAATGGCTTCAGAACCTAAATGCCAAGTACACTACTCCGGACTTTTGGATGACAACTTTTTCTTTTTTCACCGTCTTCATCATCTTGGTAATAAAATTTAGTAATCGGTTATTACGGTGGCAAAGGACTTGAGTTTTGTACTGGGTATCAGTACCAATAGTTGATCGACACTGCTATGGCAATGGAATAAGGAATATGCCACTGTCGTTGCTCTAATATAGGTGAATTATTTTGCCAACATATGGAAGAGTGTACTTAGAGTATCACAGTGCTCTGTAGTAGAAAACACAATTATAGTGAATGAGGAAGGATGCTGTTATTGCAGCACATAAGACTTTGATTACATGCTGCCAACATTCAAACCAGCCTGGTAGTTGTTGACAGATAAAGTAACAAAAATGAAACTCATTTGTTTTTTCTTTATTGAGAACTCAAGGTAAAGCAGATTTTCAGTTCTTGTACTTACTACATTGAAAGAACAGAGACTGACAGCAAAACTGTGTCAGCCCAGAAATAGAAATTAAACCTAGGTTCACATCAAAATTTCATTTAGCCTTGGAATGGGAGCTTCTGTTTGGATTACTTTTGATCCTAAAACAAATATACTAAGAAATATTGCAGTATACCTGGTATGTATTAACCCTTCCCTGTGAGCTATACTTTCAATCTTGTTTTTACTCTACAATGCTTTATTTCTTTTGCAATGTTTGAGGCAACTTGAATTACCATCAAAATAGGTTACATTTTGCTGATGCAAATTGCTAGCAACAGACATATACATTTCAGTTTGCAGGAAGTATGAAACTAGATTTGGAAAATTGATAGCAGACCTTTTTCTCTATTACAAAGTCATACCTGATGCTACAGTTTGGTTGTGGAGATAAGGACAGAGTGAGTGGAAAATTTGAAGTGAGATATTTTGTGGGCACTGCTGAGATTGTTGATGTGTGGTGAATAAAATTTCTGGCTAAATCATTTGTTTCTTCCCTTCATGGTATTCAAGTTGACATTTATAAAGACTTACAAGTAGACTTCTTTCTTTTCTCTTCCTTCCTCCTTCCCTCCCTTTCTCTCTTTCTTTCTCCTCATTCAACTATCAACATAGAAATTTTGCCAGTTGGTCACAATTAAGACAGTACTATGTCGGCTACAATTTCTGAACACAACAGCATGATATAGTTAGTAAAATACAAGTGAGTAAATACAGTCATCTGTGAACTCTACATACGATTCTAATCCAAACACGTCCATTTCTTGAGTATATCATAAAAATAGTTTGGCTTAGGTTTTTTTTGTTATCATTCTGAAGTCTTCATTTGATAATTTTCTCATTAACTTTTTAGCAACAGAAAGATAGCATGAACTTGTTTCTTGAATTACCTTTTCTGACCTTTTGCAAGATGATAATTACAAAAAAGGGAGGCCTGGAAGACTTGTAAAAAAATTAAGCTTATAAAACAGCTAAAATGGTCCTTCTGTGCTGGTGTCGATTTCAAAATTAACATTTTGGTTCATGTGCTTCTAATAATCACTGACCCTTACCTCGTGTACTTTCCACAGGAAATGAATACGGCAGAAATTACTTTGACCCACTGATGGATGAGGAAATAAACCCAAGGCAGTGTGGGATGGAGGTCAGCAGAGAAGGTGAGCTAGAATTAAGTATGTAATTTTTGTGTCAGAATATTCTTTTCCATTCATGAAAATGAGGTGACAAAGATCACACATGCAGTTCCGTTTAGATTTTGCAGCTTACAATTTAAATGGTAAGTTTTAACCGCTAACAACATGATGGGCAGTGAAGGTAATTTCTGATCAAGGACAACAAGCTGGTCAGATGAAAGAAGCAGCAATCTGCTTTCATGTGATGGTACTGTGAGCAGTCTGGTGCCATCATAAGGCCCATGTTGCAGATCTGAAGCACATCATCACTTTAAAAATGTGTCTCTGCTCTTCGAATTTCAAATGGGCATTCTTCTATAAATTGCATATAGCATGTGGAATTTCTATACACTGTGACGAGTGAATTCCTTTCATTGAATGTATGGAACCACCACCTAAGTTTTGGACCACTTGAGTACTGTGATATGATAACAATTTTCTCTTCTATAATCTTGACTGTAGTTTCAGTTGTAAAATAATTCACAATTGCTCCTTGGTGCATGCTCTTAGGCATATTTTGCAGTTTACAAGATGCTCTAAGGTTGTTATAAAGGTTGTCAATGAGATAGTGACAGTGACAAGTGTTACTTAGAATCATTAGCAATCCAGAAGATTATGTCTCACCATTGGGTACCAGTCACTGAATCTGTACTTTTTAACAAAAGACTGGAGTGAATTCTCACAAAAAGGACTCAAGCACAGTGCAAAGATTATTTTCCATATCTCTCAATAACTTATATTTCAATGATACGGAAACCACAGTTATCAGTATAAGACCTATGTGCAAGATAAGACAAGGACTTAGTCTCAGGGCCAGTTTTTACCAGTAGCTCCAAAATCAGGGTGAATTTGAAACTGGAAAATCTCAGCTTTTTATTTGCCCAAACACATTTGAGGAGTGAGAGACAATTCTAGTGACTTCTGAGAAGGGATGTCGATTTAATTACCACTTGAAGTCTGTTTTATTGTCTTGGAGATCACAATATACAATTATATTTGGTGGAATGTTTGTAATGTAAGGACTCTAATTTAGGAAAGGTGACAATTTCATATGCTGCATAAATAAAGGATGGCTCTTACTACAGACAATTATGTTTCATAAAATAAAATACTCTTTGTCACCTTTTTCCCTTTGCTAGTCAGCTATTATAGCTCAAATTCTGTGACCAACTTCGGGGTCTCCTCATTTTAGAGCAGGCAACCCTTTCTCTGCCTGTGCCCACAGTCTAATCTGTGCTACTGTGGGTTGGGGGGAGAAGTGGGCCTTCTCCCCAGATGAGGATTCCGCCTCAAGTCTTCTTTCTTTTTATTTGGTTTCATTTTGTTAACATTGTGGGGTACAATTCACGGTCAGATAAACAAATGGTCATTGTGTAAGTAAAATGTGAGCCTTATCTTGATCCCCACTTGGCCGTCTTCTTTAGAAGGAGTGCCTTCTTGGTAGTTTTTGCTTCATGATTGCTTCTTCACTTCTAACTGCCTTCCTACTTTTTCTTCTCTTTGGTTTCCCATTTTGTCTTCTCATTTCTTCCTCGGTATTTTTCTTTTGCTTCTTCTCTCTGAAGTTCTTTCGTAACTGGAAGCTTCATTTATGCTATATGTTAAAAGAAAGTTTATGTGTTCCTTGTCATTAGGACAAATTGAACACTTTAGATTTCTTTTTCTCTTAAAATAGGCAGGAATATTGTGGACGGAAAAAAGTTATTCTCCAGTCTCCTAGATTTTTTTTATAAGATCATTTATGTCTTGTGTTCCTGGCACTCTGTATATTCATATGATATAAATAAAATGTAATGTGACTGGTAAAAGATCAATTTTCTATACTTTCTACCACCTTCTAGAATGTTTTTGTAAACAAAAGTCTAAAGTGCATACTCCTAATAGCTAAGCTCCTCTCTGCATATGGTATCAAGAAGAGAGAATAGAATGGAAACTCCATGTGAGAAGTGATTCTATGTGTCTTGGTTATTAGTTTCTATATTTTCAACACTTATCTGATACACAAATATGTGATACATATATGTTCAAAAACAGTGAATAATATACAAACCTGTACTTTCATATTAACCAGTAAACTGAATGTGACCAGAAGCTAGACCTGTGATGATTCAATAATATTCATCATAGGATAACTGCATTTTCTAACATTTCATTATCAAACATAATTTTACATCAAATTTTTGAAAATATTTTGGGGGTATATAATAGTGTCTCTCTGCTAAGGTTATTTTGTGATGTGCTTACTTTTTTGGGGTCTTAATCTGACTTTTCATAAACTACTATTATGACAAATTGTCTTTAAATTGAACTGCTAGTTTCACCAGTGAACATTAGTTTTTGGAAATCTATTTAAAGGGTCTTGTTTCCAGTAATATTGTAACATGTATTATATGTACTAATGTAATGTGTAAGTAATATATACTATGATAATAGAGTAATATTACAATGCATATTTAAAAGGGGACATAGTCAAGTTGGGATCAAGCACTCTGTAACTTTAGATTTCTTCTGATAATGACTTCCACTGGTGAGTTCATTCATTCAGTATAGAGACACAGCAATTGACCAAAGACTTTTTATTTGCTAGTTTCGCAGTTCAGTCTCATTGTGCAACTGGTGGCAAAATAAGAAACATCTCAGTGATGTTAACCATTGTTTTTGGAGTTGAAATGGGAAGAGAGTGGAAGAAACAAGAGATGCAGATATGGAGAGAGAGAGCTTGGCTAAGTACCCTCATCTCCCCAGTGCCAGGATAAGTCCTCAATCTTAAATCTGCAGTACATGATGGCTTTTCCCCCCTCTTTGCCTGGTATTCAGCCTTTGCAGCTACTACATTTAAGAGTTCAGATTGCTTTATCATTATTCCTGGTTCATGCCTTTTACTTACTATAGAATATGAATTTCAGCACTACTGTGTAGTAAGTATGTAATATTTTATTATTTCCCAATTTCACATGTGATTTGATATAGGTAAAATAGATTATGGATTAGTCAGAGTTCTCCTAAGAGGAATGATCATTAAAATCTCTTTTTCTCTCTCCCTCTAACATATATACATATTATATAATACATGTATATCTGTATATGATGTATATACACATTGCATGGCACATTTATATGTGTTTGAGAGACAGAGAGAGAAAGAGAGTACAAGAATTGGTTCACTTGATTGTGGGTACTAACAAGTCTATTTGTAGGGCTGGTTAGAAATTCAGATATGAGTTGATGCAAAATTCAGATGAGAATTGAAATTACAGTTTGATTCCTACTTTTGCAGGATAGCAGGTTGAAAAGTGAAGCATAATTTTTACGTTGTAGTGTGGAGGAGAATTTCTTATTCTTAGGGAAACTTTAGTATTTTAAGGCATTCAACTGATTGGATTTGACTCACCCAGATTTAAATGTTAACACTACTCGAAGTCTACTTTTTAAAAATGCTAATAGCATCTAAAAAAATACTCTCACAGCAACATTTAGATTAGTGTTTGACCAAACAACTCAGCACTATAGCCCAGTCAAGTTGACACATAAAGTTAACCATCACAGGTTGCATCTAATAAATATTCATTTATTCATGTAAGACCTTATAGGGTAGTAAGAACTTATTGGTTTGACATACAAAATGTGTTCTTCTAATCACCAAAACTTAACTCTGTTGCTTTCTCTTATCACCCTATTTTTTTCCTTTGGTGTGCATCCTAGTTATTAAATGCATATTTATTGCTATAATTATTTCTTTAGCAGCCCTCTTCCCCAATAGACCTTAAATATCCTTAGGATCTGACATTGTGCTTGGCTCATAGATGATGCCCAATTTGTTTACTGACTCAAAAATAACAAGATCTATAAAACCTCATTTATGCCTTCACTGCCCACACTCAAGCTCAAGTGCCTGGAATTGCTGAACTGCTTTCATCCTAATCACCATCCAGAGTGTTTGTCCTCAAAATCAAATCAGATCCTTCCCTTCTCTTATGAAAACACTTCCCTGTTGCCTCTTCTATTCTGCTTATATGTTCTTGCCTCATCTCAGATCCCTTCCTCTAGCTCATCCTGCTTCAGTCATACTGTGTGTGTCTGTGTGTATTTAGTCCTCATATACACAGCACCTTCCCTTCTGGTCACAGAACTCTCACAGGTACTGGGACAGCCTCCTTCCCCCTCACCAGTGTCATCTCTTAGCAAAGGTTCAGTCTAAATGTCAATTCTTAACTCCTTTGACTAACCTAGGTGGCTTCTCTGTATATCTCCTTGGAAGAACTCATCACAATGGTCAGCAAACTATTTATTAGTGCGACTATCTGTGAAATGTGTTTCTCCCCTATAAAGCATCTCCTCTATGCAAAGATGGCTCAGATTATGTCTCCTTTGTTCATCAGTGAATTCTTAGTGCCTAGCACAGCAGTTGGTGTAGAGCAGTTGGTGCTCAATAAATATTTTTTGAATTAATGAATAAACAAGTACATGAATTTAAACACTGAACATAGTGTCTGATACATGGCAAACTTTCTATAAACATTAATTATTATATCCTGAGTGCTTGAGGAGTATGTAGGGCTAACTACAGTAACAGACCAACCAACACAAAACCCTCCAAAGTAGACATTAGCATTCCCATTTTGAAGATGAATAGGTAAGTTTAGAGAGATTTAGTATCTTTGCTAGGATCACATTGATAGGGCAAGAGTGGAGTGGAATTCAGACTCCTGCCTGTCTTTGGCACAGTCTGTACTTTCCCCTCAGTAGTTGGTTTGATCTGTTGGCTCTCTCCACTCTTCCCTTTGAGAAGAACTTGTCAATTTTACTTTGAAAGGATATTCTCTTGTCCTCTGTTTCTGTTACATAACCCCGTTTGACTGTCCAGGAATGAATCTATTGGGGGCATCATTGAGGGGTGGCTTCTCAAAGAACCAGAACTTATACAGCAATTGTTGGTTAGACCTGTCCCATTCAGGTTCCTCTCACGCAGTCCCCAAAGTTGTTTATAACTCATCATTTCATGGAGGAGACAAAAAATATTAGTTCAGGACTGCAGAACCCAAACTTATGAAAAGTTAGGCACCTCATACAATTTCTAAGTAATTAATGAACAGCCACATAAAGCCACAGGCTTGATGCATGTGTGCACTTAGCAACTTTGTGCATACATGCATCAAGCATGTGGCTAGGTGCTTGACGTGTATGATCTTCCTCACCCTCAAGTCATCCAACTTTATGGGCAAGGAGATTAAAGTTCAGAGCCATTAAGAAACTACCCCTGTTTAGGGAGATAGGAAGTTATGGTGCTGCAAATTGGATATAGATTTGACTGATACCAAACCTGTGCTATGCTGCCTCTCTCCAGAAGATGATATCTCTGTATTAATCCCTTTGGGGTTTTTACAATATCTGCAGAGGATTCCCCATCTATGCATTTGCCTTTTGTTAACTTCGAAATAAGATTCTTTTATAAGCCACATATACATTTTTTTAGTTTTCTAGCTGTCCTGCTAAGAGTTATACAGTTTCAAACAAAGCTGGAATAAAGGTTCATGCTTCCTGAATGCATAATTTTTCAAAACATCTTTCAGGAGTAATTATCCCCTTTCTTTTAGTGTGTGTGTGTGTGTGTGTGTGTGTGTGTGTGTGTGTGTGTGTGTGTGTTTAGGGGGATAGGAGATCTGTACTGGCTCTTGAAAGGAAAAAGGATGTTTGCAGGTTACTTGGTTTTAACAAAGTAGCAGGGTACAATGAGTAGATACTATTCACTTCACAGATTCTGTCACTCTCAAACATTCCATTCACCCCAGCAACCTAGGCTTTCTTGTTTAGTCATTCCAGGCCCATGGATATAGAATAGATGACATTAGATTTTTCCATCAGTGATGTTCAAGGGATCTCAGGTATGGGGAGAGAAAGGTGAAACCTAGAATTTTCAGGAACTTTTAACTTGGAGAATGAGAATCCCAGAAGGCTTTTCTGGAACACTTGCTGGGGTTTCAGATGTGAGTTGCAGAATTAACTATCATCTTCAGAACTGTCCCACCCACGAGTAGCAAAATGATAACTAATGAAATACAAGGGTCATAGTAAAACCAACACCGTAAAAGTGCAACCACAGTTTTGTTAACTCCCGTGGGATGGGAAACATATTTGATATATTGTTGTATGTATGTACACCCTCATTCTAAGCTTCAGGTGATCATATAACTTGCATCATTTTGCTTGGTTCTATGTGGTGGCAGGAGATCCACCTAGATGACCTTTTAATCCTCTTTCAGAAACACATTTCTATAATTAGTTTTTGGGGGAGGGGTCTTGTTGCTTTGAATTAATAAAAGAACCAAAAAGTTTTTATATCTGCTATTTTATTGAAATAGCATATATAAAAGAAGCCAGGACCATCTAAGTTTGTTATTTTTAATATACACATAGTAAAAAATATAATGTATAGAAAGTAGCTATTGGAAAACTTTCATTTTGATTAAATACATGTATTCTATTGTCTTATTTGACAAGCCATAATGACTTGTTCCGAAATAATCTTTAAGTAATATATATTATAATCTGTTGAATGTGAGATCCTTTTTATTGGAGAAGTATTCTATTATGCATGTCTTGCAATATATATTTAAAAGTCATTGTTCCAATTATCATTGATTTACAAAATGATTTTTTTCAGAACAAGGCAGCATATTGAGTAGAATTTGTGTCTATGACCCATAATATAACCTAAAGAGCCATGATGATTAA
The DNA here is from genome assembly GCA_027257055.1 of Cephalopachus bancanus. Classification (NCBI taxonomy): domain Eukaryota; kingdom Metazoa; phylum Chordata; class Mammalia; order Primates; family Tarsiidae; genus Cephalopachus; species Cephalopachus bancanus. The sequence goes on along the minus strand of JAPVLO010000013.1, from coordinate 7,253,814 downwards.
TAATTTCTTTTTGTAATTACATCAGCATATCTATAAATTAGTTGATAAGAGAGTCATCATGAACACGTTCTTTTTACACTCCTACAAGGTGATGATAGATTTCTCTATAATCAATTAATGAAGCTGTTTGATGAGAGTGGACAAGGAGAACCCCAAGGTAAGCGACCAATTATTCTCAATCTTTTATATTAACATTAGTTGTAAATTGATTGGCATGGTTTCTTGCAAATGCTAACCTATCTTTTCAAAATATAACCATTCATTGATAACCCACGTGTGCTTTTGATCGTTGTAGATATTTAAATGTAGCTAAAACTTGAAGGAAAAGTAATTATGGCCCAATTTTCTATAATTGCATACAATTTATAACCCTAAATGGCAAAAATAATTTAAGATTTACTATTGAAGGATCTTAAAGTGGCATATGGTATATTTGAAGTCTCTAATTTGTGAGACTTTAGGCTACTCTTTTTTAAAGACTGTTTTTTAGCTTTTAAGCAAATGCTTTGGAGTGGTAAAATACAAGTTTTGTATTGTTTTTAACCTTAGCATGGGAATTTATACTTGAAAATGTTAGTTTTTTTTTAAGTAAGAAATTATTATATGTACTAAACTTGGAATTTAAAGATATGTTTTTAAAAACAAAAATTTAAATTCTTAATTTTGCACATATAAAGTAATGCTAAAACCATATTGTAGTTTTTGCCAAAGCATTAAATATACATTGCTTTATACACATATATTTGATTTTATGGGAAATAAGTCTATTAATTTTTTTCCACAGTATGCTTAGTACTTCTCAATCAATCATGTTGTTTTCCTCATTAAGGTAACTCCTTAAAGTATTTGAGAGTAGAGGGCTGATCATGATTAAGTCTCTAATAGTTCTTATCTCTATTAACCTGATGCTTGGGATTCATCATTTACTAGTTTTCTGACCTTGGGCCAATTTATTAACCTTTCTTTGCCATTTCTGCCAAATGGAAACATAACATCTGTCTTGGAGTAGTGCTGAGGGTTAAAGTACTGTTCCATGAGAAGATGTTATCAGCACACACTAGAATAATATAGTTAATGCTGCTGATGAAAACGTTAATGCCAGTTAAACATTTTAGTGCTCACCAGGTGCCTGGTGCCATCCTAAACACTGTTCTAAATTAGGTAAATACTAACTTATTTAAAACTAATAACAACCCTAAAGATTAATCCCCATCTTTGATCCCCATTTATAGAGCAACAATCCCCCAAAATGCTATTTTTACCTGGGTACACTTCTCCTTTACCTTTTTGTAACCAGTTTGTATAGCCAATCTTTTATTAGTTGTTTGCATTTATAAACAAAGAAAACTCAGTTTTCAAGCCAGCTAGGTACCCATTTTGAGGGATCCCAAATTAAAGTGATGTGCTGTATTAGAATTTCCAGAAAAACAGAATCCAATTGAACATATATACATAAATATGTTTAATAAGTATATAACATATATAAGTTCAAGAGATATATAGAAACCATATATATCTCTATATATCTATATATAACCATATAGGTAGGTAGATATAAAAAGAAGTTTATTTTAAGAAATTGGCTCACCTAATAGTGAGAGCTAGCAAGTTTGAGATCCTTCGAGTAGGCTGGCAGCCTGGAGGGCCAGGTAAGAATTTATGTGAAATTTGGGCAGGAGTCGAAATTGCAGTCTTGAGTCTGAAGTCCACAGAGAGTAGGCCAAAAACTCAGGTACTCAGGTAAGAGTTGATGTTGCAGTCTTGAGACCAAATTCTGCAGGGCAGACCAGTAGCCTGGAAACTCAAACAGACTGTAATCATGAGACCAAGTTTCTTCATTTATTTTTCTTTGGGAAACCTCAGTATTTAATTCCAAGGCCTTCAACTGATTGAGGCCCAGGCACATTATGACAAGTAATCTGCTTTACTCAAAGTCTACTGATTTAAATATGAATCACATCTAAAGTATATGATCACAGCAACATCTAGATTAGGATTTGAGCAAGCTACTGAGCACCATAGTTTAGTCAAGCTGACACTTAAAATTAAGCATCATAATTGATTATGCTTAAGTCAGGCCTCTATGTGTTTTTTTCTAATTTTGGAGACAGTAAAAGAATGGAATACCTTTTAGTGCTAGACATTGAGTAGTGTAATTGTTTACCTATTATTTCCCTTCCATTCTGACAACTCTTTCAGCTTGATCACACATTTACAGAGAGCGCCTAATAGGTCTTCTAAGACCATGGATGGGCTTTAAAAAGTCTCACAGAATTTATAAAATAACCAGGCACTTTATCAACTATTTTATGTGTGAGAGTATAACTGAGACTTAGAAACCTTAAAGCCTTTTGCAAAATAATCAACAAGCAAAGAAAAAGGCTAGTGGCTCTCTGGACACTATAGCTCAGTTCTCCCCCCAGTTCCCCCCCCCCTTATTTCCCTCCTGCAAAAGAAGTTCTCTTCCAATGATTTTTGTTAAAATTCGAGTATTGGAGAGATGGAAAATTCCATATTATACCTTTCAGCAGTTTTTAGAGACTAGAAAGGAAGGATTATTTTATGTTTACCTAATGCATCTGGCTAGATGAATAGATACATTTTGGAGATGATACTGTTTCCAGTTGATAGAGAAGCAACGTACACATACCATTTATATAAATGCTGGCATTTCTACCCAAATAAGCAAGGTAGCCCAAATAAAAAGTGCCTCTGTGTGCAGAGCTTGGGAACTGTTCTCGTGGATCCTAACATGGGAAAATGAACCAAAGAGCTCTAGCTTCCAAACCTATTCATCTCCCAAGCAGATTTCAGCAACATAGTGAGTAAGTGGTAAGATGTCGAAGTAAACAACATGTAATATTAACACACGGAAAAGCATAGTGTCCACACTTCAAGATATATTTGTTAAGTGGGAAAAAGGCTTTAAAGCACAGCTGTACTTTGCTCACTTCGTAAACATTACGGAATGAACAAGGGTGGTAGTGGTTGTTTTTTAATCTTAAAACTTCTTCTGTGTTTTAGTAATTTCCCAGTACACTAAACAGAAAATCATTTGCTAAATTGTAGATTATGAAAAACCAAAATTTATTGCAAATAAGGAAATCAGTGGGCAGTCTGCTGCGTGTATAGCCAAAATTAAAATGACAAAGGCAAATGGAATTTCATGTGATCTTCTTGGTGTGAACAGATGGGTGTGTCCAGGAGGAGACTTTGGATTCTGAAGTACCCGTAAGTCCCAGTGAGAATCATGAAATCCACAAACAGGCCGACAAAGCGCCCTCTGCTTATGTGGAAGAGTTTGAAAGATATGCTCAAAAAGACATAATTCTGCTTGGAAGTTCTCCATTAGAACAGGTCAGCATTAAAAGTCTGCCAAGGAATGTAAGTCTTTTTCAAATGGCAAGTTGAAATGTTAGTCCTACACATCGTCTACTGTTTTTGCTTTCTAGTACTCCCTTCCTAGAACATGATTTATGACTTAATTGAGCCTTTTTACTAATTTTTCATACATACTTTTCCAGATGAGTTTACACTCCTTGTCAATACCCACCCTTACACAATTTAGTTTCGCTTTATCTGATTTTATTTCATACGCAGAGTGCTAATTTCTAGCATATTATGAACTATCTGTAATAAATCCTGGAACCAGCATAAACTTACTTGGATAAAATTAAGTCTGCTTGGACTTGTTTGCATAAGCACTGTATTTACTGTGGGAATATTCTAGTGTTTCTGATGTCGTCACTTAAAGAACTTAACCTGGGCGTTCTGACTGCTGTGACTTATGCCACACAGTCTTTAGCCCTTGGATTGCCTTCACTTCAGAGACAATCTGATTTCTGTATCTATTTATGTATAGTACAGTATTTATGTGCTCTAATCCGCCAAAGAAGGAAGTGATAAAAATATAAGAATCTCACATTGGAGATTGGAGTGACACATCTAGTTCTAGTTGTGTGTGTATGTGTGTGTGTGTATGTGTGTGTGTGTGTGTGTGTGTGTGTTGCTTTTTGTGAAAGGTAAGCTGATTCAGGTTAAAGAGGAAAGAAAAATCAGTGGGTGAAAAATACTATTTTCAATTATATCTTTTATAGCAACAGGTCACAAGTGGAATATTCTTTCCAACATCAGAAGCGAGAGAAATAGCTTTCTTGGGGCGTGGGGGATAACATTCTCTAATTTGGAGTATGAAAATTCTATAACAGTGTTTAATTCCTCCTTTGTGCCACTTAAATCTAAATATCCTTGGCACATTAAGTTTATGTCTATTTTGAGCTTTCTCAAGTAAGTGACCCGAATTAGCAAGTACAGCTTTTCCTAACATAGCCACCTAGATGGCTCCAGTAGTGGGCTGAATTTTGTTTTCCAAAAATATAGACAAGTCCTTCTCCCAACCCCCTTGTATTCATGAATGTGACCTAATTCTAAAACAGGGTCTTTTCAGGTATGTTTAAGTCAAGGATCCCCAGATGGGATCATTCTGGATTTAGGGTGGATTTTCAATCCAATGATGGGAGCCCTTTTGAAAGAAAGGAGAGAGAGACGGGAGGCACAGACACTCCGCGTGAAGAAGGAGGTAGAGATTGGAGGGACACATCGACGAGCAGAGGAACACAAAGGATTGCCACAGTCACCAGAAGCCAGGAGAGAGACATGGAATGGATTCTCCCCCAGAGCCTCAAGAAGGAACCGACCCTGATACCAACCTTGATTTCAGATCTCTGGCCACCAGAACTGTGAGACAATACATTTCTGTTGTTACAAGCTACCGGTTTGAGGTAATTTTCTGCAGCAGTAATAGGCAGCTAATACAGCTCTGAAGGTGGTGGATCCCAAGAGTTGGGCTTCATCTTTTCACTTACGTGTTACCACTGCTTTGCATCTTTATGAAGACAGGACTCTCAAGGGACATACAGGCGGCAAAAGATGCATGGCTCTGCCCTTGCACACAATCTTTTCGAAAAGCAATTATCGTTCAGATGTCTATTCTGATACAAAAGCAGGTCATCATTTTCATTAATTTTTTGCATCATATAATGCCATTGTATGTGTTTCAATTTATCCCAGGTTTTCAAGAATGGGTACATGGATTCCTGTAGGATATGAGGCTATTTCGTATAGCCTCATTCTGAACAGGGTAAACTGGAGCCTGCTATACTGTTGTGAGGCTATCATGCAAAAGGCCTGCATAAGCATCTAGGAGCCTGATAAGAGTAGAACTCAAGCCTGCATTTTCACCATGTGTCAGTAACAGGAGAGCGTAAATACATTCACGAGCATTCAGGTGTTCCGCAAATGGGACCATTACTCCCTTCCAGCAATGAAATATATGACCCTATTTCTTCTAATCTGTATGTCTTAAATTATGTGAAATTCACCCTAAAGTGACTGTCTAAATAATTGTGAGAGAAATCACGTAGAGATGCATGAACACATGACAGATTTCTATGGGAAAAGGAGGCTGAGCTGGAATTAGACCTCTGTCTGAACCCTGGCTTTGCCACTCACAAGGTGTCAAAACATAGGCAAGTCAATTAACTTCCCTGACCTTAGTTTCCTCATATGTAATTCAGGGGAAATTGAATCTACTTCTTTGTATTTTTGGGGAGATGAGACGAGTCATCCTTAAGAATCTAGCACAAAGTAGGTGCTGATTAAGTAGCAGGAGGCACTACAGTGAGAAAAAAATTCTAATGCCCATTCTCAAGTTTGTGATATTCTTAGGTTCACTGTGTCAGAAGTTCCCTGAACAGAAAAGGCAGCATCAAAAGCAGAAAAAAATCTTCATTTTCAGTATTAGAACTCATGGCTTTCAACCTTGATTCTGATACTTATATGAATTTAAACCTCCATGTAAAATAGGACTAAATAATTTGAACCTCTTATGGTTGTGAAGGGGATTAACAAGATGTGTACAAGTGCCTGGTAATTAATATTTTCCTTTTCTTGTGATTCATTTTATATATTTATTGAGAAAATTATCTATTCTTACTTTTTATTTTAATGGTGAACATCAAGAAAATGGAAAGATTTCTTGATGTATCCGTACTTGTTATTTTAACGGCGAACTGATAATTCTAAAACACAAGGTACTTAAATGGAAATACAGCCGGGCTTGGTGGCTCAGCCTGTAATCCCAGCTCTTTGGGAGGCTGAGGTGAGTGGATTGCCTGAGCCCGCGGGTTGGAGACCCACCTGTGCAACTTGGCAAGACCTCATCTCTACAATAAATCAAAAATTAGTTGGGTGTGGTAGCACGCGCCTGTAGTTCCAGCTACTTGGAAGGCTAAGGTGGAAGGATCGCCGGAGCCCAGCAGATCGAGGCTGCAGTGGCTGGGAGTGGCCACTGCACTCCAGTGTGGACGACAGAGTGAGACTCCAACTCAAAAAATAAATAAGTAAGTAAGTAAGTAAATAAATAAATAAATTGAAATGCAACACCAGTTGGGACTCACATGTTGTGGGTGTGTCACTTAAACTACTCATCTATAACTACTGCTTTATATGGCGAGAGGAAAGGAATGATTGCTTCTCACCCTGACATGACAAGGCTTTGTTGTGGTGGTGGACATGGGGTGATAAAACAATTCAGATTGCAAAAGCAGATGGGGCCCTTTACTAAGAGGCCAAAGATTGTCTGGTACAGAGCTACTATTTAAAAACTCATCAGATCTAGAGAGCCTGACAGTTGACATGCATCTTAGAGAAAAACGAAAACAAGAAACAACAAACAAAAACTCCCATGTGCATAGTGAAAGCATGCTCTTATTAAACAGTGTAATTCAGGTTCCCAAGCACACCTGTTGTGGGACCTCTTTTTTTCTTCCAGACAGAATAGAATACAGAGGGAAGAAGGATTTGCCTTCTCACTTTGGAAAAGCATGGTGTGTTGTGTGTGTGTGTGTGTGTGTGTGTGTGTGTGTGAATGTGTGGTCTGTGCATATGATTGTGTATGTGCATGGGTGTGTGTGTGTATGGTTGTGCGTATTTGCATATGGATGTGTATGTGTGTGTCTGTGTATATGGTTGTCTACATATATGTATGCATGCATGTGGTTGTGGATGTGTGTGTTGAAGTGGGAAGTACTATAGAGCTGAGGGGAACCGGCATCACTTACTTCCCAAGGACCCAATGTGGAACTGATGAGAAAATCACTCTAGAGTCGATATTTAGTTAGTGAGGTAACGGATGTTAGCAGTGATATCATCACACCTGAAGCTTTAGGGAGTATCAGCCAGGATTAATATATGAGCTGATGTGTCACCCCTGTGGAATTCTGGAAGTACCTGGAGGAGGAGAACTTTGCAATTGCCTGAGGTTTCATGATGAAGGTAGGATCTAAAAACCCATAAATCTGGTAATTAATGTGACCGCTCTTTAGTCCACATGAATCTGTGTGCATGAGATAGGCTCATTCTGTAGGCGTCTTGAAAAGGTGCTATAGCTGACATTGCCAGTCTAAGATAATGGAGGCAGCAAGATATCTGAGAGCATGTTGAGGTTAGGACGGACAAAACCAAGAGCAGGGGTGGATGGTACGGGAAGTGTTCATAGTAATCCCTAATAATCTTTTTAATTTCTCCATGGTCAGTTGTGACTTTGCCTTTTGTATTTCCAAAATCTTATTTGACTTTCTCTTTTTTTAAGTCAAGCTGGCTAGGGGCCCATCAGTCTCATTTATTCATCAAAGAACCAGCTTTTTCTCTTACTGATCCTTTCTATGAGATTTTTGTCTTTCATATCCTACAATTGAGAGAATCCAGATTCTTCTACTGAAGTTAGGATTTTGACGATCTTACCTTTCTAACTCCTTTAGGTGTGATGTTAGGGTGTTAATTGTGATCTTTCCATTTTCTTGATGTGTATGTGCAATGCTATGGAATTTTTCTCTTAATACTACTATCATGGTATCCCAGAGGTTCTGATAAGATGTGTCTTTATTTTTGTTTGTTTCCAGGAATCTTTTAATTTCTATATTGAGTTTCATATTGACCCAGAAGTTGTTCAGTAGCATGTTGTTTAGTGTTCATGTCTTTGTGTGTTTTGGAGGGATATTGCTGGTGGCAATATTTATTTTTAATTCCACTGTGATCGGAGAAGATGCATGGTATTATTTCAATATTTTGAAACTTTTTCATGCTTGATTTATGTCCAAGAATGTGATTGATCTTGAAGTATGTTCCATGTGCTGTTGAGTAGAATGTATACTCTTGATGTTGGTTGGAGTGTACTGCAAATGTATATTAAATCTATTTCATCAAGCACGAAGTAAAGGTTCTGGATGTCCTTTTTGGTTTTTTGCCTCGATGATCTATCTGGAATTACTAGTGAGGTATTTAGATCTCCAACTATGATTGTGTGAGTATCAATGTACTCTCTTAGTTTACTTCATAGCTGTTTTATAAAATCTGGTGCTTCTGTGTTGGGTGCATATATGTTTAAGATGGATAGCTCTTGCTGGAGGAATGAGCCTTTTATCATTATGTCGTGTTATTCTGTGTGCTTTTTAACTATTGATGGTTTGAAGTCAGCTTTGTCTGATTCCAGAATAGCTATATCTGCTCTCTTTTGTTTTCCATTTCCTGAAAGACCATCTCCCAGTTCCCAACTTTGAGTCTGCGGGTGTGACATGAGTTTCCTGGAGGCAGCAGACAATTGGATCATGCTTATTTTTCCAGTTTGCCAATGTGCATCTCTGCAGTGGTACTTTAGTCCATTCATGTTCAAATTCATTATTGAAATGTGAGAGAGGAGAAGTGGCAAGATGATGACAGGGCAACCTGGTCTCTGAAGCCCTCTGCAAAGGAGATCTGCAGTGGGTCTCTGACTCACGCCCCGGGTGGCTGTGGACCCCAACATCGCAACCTGCTCTTCATACGGAGCTCGGCCGTTGCTACCACTGGGACATCACAATGGACGGGACAGTCACTGCAGCACAAACAGTGCTGCCACCACCACCACCGCCACCGCAGCCCCTCCCGCCGTCGCTGCTGCCGCCGATGCTGCTGCTGCGGCCTCCGTGATGGCCATAGCACATCACACCACTCATGAAAGGTGGTTTGGCACCAGCTGAGGTGATCCACATCAAACCCCTTCAGGGAAGATCTGCTGGGAATGCTGTGACCCCTCCTGTGACTGAGACCATCCTGCCCTCCGTAAGGCTCCTGTTGCCTGCCCAGAGGCAGGCAGCCATCTTGTTCCTGTCCGGCCCCACCCCCTCTGTGGCGAGCAGCTGAGATAGCACCACCTGCTGGCGATTCAAGGTAACAACACCGAAACCGGAGAAACAAGCTTGATAAAGACATAGACCAGAGTGCTGAACGGAGGGTAATCAGAACTGTCCTTCACAGCAGATCAGGGGCAACTGACTCTAACTGCAAACTAATTTACCAGTTTGAAAACAAAACTAGAAATCAGACCTGAAAGGACATTGGACTTAAATGAAATGTCTCAGAGTGTGCTTCATTGATTCTGTTAGTTTAATGACTTAATTCTATTCCTACTGTACTGTTCCCTTATTTCTTTTTTTCCTTTTCCTTTTCTCCTCTTTTCTTCTCTCTGTAAACAATATCTTTGTATACAGGAACAGCACACTAACAAGGTGGTTGGTTAGCTTGTATGTTAGCATCACTATATGTTTTATTTTTATTTTTATTTTTTGTATGAGAGTTGGTTCATCTGTAGCTGTGGTCTATTGTTTTTATCTGTTTCAGTATAGGCTTCTCTCTCTATTTGTTGGCACACTCGTTTGTTTCCTCCCTTACTCCTCTATCTCTCCACTACCCTCTTCAACCCACTATCTGCTCCATTCTCTCCCCCTGCTAACCACATTTTATTCCAGGGAGTAAACCTATAGCCCCATTGCACGGACAGATTCCAGGGCAGTGGGAAGTGGGTTCCACATTATCCACACACCTGTCAGCGAATACCAGGACCTGCAGACAGATTTTCAATCACAGCTCTCCCCTTAAGTAAATCTCAAAACTGCAAAGAGGACCACCTCCAACCTACAGTGCAACTCCAGAATTGAACAAATTAAGAGGACATACATAAAGAATAGGAGATTGAGCAAACAGAAGTAAAACCAATCCCGTTACCCCTGAATAACAGAATTAAAGAAGATGGTGACGTGGAGGGAAGGAAAAAGTAGGGAGGGGGAAGAAAACCGCACAGATGAAGAAAAACCAAAAGAAGAATATAGGTCTCACACAGACCCCTGGGAAATCAGACACTGAGAAAACAGATTCTGGAACAAAAACAATGAAGAACCCACAGAATGACTGGTTACATGCAGCAAACCCAGACATCAAGACATTAATGCAGAGAATTTAAAAAATTGAGGAGAGACAAGAGGAAAATAGGAAGGAGCTGATGTCAGAAATGACAGCAGTAAAGAATACTGTGATGGAAATGAACAACAGACTAATACGCATGGAAAGCAGAATCAGCCAAGCAGAAGAAAGAATCTCAGAGCTCAAAGACCAAAACACAGAACTAACCCAAACTGTCAAAAGCATAGAAAAGAAGCTCAAAAGGGCAGAACAAAACCTGCAAGAGATGAATGACCACTTCAAGAGACCAAACCTAAGAATAATTGGGCTTCCTGAGGCAGAGAGAGAAACAGAAGCCACACTGGAACAAACATTTCATGAAATCATTCAAGAAAACTTCCCTCATCTCATTAAGGATGAAAAAATTTAAACACAAGAGATTCAGAGAACCCCTGCAAGACAACAAATGAGAAGACCAACTCCCAGACACATAATAATTCACCTAAACTAAGTAGCTATAAAAGGAAAAATCCTAAAGGCAGCAAGAGAAAAAGGCCAGACTACCTACCAGGGAAAACCAATTAGAATAGCAGCAGATTTATCCACAGAAACCCTTCAGGCCAGGAGAGCCTGGAGCCCTATCTTCAAAGTTCTAAAAGAGAAACAATTTCAACCAAGAATAACCTACCCAGCCAAACTAAGCTTCATTAGTGAGGGAGAATTGAAATCTTTTCCAGATATCCAATCCCTAAGAACCTACGCTGCCACCAGACCACCTCTACAAGAAACACTTAAGAAAGTACTGAACTCAGAAGAAAAAGAAAACAGAACAACAGCATTCTTCACAAGAGTACAGGCAAAAGATTAAAAACACACATGAACCAACTCCAAAACCCAAAGAAAGACAACAAACAAGCAGGAACAACTCTGTAAGAACATTATGACAGGGATCAACTCTTGCATTTCAATTATTAGCCTAAATGTGAATGGACTAAATGCACCACTGAAAAGACATAGAATGGCAAAATGGATAAAATATCACCAAGCAACAATCTATTGCCTTCAAGAGACTCAGCACAGACTCAAAGGAAGAGGATGGGAAACAAACTTCCAGGTGAACGGAATACAAAAGAAAGGAGGAGTAGCAATCTTAATTTCAGACAAAATACCCTTCAAGCTATTAAAAATCAGAAAAGATACAGAAGACCACTACATAATGATAAAAGGCTCAATCTATCAATAAGAAATATCTATCCTAAACATATATGCACCCAACATAGGTGCGCCAACTTTCATAAAGCAACTTCTTGGAAAACTAAAGAAAGATATTGACTCTAACACCATCATAACTGGGGACGTTAATCCCCCACTCACAACCCTAGACAGATTATCAGGATAAAAAATCAGCAATGAGATCTGGAACCTCCATGTGACTCTTGATCAAATGGACTTAGTTGATACCTACAGAACACTCCATCCAAAGACCACAGAATACACATTCTACTCATCACCACATGGAACATATTCTAAGATCGACCACATACTCGGCCATAAATCAAGCATAAGCAAATTTAAAAGGACCAAAATTCTACCAAGCACCTTCTGGAACCAGGAATAAAAATAAACATTGACACCAACAAAGTCCCCCAAAACCCCACAAAGACATGGATACTAAACAGCATGATGCTAAATAGCCCCTGGGTCAATGATGAAATCAAAACAGGGATCAAAAAATAACTGGAAACAAATGAAAATGAAGAAATATCTTACCCAAATCTCTGGGATGCTCTGATATCTGTAGTAAGAGGGGAATTTATATCCCTACAAACACACATGAAGAAAATGGAAGGAACAGAAATTCACAACCTAACAAGCCACCTAAAGAAGCTGGAAAAGCAAGACCACAAAAACCCTAATTTCAGCAGAAGAATCCAAATCACCAAAATAAAATCCCAAATCCAGGACATAGAAGACAAAAAAATAATACAAAAAATCAATGAAACAAAAAGCTGGTTCTTCGAAAGGATAAACAAGATTGATGGTCCTCTAGCTAGGCTGAACAAGAAAAAATGAGAAAAAAATCAAATAAGCACAATCAGAAACACAAAAGATGAAGCCACATCTGACCCTGAAGAAATACAAAAGATCATTAGAGACTGCTACGTACACTTGTATGGAAACAAACTTGAAAACCTTAAGAAAATGAAGGACTTTCTGACATCACACAACCTACCTAGGTTGGAACAAGAAGAAATTGAGACACTAAATAGACCAATAACAATCAAGGAAATCGACTATGTAATAAGAAAACAGGCACCCTGTTTATAAGAGGTGTTTTCCCATCCCCAGACAGATATTTGCTACTGTTAATCCCATCTCCCCTCCCCCCCATAGTTTCCCAGTACCATCAGTCATTTTCTTATAGTACTACATTGGATGTTCAAGGTCCATTATATGAGTGAGAACATGTGATACTCGGATCTTTGTTTCTGTGAGAGGTCACTCAGTATTATTGACTCTAGTTCCATCCAGGTTGCTGCGAAATTCATGATTTTGTTCTTTTTTATGCCTGCGTAGTATTCCATCGTGTATATGTACCACATTTTTTAAATTCAGTCCTCTTTTGATGGGCAGCATGGTTGTTTCCAGGTTCTTGCTATTGTGAACAACGCTGTGATGAACATACATGTGCAGGTATCTTTTTTATAGAGTGATTTGAGCTCTTCGGGGTATGTTCCCAGTAGGGGGATTGCAGGATAATATGGAAGGTCAATTTTTAGAGCTTTTAGGAATCGCCACACTGCTTTCCACAGAGGTTGCACTAGTTTACACTCCCACCAACAGTGTAGAAATGTTCCCTTTTCACCACACCCTCTCCAGCAGCTGTTATTTTTTGAGTTGTTGATAATTGCCATTCTGACTGCAGTTAGGTGGTATCTCAGCATGGTTTTGATTTGCATCTCCCTGATGATTAGTGAGGTTGAGCATTTCTTCATGTGTTTGTTGGCTGCTCGGATGTCTTCTTTTGTGAAGTGTCTGTTCATACCTTTTGCCCATTTTATAATGGGGTTGTTTGTTTTCTTCTTTTCAGTACGTTTCAGTTCCTTGTAGATCCAGGATGTTAAACCTTTGTCAGACCTAGAGTTGGCAAATGCTTTTTCCCAGTCTGTAGGCTGTCTCCCTGCTCTCTTGATGGTTTCTTTGGCCTTGCAGAAGCTTGTCAGTTTAATAAGGTCCCACTTGTCTATCTTCTCTCTTATGACCTGTGGGTTTTGGGTTTTGTTCAGGAATTGGATGCCAGTTCCAATTTCCATGAGGGTATTTCCTTCCTTTTCTAAGGTTCTTATGGTTTTAGGTTTTACATTTAGTTCTCTGATCCATTTGGAGTTAACCTTTGTGCATGGGGATAGATAGGGGTCCTGTTTCAATCTTCTGCATGTGGTCAGCCAGTTTTCCCAGCACCATTTACTGAATAGGTTCTCTTCTCCCCAGTGGTAGGTGGTGGGGGCTTTGTCGAAGATGAGTTGGTTGAGAAATTGAGGTTTTGCTTCTGGAATCTCAATTCTGTTCCATTGATCTATATGTGTGTTCCTGTACCAATACAAAGCTGTTTTGATGATTGTAGCTTTATACTAAAGTTTGAAGTCTGGTATTGTGATACCACCTGCTTTGTTTTTTTTTTTTGCTGAGGATTGTTCTGGCTATTCTTGGATGTTTGTGTTTCCACATGAATTTCTGTGTTGTCTTTTCTAGGTCTGAGAAGAATGTTGCTGGTAATTTAATGGGTATTGCATTGAATTTGTAGATTGCCTTAGGTAAGATGGACATCTTCACAATGTTGATTCTTCCAATTCATGAACATGGGATATGTTCATGTCAGCTTTGATTTCTTTGAGCAGTGTTTTGTAATTTTCATTGTAACGGTCTTTCACATCTCTGGTTAGGAAGATGCCAAGGTATTTCACTTTTTTTGTGGCTATTGTGAATGGAATTGTGTTTTTTATTTGGGTTTCTGTTTGTTTATTATTGGTGTAGAGAAATGCGATTGTCTTTTGTACATTTATTTTGTATCCTGAGACTTTGCCAAAGGGCTTTATCAATGTAAGGAGGCTTTTGACAGATTCTCTTGGGTTTTCAAGGTACACAATCATATCATCTGCATTGAGAGATAACTTGACTTCCTCTTTTCCTATTTGGATACCCCAGATTGCCTCCTCTTCTCTGGTTGCTCTGGCCAGGAATTCCAATACTATGTTGAACTGGAGGGGTGAGAGTGGGCATCCTTGACTAGTTCCAGTTTTCAGGGGAATTGGTTCCAATTTTTGTCCATTTACCAGTATGCTGGCTATGGGTTTCTCGTAGATGGCTTTTACTATTTTGAGGTTTGTTCCCTGTATGGCTAGATGTTCGAGGGTTTTTATCAAGAAGCGGTGCTGGATTTTATCAAAAGCTTTTTCTGCATCTAATGATATGATCATGTGGTTTTTGTCTGGACATCTGTTGATGTATTTAATTATATTTATGGTTTTATGAATGTTGAACCAGCCTTGCATCCCAGGAATGAAGCCTACTTGGTCATGGTGGATGATTTTTGAGATGTATTGCTGAATCCGGTTTGCTAGGATCTTGTTGAGAATTTTAGTATCTATGTTCATCAAAGATATTGGCCTGTAGTTCTCTTTCTTTGTTGGATCTTTACCTGGCTTGGGTATCAATGTGATGTTGCCTTCGTAAAATGATTTAGGGAGAGTTCCATCTTTTTCAATCGCCTGGAATACCTTCAGTAGGGTTGGTATCAGCTCCTCCTTGAATGTCTTGTAGAATTCTACTGGAAAGCCATCTGCACCAGGGCTTTTTTTTGTAGGAAGTTTTCTTATTCTGTAGTCGATTTCCTTGATTGCTATTGGTCTATTTAGGGTCTCGATTTCATCTTGTTCTAACCTAGGTAGGTTGTGTGATGTCAGAAAGTCCTTCATTTTCTTGAGGTTTTCAAGTTTGTTTCCATACAAGTGTAAGTAGTAGTCTCTAATGATCTTTTGTATTTCTTCAGGGTCAGATATGACTTCATCTTTTATGTTTTTGATTGTGCTTATTTGGTTTTTTTCTCATATTTTCTTGGTCAGCCTATCTAGGGGACCATCGATCTTGTTTATCCTTCGAAGAACCAGCTTTTTGTTTCATTGATTTTTTGTGTTATCTTTTTGTCTTCTGTGTCCTGGATTTGGGTTTTTATTTTGGTGATCTGGATTCTTCTGCTGAAATTAGGGTTTTTGTGGTCTTGCTTTTCCAGCTTCTTTAGTTGGCTTGTTAGTTTGTGAATTTCTGTTCCTTCCATTTTATTCATGTGTGTTTGTAGGGATATAAATTCCCCTCTTACTACAGATATCACGGCATCCCACAGATTTTGTTAAGATGTTTCTTCATTTTCATTTGTTTCCAGGTATCTTTTGATCTCTGTTTTGATTTCATCATTGACCTAGGAGTTGTTTAGCATCCTGCTGTTTAGTGTCCATGTCTTTGTGGGTTTTGGGTGGACTTTGCTGGTGTCAATGTTTATTTTTATTCCACTGTGGTCTGAGAAGGTGCTTGATAGAATTTCGGTCCTTTTAAATTTGCTTTTCCTTGACATATGACCGAGTATGTGGTCAATCTTAGAATATGTTCCATGTGGTGATGAGTAGAATGTGTATTCTGTGGTCTTTGGATGGAGTGTTCTGTAGGTATCAATTAAGTCCATTTGGTCCAAAGTCACATTGAGGTTCCGGATCTTCCTGCTGATTTTTTGTCCTGATGATCTGCCTAGGGTTGTGAGTGGGGTATTAAAGTCCCCAGTTATGATAGTGTTAGAGTCAATATCTTTCTTTAGTTTTCCAAGAAGTTGCTTTATGAAAGTTGGCGCACCTATGTTGGGTGCATATATGTTTAGGATAGATATTTCTTGTTGATGGATTGAGGCTTTTGTTATTTGTAGTGACTTCTGTATCTTTTTTGATTTTTAATAGCTTGAAGGGTATTTTGTCTGAAATTAAGATTGCTATTCCTCCTTTCTTTTGTATTCCGTTCACCTGGAAGTTTGTTTCCCATCCTCTTCCTTTGAGTCTGTGCTGAGTCTCTTGAAGGCAATAGATTGTTGCTTGGTGATATTTTATCCATTTTGCCATTCTATGTCTTTTCAGTGGTGCATTTAGTCCATTCACATTTAGGCTAATAATTGAAATGCAAGAGTTGATCCCTGTCATAATGTTCTTACAGAGTTGTTCCTGCTTGTTTGTTGTCTTTCTTTGGGTTTTGGAGTTGGTTCATGTGTGTTTTTAATCTTTTGCCTGTACTCTTGTGAAGAATGCTGTTGTTCTGTTTTCTTTTTCTTCTGAGTTCAGTACTTTCTTAAGTGTTTCTTGTAGAGGTGGTCTGGTGGCAGCGTAGGTTCTTAGGGATTGGATATCTGGAAAAGATTTCAATTCTCCCTCACTAATGAAGCTTAGTTTGGCTGGGTAGGTTATTCTTGGTTGAAATTGTTTCTCTTTTAGAACTTTGAAGATAGGGCTCCAGGCTCTCCTGGCCTGAAGGGTTTCTGTGGATAAATCTGCTGCTATTCTAATTGGTTTTCCCTGGTAGGTAGTCTGGCCTTTTTCTCTTGCTGCCTTTAGGATTTTTCCTTTTATAGCTACTTAGTTTAGGTGAATTATTATGTGTCTGGGAGTTGGTCTTCTCATTTGTTGTCTTGCAGGGGTTCTCTGAATCTCTTGTGTTTAAATTTTTTCATCCTTAATGAGATGAGGGAAGTTTTCTTGAATGATTTCATGAAATGTTTGTTCCAGTGTGGCTTCTGTTTCTCTCTCTGCCTCAGGAAGCCCAATTATTCTTAGGCTTGGTCTCTTGAAGTGGTCATTCATCTCTTGCAGGTTTTGTTCTGTCCTTTTGAGCTTCTTTTCTATGCTTTTGACAGTTTGGGTTAGTTCTGTGTTTTGGTCTTTGAGCTCTGAGATTCTTTCTTCTGCTTGGCTGATTCTGCTTTCCATGCGTATTAGTCTGTTGTTCATTTCCATCACAGTATTCTTTACTGCTGTCATTTCTGACATCAGCTCCTTCCTATTTTCCTCTTGTCTCTCCTCAATTTTTTAAATTCTCTGCATTAATGTCTTGATGTCTGGGTTTGCTGCATGTAACCAGTCATTCTGTGGGCTCTTCATTGTTTTTGTTCCAGAATCTGTTTTCTCAGTGTCTGATTTCCCAGGGGTCTGTGTGAGACCTATATTCTTCTTTTGGTTTTTCTTCATCTGTGCGGTTTTCTTCCCCCTCCCTACTTTTTCCTTCCCTCCACATCACCATCTTCTTTAATTCTGTTATTCAGGGGTAACGGGATTGGTTTTACTTCTGTTTGTTCAATCTCCTATTCTTTATGTATGCCCTCTTACTTTGTTTAATTCTGGAGTTGCACTGTAGGTTGGAGATGGTCCTTTTTGCAGTTTTGAGATTTACTTAAGGGGGTAGCTGTGATTCAAAACCTATCTGCAGGTCCTGGTATTCGCTGACAGGTGTGTATAATGTGGAACCCACTTCCCACTGCCTTGGAATCTGTCTGTGCAGTGGGGATGTAGGTTTACTCCCTGAAATAAAATGTGGTTAGCAGAGGGAAGAGAATGGAGCAAATAGTGGGTTGAATAGGGTAGTGGAGAGATAGAGGAGTAAGGGGAAAAACAAATGAGTGTGCCAACAAATAGAGAGAGAGGCCTATACTGAAACAGATAAAAACAATAGACCATAGCTACAGACAAACCAACTCTCATACAAATATAAAAAATAAAAAATAAATATAAAACATATAGTGATACTAACATACAAGCTAACCAACCACCTTATTGGTGTGCTGTTCCTCTATACAAAGATATTGTTCACAGAGAGAAGAACAGAGAAGAAATGGAAGAGTAAAAAAAAAGGAACAATACAGTAGGAATAGAATTAAGTCATTAAACTAACAGAATCAATCAAGCATACTCTGAGACTTTTCACTTAAGTCCAATATCCTTTCAGTCCTGATTTCTAGCTTTCTTTTCAAGCTGGTAAATTAGTTTGCAGTTAGGGTCAGTTGCCCTTGATCTGCTGTGAAGGACAGTTGAGATCACCCTCCGTTCACCACTCTGGCCTATGTCTTTTTCAAGCTTGTTTCTCCTGTTTCTGTGTTGTTACCTTGAATCGCCAGCAGGTGGTGCTATCTCAGCTTCTCACGCCAGATGGGGTGGGGCAGGACAGGAACATGATGGCTGCCTGCCTCAGGGCAGACAACAGGAGACTTATGGCAGGCGGGCAGGACTTCTTGGTCGCAGGAGAGGTGGCAGCGATCCCAGCAGATCTTCCTTGAAAGGGTTTGAAGTGGATCACCTCAGGCCTGGGTGGTGTGTTGTGGTACGGCTGTTTCAGAGGACATGGCAGTGGCGGCCGCAGCGGCAGTGGCCGGGGGGCCTGCGGCGGAGGTGGGGGGGACAGCGGCGTCACCGTTTGCGCCGCAGTGACTGTCTAGTCCATTGCAATGCCCCAGCGGTGGCAACGGCTGAGCTCCGTATGAAGAGCAGGCTGCGATGTTGGGGTCCACAGCTCCCTTGGGTGAGAGTCAGAGACCCACTGCAGATCTCCTTTGCAGAGGGCTTCACAGACCGGGTTGCCTCATCGCCATCTTGCCGCGTCCCCCTGCTCTCTTGATGGTTTCTTTTGGTTTGCAAAATCTCGTTAGTTTGATGAGATCCCACTTGTCTATCTTATTTCTTAAGGTATTGGCCTTTAGGGTTATGAATAGGAATTGGTTACCAGTACCAATTTCCATAAGGGTGTCTCTGGTGTTTTCTAAGATTCTTACAGTTTGAGGTTTTACATTTAGGTCTTTGATCCATTTAGAGCTAATTTTTGTGTTATGATAGGTAGGTGTCCTGTTTCAATCTTCTACATGTGATCAGTCAGTTATCGCAGCACCATTTAGTAAGTAGGTTCTCCTCTCCCCAGTGGTTGTTGTTGAAAGCTTTGTCAAAGATGAGTTAGTTGAGAAATTGTGGCTTTGTTTCCATAATCTCTATCCTGTTCCATTGGTCTATATGCCTGTTTTTGTACCAATACTAGGCTGTTTTGATAACTGTAGCCTAACAATAAAGTTTGAAGTCTGGAAGTGTGATACTGAAATAGCGTCCGAGCGCTTAAATCACAGAGTTCAACACCAGAAGTTTAAGTTATAAAAAGGAGAGGTTTTTATTAGCCAAGAGCCAGGTTGGCGACCACTTGCTTGCTGGACATAATAGTCCCACAGCAAGAGGCCCTGGTTAGCTGTAGGGCTTGCTTAAGAAAGGCTAAACCACATTGGGACTTTCCAATTGGGTTAAACCGCAACATCCTGGAGGCCTAGGTACCTTTCAAGCAATGCAAGCGTGGTTCACAGAAACAAGCAAAAAAAAAGCTGCTAGACAGTTTAACCTAGCCAGCAAGTGCTGTTGCCAGTTTCCAGGAAGGGAACCTTTTAATTGTGCAAAGGCTGAGTACACGTTTAACTGTGCAAAGGCTGAGCACATGTTTAGCCTAATTTTTGACATTGTAGATGTTTTTTTTTAAAGTCCCCTTCCACAATACCTCCTATTTTGTTTCTTTTGCTAAGGATTGTTTTAGCTATTCATGGTCATTTATGTTTCCATATGAATTTCTGTATTGTCATTTCTAGGTCTGAGAAGAGTGATGTAGGTAAATTAATGGGTATTGTGTTGAATCTGTAGATTGCCTTGGTAGGACAAACATCTTAACAATGCTGATTCTTCCTATTATTAGCATGGAATATTTTTACATTTGTTTGTGTCTTCTTGGATTTCTTTGAGCATTGTCTGTAGTTCTCATAGTAAAGGTCTTTCACTTCTCTGGTTAGGAAGATGCTGAGGTATTTCTTTCTTTCTTATTTTTTTGTGGTTATTGTGATTGGGAGTGTGTTTTTTTAATTGGTTCTCTACCTGCTTGCTGTTGGAGTATAAGAATGCAACTGTCTTTTGCACATTTATTTTGTACCCCGTGACTTTGCCAAAGTCCTTTATCAGTGTAAGCAGGTTTTTGACAGACTCTTTTGGATTTTCAAGGTATAGGATCATATCATCAGCCAAGAAGGATAACTTGACTTCCTCTTTTCCTATTTGGATACCTCTGATTTCCTTCTCTTGTCTAGATGCCTGGGTTAGGACTTCCAACACAGTGTTGAACAAGAGGGATGAGAATGTGCAGCCTTGTCTTGTTTTAGTTTTCAGGGAAAATGTTTCCAGTTTCTGTCCATTTAGCAATATGTTAGCTGTGGGTTTATAGTAAATGGTACTTACTATTTTGAGGTATGTTCCTTCTATACCTAGGCTTTTGAGGCTTTTTTACAAAGAAGGGATGCTGAATTTTATCAAAAGCTTTTTCTGCATCTAGTGATATAATCATGTGGATCTTGTTTTTTTTTTTTTTGAGTTGGCATCTCACTCTGTCACCCAGACTGGAGTGCAATGGCCACTCCCGGCCACCGCAGCCTCGAGCTGCTGGACTCCGGTGATCCTTCCACCTCAGCCTTCCAAGTAGCTGGAATTACAGGCATGCGCTACCACACCCAGCTGATTTTTTGATTTGTTGTAGAGATGAGGTCTCGCTGCCCAGGAGGGTCTTGAACCCATGGGCTCAGGCAATCCACTCACCTCAGCCTCCCAAAGGCACGGGATTACAGGCTGAGCCACTGAGCCCGGCTCTTGTTTTTACATCTGTTAATGTATTTAATTCCATAAATGGTCTTGTGAATGTTGAACTAGTTTTGCATCCTGGGGATGAAGCCTACTTGGTCATGGTGGATGATTTTTGAGATGTGTTTTTGGATCCAATTTGCTAAAATCTTCTTGATGATTTTTACACCTTTGTTCATAAGGGATATTAGTCTGTAGTTCTCTTTTTTTGTTGGATTTTTACCCAGTTTTGGTATCAGTGTAATCTTAGCTTCATAAAATGATTTGAGGACAATTCCACTTTCTCAATTGCCTGGAATACTTTCAATAGGATTGGTATCAGCTCTTCCATATATATTTTGCAGAATTCTGCTGAATAGCTGTCTGGTCCAGGGTTTTATTTATTTATTTATTTATTTATTTATTTATTTTTGTGGGTAGTTTTTGTAAGACAGAGTCATTTTCCTGTGTTGTTATTGGTCTATTTAGTGTCTCAATGTCATCTTGTTTCAACCTGAGGAGGTTGTGTGATGTCAGAAAGTCCTTCGTTTTACTTAGGTTATCAAGTTTGTTTCCATACAGGTGTACATATTAATCTCTGATAATCTTTTGTATTTCTTGTGAATTTCACAAGAAATACAGTTGTGATTTGATCTTTTATATTTCTGATTGTGTTTATTTGGGCTTTTTGTCTCTTTTTCTTGGTCATTCTGGCAAGGGGTTTATACATCTTGTAAATTCTTTCAAAGAACCAGCCTTTTTTTCGTTAATGTTTTCTATGATATATTTGCTTTCTATGTCCCGTATTTGGTCTCTTATTTTAGTGATTTGGATTCTTCTGCTAAAGTTAGGTCTTTGATTGTCTCTCTTTCCAGCTCCCTTAGGCAATTTATTAGGCTCTCAACTTGTGATCTTTCCATTTTCTTGATGTGTGCTTGGCTCGTAGAGATATTAATTCCTTTCTTAGAACTGATTTCATGGCATCCCAGAGGTTTTGGTAAGATGTTTCTTCATTTTCATTTGTTTCCAGGAATGTTTTAATTTCTGCTTTGGTCAGTGTTGACCCATTAGTTCAGCATCATGCTGTTCAGCATCATGCTGTTTAGTGTCCATTTCTTTGTGGGCTTTGAGGGAATTTTGTTGGTGTTGATATTTATTTTTATTCCACTGTGGTCTGAGAATGTGCATGACAATATTTCAACATTATGGAATTTGTTTATGCTAGGTTTATGGCCAAGGATGTGATCAAACTTGGAGAGTGTTCTATATGGTGATAAGTAGAATGTATATTTTGTGGTTGTTGGGTGGAATAATCTGTAGGTATCCATTAAGTTCATTTAGTCAAGTGTCAAGTTTAGGTTCTGGATCTCCATGTTGATTTTTTTCCTTGATGATCTATCCAGGGCTGTTAGTGAGGTATTAAAGACCCCTGCTATAATTGTGCTAGAGTCAATATCTTTTTAAAATTTTCTTTAGTTGCTTTATGAATACTGTTGCTCCTGTGTTGGGTGCATATATGCTTAGGATGGATATTTCTTGTTGATGATTGTATGTTTTATCATTATGTAGTGTCCCTGTGTCTTTTTTAATTTTGATAGCTTAAAGGTTGCTTTTTCTGATATTAAGATCATGATTCCTGTCTTCTTTTGTGATCCATTTGCCTGGAAACTCGTTTTCCATCCTTTAACTTTGAGACTCTTTGTGTCCCTTGTGGTGAGGTAAGTTTCCTGGATGCAGGAAATAATCGAGTCATGCTTTCTTATCCAGTTTGCCATTCTGTGTCTTTTTCAGTGGTGCATTTAGAACATTCACATTCAGGCTGATTAATGAGGTTCTTATAAAATTTTTTTCTTTGTTTGTTTTCTTTTGATGTTGGGGTTGTTGTATGTGTGTGTTTTTAAATTTGCTGTTGCACTGTATTCTTTGTTTATTCTGTGCTCTGCTGTTCTCTTGGGAAGTATATCATCATTCTTTTTTTTTTTCTTTCTTTCTTCTGTGCTTAATACTTTTTAAAGTGAGGCCTGTATAGCTGGTCTGGAAGTTGCATAATTTCTTAGGGATTGTTGACCTTGACTGGGTAGGAAATTCTTGGTTGAAATTGTTTATCTTTGAGGACATTTTTTTTTTGAGTTGGAGTCTCACTCTGTCACCCAGACTGGAGTGCAGTGGCCACTCCCGGCCACCTCAGCCTTGACCTGCTGGGCTCTGGTGATCCATCCGCCTCAGCCTTCCAAGTAGCTGGAACTACAGGCACATGCTACCATACCCAGATAATTTTTTTTGATTTATTGTAGAGATGAGGTCTCACCAAGTTGCCTAGGTGGGTCTCGAACCCGTGGGCTCAGGCAATCCACTAACCTCAGCCTCCCAAGGCGTGGGATTACAGGCTGAGCCATGGAGCCTGGCTTCTTTGAAGACTTTTAATATGGGACTCTAGTATCTTCTTGCTTGTGGTGTTTCTGCCAATAGGTCTGATGCTATTCTGATTGGTTTTCCCAAGTAGGTAGTCTGACCTTTCTCTCTTGCTGCCTTTAGGGATTTTTCTTTTGTGCCTACTTTGTGTAGGTGAATTGCTATTTGTCTAGGAGTTGGTCTTCTTATTTGATGTCGTATGAGAGTTCTCTGTGTCTCTTGTGTTTGTCAGGTCACATCTCTGGTGAGATGGGGAAAATTTTCTTGGATAACTTCCTGGAATACTTGTTGCAAGATGCTCTCCATTTCTATTTCTTCTGCGATACCAATCAGGCATAGATTCGACCTCTTTATATAATTGCACATCTCTTGTAGGTTTTGTTCTTTCTTTCTGAGTTTTCTTTTTATGTTTTTTACAGATCAGGGTAATTCTATGTTTTGGTCTTCAAGTTCTGAGATTCTTTCTTTGGCTAATTAATTCTTCTTTTCATGCTTATCATCTTGTTATTTATTTCCTGGATGAAATTTTTTATTGCCAAAATCTCTGTTACAAGTTTTTTCAGTGTTGCATCTTTTCTTTCTTGAGTCCTATTCACTCTTTCCATCCATTCCCTTATCCCTATCATATTCTGGGACCAGTTGTTGATGGCTTCCATTGTTTAGGCTCTGAGGTCTGATTTTTCAGGAGTTTTTTCTTTGTTACACTTGAAATTACCTGTGGTCTTTCATTGGTTTTTCCTCATTTGTGACAGATCTCTTGCTCTTCTCTTTAGTTCCATTATTCAGTATCAGTGGGAGTAGCTTTCCCTTCTGATGTTTGCCCAGCCCTCTATTCTTCCCTGATCCAGGTTCAGGATTTGTTCTATTTTGAAACAGGACTGTGGGTGGGAAGTTTTGCTGTCTTTTGTAGCTTTAAAAGTTTAATAAGGTAGGGGATGTGGAGTTAGGGTTCAGAAACTACTTGTAAATTACAATGTTCACTGATTGTGGTATGTGTTCTCTGAGACCCCCTCCCCATCACCACTGTATGTGATAATGCAGTGGGTTTATGTGTGTGTCCCCTGAGTTCAAGATACAGTGGCAGCAATGAGGAACACAGAGATAAATAGAATGAAATAAGTTAGATAAGAACTTAACAACAACAACAACAACAAAAACACAGAACAATGAAAGCAGAAACTAAAGCAAAAAAAACAATAGAACACACATACAAAGACTTACACAAACACCCAAAACAAGCTGGTGAAGTAAAACAAACAACAAAAAAAAACCCCAGGAAAACTAAACACACACGCGCGCACACACACACACACACACACACACACACACACACACACCTAGCACAAAATGAATAGAAAAGAAAAAAGAGAAAAATCAGAAAAACAAAACAAGAAAACAACAAAGGAATTAGTATTGAAACCTCACACATATTGACACACACTTTGAACTAAAAAAAATAATAAAATAGAAGAGCAAAAGGGCAAAAACTAACTAATAGCAACACAAAAACTGAAAGTGGAACACTCAATCATTCACAAACACATAAACAGAAGCAAAAAACAAAAGAAGAAAGAAGAAGAAAAAGAAAAGAAAAAATAGGGAGATGCAGATCAAACCCTCACATACACATTCATGCACAAAGGAAAAATATTTTAAAAATAGATGAATTAACAAACGGGCAAAAAATTCTTTTTAATTAAAAAAAGTAAACATTTAAAGAAAGAAAAAAAAATCCCTTTCTTCTTGTGGCAAGTTTGGTAATTGTTTCTCTTGTCTGCTCTCTCCTGCAGTGCTTCCACCTCTGTCATTCTCTCCTGAGTGTCCAGAGTAGGGAAGGAGGAGGAGCAATGGTGGTGGGTGGAGCTGCAGGTCCTTCCTCCCATTCTCGTATCATCAGTGAGATCCTCTCTGGTGTGGAGGTGTGAGATTGTCTCTTTCCCAGGTATGTATTTGCAGGAGGTGCCCTAACCAGGCCTAACCTGGAATGGAGTTCTCCTATTGTGACTGACATCCAGGTCCCACCTAGGTTTGTCCCTCTCAGTCGTGGCCCAGCTGTGTGGGTCTGACATTCAGAGGATTGCTGGGGAGAAGGAGTATTGGTCAGCTCTGGACTCACCACTGATCTCTTTGGAGTCCTTCCTCGTCCTTTTCTGGCCACACTGATTGTCCCACAGCTGGATCAGGGTGGGGGGTGGGGCCCCTGGGACTCATCACCCATCAGGTCCCTCTGAAGTTTGTGCTTTCAGGATATTCATTCTGGGTCACTCTCAACTCCTAAGTAGTTGATCTGCCAGTCACAGAAATTGAGTCTGCTGCTCCGTGGTGAGTAAGTTGGAGCACTTTCCTGCCCCACCATCAAGATAGTGGCAGGGTGCCCCCTTCATCCTCTCTGGTGGGATTCTGCCTCTGGGCTCCCTTCATAGCCCCTACAGCCAGTGTCAGCCAGGTGCTGAAATGGTGAGGCAAAGCCTGGAGCTGGTAGTCTCTCCCCATCACTTCTTCATAGGAAAGCTTTTATTCATTTTTTTTAAAATGGCACTCGGCTTCTGTGACCTGGAAAGTGCCAGGGACCAAGCAGAAAAGTTGCAGCACCAGCTGTAGCACCAGGACCCTGGCTACTTGCTCACGAGTCCCCACTTAGTCAGTGTCTCCCAGCATTATCTTCCCAGAAAGGATTTTGTTGATTTAAAAAAAATGGCATTCACCTTCTGCATTTTGGGAATCGCTAGGGTCCAAGCAGAGCAGCTGTGACATCAGCTGCTGCACCAGGAGAGTCCTGGTTGCTAGCTCTCATTCAGCCATTCACATGCTTACTCACTCACCAGCACATGCAAAAAAAATTTCCATACACTCACTCACTCATACTGGGTCTCGCATAATCTGACTGGCTGGCCACCATCTTGCCCTTTTAACAACACCTTCTTAAGTGTCTCCTGAAAGGCTGGTTTTGAGGCAGCATATTCTCATAGGGATATGATGTCTGGGAAGGATTTTAATTATCTGTCATTGTTGAAGCCCAGGTTGGCAGGGTAAGATATTTCTGGCTGAAATTGCTTGTCTTTATGAATGTTAGAGATTGGACTACAATCCCTTCTGTCTTGTAGTGTTTCTGCAGATAAGTCAGCATCAGTTCTGATGGTTCTTCTCCAATAGGTAGTCTGACCTTTCTGTCTTGCCTTTTGGATTTTTTTCTTTCATGCTTACTTTGACTAGGCAGATTACTCTGTGTTTTGGGGATGGTCTTCTAATGTGATGTGATAATTTGCAAGGGTAAAAATTATCCCTTAATACCTTATCCCTTAATCCCTGGTGCTTTAATGATTGCTTCTGTAGTGAACAGTGGGAATTTTTTTGCAATGACTTCCTGCAGTGTATGTTTCATGGTATTTTCATTTTTTTCTTTCTCTTTCAGGGATACCAATCAAGTATAGATGGTTTCTTGACATAGTCTCACATCTCTAGGAGACTTTACTCCTTCTTTTTGAGCTTTTTTCCCCTACATTTTTGACAGACTAGATTAATTTCATATGTTTGGTCTTCCAGCTCTTAGATTTTTTCCTCTGCTTGGTTAATCCTGCTTCTTATGATTGTTACTGTGGTTTTTGATTTCCAGGATGAAGTTCTTCATTTCCATTATTTCAGAATAGACTTTTCCAAAACTGGCCAACTCTGCTTTTACTTCTTGTACAACTTCAGTGAGTTTTGCTTCTAACTTTTCTTGGTCCTCTCTGTATATTTTAGCCATCCAATCTCTGATTTCTGTGACTGTCATCTGGAGCAAGCCATTCTGGGGAATTTCTATTGTTTGTGCTCTGATAGCTGCTTTTTCAGGCACTGTCTCCTCAGGACTCTGAGGGTTGTCTAAGTTTTTTCATTGATTTTTTTTCTTCTCTTTCCTCTCTAATTGCACTTTATTTTTGTTGCTCTGAAAGCTAATCAATAACTCTCTTTTCTAATATCTAATGTCCCTTTCTGCTGTTCAATATAGGTCACTCAGTGAGAGAGGGATGGGTGTTTACTTCTGCTCCTTACTCCACTCTGACAGGTCTTTCTCCTGTAGAATTTTGTCTCCCACTGCTAATCTAGTTAGGTTAGTTTTCAGCCCCTGCTGCTAACATTTTGGAGAATGAGTAGGGGATGCCTCCCCACCATCTGCTATCTGTGGTTTGCAGCCCAGAAGCCTTACCACAGAGAAGGCCTTCAGGTATCTTTCATGTCACTCCCTCTGTTTTCACAAGTTGGCACTCTACTCTTGAAAAAGAGTGATTGCGGCTCAGCCTGTAATCCCGCGCCTTTGGGAGGCTGAGGTGAGTGGATTGCCTGAGCCCGCAGGTTTGAGACCCACCTGGGCAGCGAGACCTCATCTCTACGATAAATCAAAAAATCAGCCGGGCATGGTAGCGCCTGCCTGTAATTCCGGCTACTCGCAAGGCTGAGGCGGAAGGATCGCCGGAGCCCAGCAGGTCGAGGCTGCGGTGGCGGGGAGCGGCCACTGCACTCCAGTCTGGGCGACCGAGTGAGACTCCAGCTCAAAAAAAAAAAAAAAAGAAAAGAAAAAATAAAAAGAGTGATTGCCTATGACAGGGTGAAGGGGAGGATTCACCCTATAAATGTAAGACTTGGAGGTGATTCTTTCTGATCTGGCTAGGAAGACGGTCATCTGCTGTTAGTGATGGGTGCCACCCAAGTTTACCGTGCAGGGAGGCTTTCTCTGCCTGGGAGCTGGGCTCTGCTGGCAGAAGCTGCACTCACTATTACTGACTGGGCACAGTTTTAGTTCCCCATTCCATCCACTTGGGCTCCAGTTGCTCTCAGCTATGCTCTGTCCAGGACTCCTCCCACATGGGACTGACAATTCCCATTGGGAGCGAGAGAAGTGATCCAAAGCATCTTAGAATCACATACCCATTCTTCTTCATGGGGCAGGGCTTCAGTTCCTGTGTGAGCTTGGTACACAGTGGGGGAAGGGGTGCCCAGATCCCTGCATCTTCAATTGGTTTCTGGTCTTTATGTGTTCAAAGAGACTTTTGTAGGTTGCAGGGTACTTCACCTGTTCGAAAGAGTTTGGGGTGTCTCTGTTGGCAGCTGGGTGCCTACTCTCCACCCTGCTTGGTGAGAAAGGCACCCATCTGCTGTTCCATGGTGACTGTTTTGGATCCTTCCTCTAATTTTACTTTAGAAAGATTTGTGCTGACTTTTTATATCCCACTGACCTTGGAAAGTGTGTAGTGGAGATACTATGAAATGACTTAGGTTTTAGAATTATCTCAGAATAATTCTAATAAATTAAATGAGAATAAATTAGAATAAAACTAATCAATTGAATTAGTACAATCAGTTAAATTAGAATAAAACTAATAAAATAAATGCATAGTTTTTACAAACTAAGTCATAGAGAAAATCCTGGGAAACAGTAACACATTGTTTTTAAATAAATATTGAATTAGAAATAAAATAGTTTTATTTTATATTTTAGTTACCAGAAGGATGTGTTTTCCTGGACATTTCCTAATATTTTCTAAATGCTATGTACCGGTTCCTAATCAGTACAGATAAATAGGTTTTCCTCTGAATTTTAACTGTGAGCAATCCATATGTTTAGCTTATTAAATTAGAAAACCATGCTTGAGGACTTTTTTCTTTTTGGTAGTAATGTGTAGTAATTTTAAAGGTTTTTGTCTTGATTTTAAAAATGAAACTTAAAATTTGGGGAAGTGACTGAGTGAATATGCTAGCCTAAAACAGCATATTCCAGAGAAACATTCTGAAAAAGCAACCAGTATTATTGGCAACTAATCTTGTTTTTCTAAATTCTTTATAACTGCCTGACATTTGACAGTGGACAGAAATCAATCTAACATTGTCAAGTGAATAAATGTCAACTCTGAAATCTTATTCTTAAATATAAGAGACAATTTAAAATCCACAATAAAATATCAATAAATTAAAAATAAGTCTTTATAAAATACTTTAACAGATTGACTAGCATGGTATCTGTAAGCCAGAAACATATTTTACTCTGTGGTTAGTATAGGAAACATTTTAGAGGGAAAATTGATTTTTTATAAACCACTTGAGACATTTACATGAGCTAAACTTCTATTTGTTTACTTGACTAATATAGTGGTTTAAATAAATTATCATTATCATCCCTTAAACGTTAAATATAAATACAAATGTGATTTAAAATGTAGTTAATAAAACTATAAAGAGAAAGAGAGCAAGAGTGCAAAAATTATTTCATGGTAAAAGAATAAAAAAGCAACAGTGATTTCTTGCATCTTAATCTAAGGGAAATGACAATGATACTGTCATAATTGAGAATTTACAAGCCTCCATCACATTCTGTGCCTTTTTTGAGGTGTCAAGAAAAGTGTACTATTGTGAATGTGAGAGGTGGCTCTATGGAAGAGAAATATCATTTTACAAATTAAAAGTTTCAAGGACTCCTGAAAGTTGTAACTGAAAGTTCTAATGCATGGTTAAGTCTATAGAAGACAATTTTATAGTCTTATTTGTAGCACCCCAACTTTTCCATATTTGCCCTCCTTTTTATTTATTATTTTATTTATTTGTCTTAAAATTCCTCTTTACTCACTTGGCATATCTTTAGAACGTTTCAGAATATTCAGGAGACATTTTGATGAAAGAATTCTTGCCGTAGTTGACTGGAAGTCAAGAAGAAGTAGGCTACCATCTAGAATAAATAAACACATTTTAGTAGCATGATTTTTGTTCTGAAAATTTTTAAGTAGCAGTCACAGCTAATTGTGTATCACTTAGTGTCAAGTCACATTTTATAAACACATTTTATAAACAAAGTGAGAAGTTTTTGTTTTATTTGCCAACATCTGGTGCTATTGCTACTTTTTAAACTTAGTTATTTTACATACCATCTTTTTGTTTTTTGTCATTGGTAATTTTTTTAGTTAATATTAGAACATAAATACCTTCTGTCTTCCTTTTTTAAAGTTTTCAAAGTTTGCTAGGGAAAGAAGAAAAGAAACTGAGACTTACCAGAGTTGGTATGGGTGAAAGAAACCGCCTCTGTCTTCCTTTTACTCCTTTCCAATAGTAGGAGTTATTGATGCTACTATTTATGCAATTGGGATCACTGAAAAATTTATATCATTAAAAATAACATATGGGACCATAGCATAATAGCAACCTGTGAATGATTAAAGCAATTAATCCGGCAAAATAGAATGGTCCAAACATGTCTCCCTAGAGGTCAAGCATGGTTTAAGGATAACATTTTCTATATCTAGAACTTGGATGGGCTGATTATTCTTCAAAAATCTTCATGAACATAATTTCTTAGAACAGAAAATTCAGTGCAAAAAGATTATCAGGGAGTTTAAGGTTATATTATTGAATAAGAACCAAGTGAAGAAATGCCTTATTTCTGATCTGGGCAGTTGTGTTTTCTTTACTACTCAAGTAAGCCATAGAGTGTGGTTGGCTCCTGTGCTATTACAGAAGTCATAGAAGCTAACAGTACATACACCAGAATAAGAAGTCACTCATTAATGCATGGACTAGTCACAGAAAAAATATGCAATGTCATTATTTGGAGTACAGTCAGTCCTCACCTAACATCATCGATAGGTTCTTGGAAATTGCGACTTTAAGCGAGACAACCCCAAATTAAACCAATTTGACCATAGGCTAATTTATATAAACAAGAGTTCAGTTTCTACAACATATTTCTGGTCACAGAATCACCAAACTTCTAAAGACCAAAACACTTCTAATGTTAAACACTGAAATAAATATGGGTTATACATACATTTAAGAAAGATTTATAAAAATAAAAAATATTGGACAAATAAGAAAATTGTTTGCCTAATTATTTCAATAATAAAGTCAAGATACTTATGCTGTAGTCCATGAATGCTTTTAGAGAAAAGCTTGCATTTTTTATCTTCAACACAAAGCACAGGGCCTGGCAGGAAACACGAAGTTTACCCTCACTGATTTTTTGTTCTGTGAATGAATGAATGAATGAACAAATGAGTGAAAGCTGCTGATAACTAGTATGGCAAAGTTACCGTGATACATAAATGGCATATAAATGTTCTTTGATAGCAATTTTCTCTAATACAGTCATAACAATGTTATTATGTGGAGTGTTATGATTTGCTACTTTCAAGCATTTCATCTAAATTACTTTTTCAAATATTTGTGTCATAGAATAGACCCATAGAAAAAGGCCCTTTAACAATAGAATCGCTAACATTCCTTGTATACCTACTGTCACTATTCTGAGCACTTTGCATAATTTAGTTTCGTGACTTCCTTAAGTGGATAATGTAATTATCCCCATTTTATAGAAAAGCAACCTAAGGCACAGAAAGCCTATGTAATTTGGGAAAGGCTTTATAGAGAATAACTTGCTGAGTAAAGATTCAACTTCGTTTTATCCATCACATCATATTGCTAATTTGAACACATATTTTCCAAAAAAATATTTAAGATAAAATTTTCTTTCATTAATCTGCCACAATGCATTTTGGAGATAATGGCATTCTCAGGACAATTAAGTGCCTTTGACATATCTTAAATTATTCTGTTGCAGAATATGGACCAATATATTTTATGAGGCAAGTGATAACATTTCATTTTGTATTTGGTAAAGCATGTATTAGGGTTCCCCAGAGAAACTGAACCAATAGCGCGCGCGCGCACACACACACACACACACACACACACACACACACACACACGTACTTACACCACATATGAGGTTATTTATTACAGGAATTGGCTTACATAATTATGGAGGCTGAAAAGTCCTACCATATGCCATTTACAACCTGAAACCAGGGAGCTGATAATGTAACTTCCAATCCAAGTTCCAAGGCCTGAGAACCAAAGAGAGTAGTACAGGACCACTGGCACAAGTCTTGGAGTCCAAAGCCTTCAAATCCAGGATGTCTGACGTCCGAGAATAGGAAAATATATGTAGATGTTCGAGCTTAGGCAGAGTGAAGTCATGCTTACTCTTCATTTTTATTCTCTTTGGGCCCTCAATGGATTGGATGGTGACTGCTCATATTGGTAAGGACTATCTTTATAACTTGTTCTACTGATTTAAATGTTAGTCTCTTCCAGAAACACCCTCACAATCATACTCAGAAATAGTGACTTACCAGCTATCAGGGTTTAGCCCAGTCAAGTTGACATATAAAATTAGTCATCAAAACCCAAGAAAAACAAAGCTGAGACATGTTTACAATAGCTCAAAGACTCAGCAATTAATCTTGGAAAACAATGCCTCAAAAGGAACAATTTTGAAAATAATTATTCCTTTATTTTAAAAAGTTATTATTAATTTTATTTTTGATTGACAAAATCAAAATCATCATTGTATACACATAAAATGCCATGTGATTTTTTTGGTATATGTATACAATGTGGCATAATTAAATCAGGCTAATTAACATACCATCACTTTGCTTACCAATCATTTTTTACAGTGATGCATTTGAAATTTGCTCTTCTAGTTATTTTAAAATATATTATACATTATTGTTGACTATAGTCACCTTGCTGTGCAATAGATCACAAATCCTATTCCTCCTGTCTGTCTGAAACTTTGTATCCTTTGATCAGCAACTCCCCATTTTCTCCCCTGTCTCCCTGGTAGCTATTATTCTACTGTCTACTTCCATGAGTTCAATTTTGTTAGATTCCACATATAAGTGGGATCATATGGTATTTTTTTGTGCCTGTCTTACTTTACTTAGCTTAATGTCCTTCAGATCCATTCATGTTGTCACAAGTGAATTTCCTTCTTTTTAAGGCTGAATAACATTCCATTGCATGTATATAGACACTAGGGTTAATGTTATATATTGTCTATTGTGAATAATGCTATAATGAACATGGAAATACTACTATCCTCTCAGCATATTGATTTTAGTTCTTAAGGATATATACCCAGTAATTGGACTATATGGTAGATTTTTAGTTTTTGAGGAACTTTCATACTGTTTTCCATATGACAGTAATAACTGACATTCCCATCAACAATGTATGAGTTATATTTTCTCTGCAACCAATGTCTCCAGCACTTGTTATCATTAATCTTTTTGATAAAAGTCATGCTAATAGGTATGAGATGACATCTCATTGAGGTTTTGATTTGCACTTCTCCAATGATTAGTGATGTTAAGTATTTTTTAATGTACCTATTGGTCATTTGAATGTATTCTTTTGAGATGTGTCTGTTCAGGTCCTTTGCTCATTTTTTAATCTAGTAATTTGTCTTCTTGTTTATTTTTTGAGTTCTCTATGTGTTTTTGATATTAAGCCCTCATCAGACATATGGTTTGCAAATATTTTCTCCTGTGTCAAAGGCTATCTATTCATTTTGTTAATTGTTGCCTTTGCTGTGCCGGAGTGGTTTCAGCAGCCATTTCCTGGGAACTCAAACCTTACTACCAGCAGCATTCTAGCTGGCCAAGGAGGGAATGGGAGCACTTGATGCTTTCATTTGCCCCAAGGACAAATTGCACCGCAGCAGACATTTCTTGGCTTAGGTGGGCTCCCATGAGACCTGTGGCAGGCCACACATTTACATTGTGAATGTAGACTTCCTAAGGCTAAGGTGGGGGAGCTGGGTTGGACTTGTTACCCTAGCAACCTTTCACTCCCTTTGTGAACTGTTGTGTAGCTTTTGTACAACATGGCAGCATTGCCCCAGTGGCCAGGGATTCCTTCCCATTCCCTACTGGAGTAGGG
Organism: Cephalopachus bancanus; assembly: GCA_027257055.1. Classification (NCBI taxonomy): domain Eukaryota; kingdom Metazoa; phylum Chordata; class Mammalia; order Primates; family Tarsiidae; genus Cephalopachus; species Cephalopachus bancanus. The sequence goes on along the minus strand of JAPVLO010000013.1, from coordinate 7,219,672 downwards.
CACAATAGGGCACACAGGTGAGGAACTTGAGTGTTTTCTCTCCCAAGCCCCACAAAGTTTTAAAAGAGACAAAACTTGAGTAGTCCCCACAGCCCCCTTCATCACCTAGGTCATCTGAGCACTTTCTTGGGGAAACACAGGTCAAGCAGAAAGCCCACAGCCACCGTCTCAGCTGGCAGTCCCCTGAAAGCACCATATCCTGGTCAAACGTCAACAGAAACAGCCCATTACATCTGATATAATACCTCAGCTTTTGCAAAGGTCTGATTATAGACCCCAGCTAATACCACTATGCAAGCCACCTGGACATTCAGAATGCCTTGAGCCTTTTCAGGTACCCAGCACATTACTGCCACAGCTGCAAAATGAGAAACTTACCACATTAAGGCTACAGCGCCTATGTCATCATTCTACCAACCTCAAATAAAAAGAAATAGTCTACCCAAATGGAAAGGAACTAGAAAAAATAATTACAACTGTAGGAAAAAACAGAGAACTTCAACACCCCCAAAAGACCACATTAACTCCTCAGCAGTGGACCCTAACCAAAATAAAATATTTGAAATTCCAGAGGTATAATTCAAAAGAATGATTATAAAATTGCTAAATGAGATCCAGGAGAAAGTTGAAAACTAACATAACATAAAGGGAAAAAATGCTATTCAGGACATGAATAAAAAATTCTCCAAAGAAGCGCGTACACACGCGCGCATGTACACACACACACACACACACACACACACACACACACACACACACACACGCAAGCTGCAGTTCTTAAAATTTAGGGAAGTTCAAAATTCAGTGGTATGTTTAAACAGAAGATTGGAACAAGTAGAAGAAAATATTTCAGAACTTGAAGACAACACTTGAATTAAGTCAATCAGGCAACAATTTTTAAAAAAGAATCAAGAGAATGAAAGAAAGTCTCCAAAAAATGTGGAATTATGTAAAATGTTCAAACCTAATAATCAGGGGTGTTCCTGAGGAAGAAAAGAAAGCAACAGGTTTCAAAAATATCTACTGAGGGAATAATTGAGGAAAACTTTTCTGACTTTGTTAGAGATTTAGACATCCAGATTAAAAAAAAACAAACCCAAAGAACCCACGAAATATTTATTGCAAAAGGTCCCCCATAGTCATTAGATTATGCAAAGATAATGTGAAAGAAATAATTCTAAGAGCAATGAGGCAAAAGCATCAAATAACTTCCAAAGTTAAACCTGTAGACTTCTCAGCAGAAACCATACAAGTCAGAAGGGATTAAGACCCTATCTTCAATCTCCTCAAATAAAATAAGTCATCAAGGATTTTGCATTACACAAAACTAAGTTTTCACAAATGAAGGAGGAATAGTCTTTGTCAGACAAGCAAATGCTGAGGGAATTTGTCACCATTTGACTGATTCTACAAGAAATGCATAAAGGAGTTCCAAATATTGAAGCAAAAATAAAAAATAAAAAAAAAATTGAAATAAACCACACTAACTCTTTAGGAAAAAGTAGAAATCATAAACCTCACAGGACTTATAGAACACCAATACAATAGAGAAAAAAATAGCAACCAGGTAATAAACAATAAGATGAATGGAATAGTACCTTACATATCATGATTCGCCCTTAATGTAAATGGTCTCAATATCCCCACTTAAAAATACAGATTGGCAGAATTTATTTAAAAGGAGGCACAACCCAAATATATTCTGCCTTTAAGAGAGCCATTTAATATACAAAGTCACCTGAAGATTCAAGATAAAAGGGTGAAAAAGTATTTCACACTAATGGAAACCAAAAATAAGCAGGAGTAGTCCTTTTTGTATATAATGAAACAGACTTTAAATTAATGATGGTGAAAGACAAAGATTATTATATAATGATAATGGGATCAATCCAACAAGATAATATGACAATCTTAAATATATATGTACCCAACACCAGAACTCCCAGATTTATAAAACAAATTATACTAGACTTAAGAAAAGAGAGCAATACAATAACAGTGGGTGAATTCAACACTCTACTAACAGCAATAGACAGATCGTCAAGGCAAAGAGTCAACAAAACAAGTTGGAGCTAAAGTGGATCCTAGATCAGATGGATCTAGCAGATATTTAGAGAACATTCCACCTCCAAATTACAGAATATACATTTTTTTTCCCTCATCAACACATGGAACAATTTCCAAGGAAGACCATATGATAGGCCACATATCAAGTCTCAATACATTTTAAAAAAATCAAATCATGTCAAGTAGCTCCTCAGACCACAGTGAACTAAAACTAGAAATTAACTCCAAGAAGAACTTGCAAGATGAAACAAACACATGGAAATTAAACAGTATGCTCCTGAATACTATTTTAGTCAACAATGAAATCAATGTAGAAATTTAAAAATTTCTTGAAATAAATGACAGCAATGATACAAGATATCAAAATCTCTGGGATACAGCTAAAACTGTACTCAGAGGAAAATTTATAGTGCTTAGGGCCTGCATTAAAAGACTGAAAGATCACATATTGACAACCTAACGTCACATCTAATGACTAAAAAGGCACAAACTAAACCCAAAGATGGCAGAAGAAAAAAATGATAAAAATCAAATTAGAACAAAGTAAAATTGAACCCCCCCCAAAACAAAACAAAAACAAATAAAAGGTCAATGAAACAAAAAATGTGTGCTTTGAAAGGATAAACAAAAGTGATAGTCCAATAGCAAGATTCATTAAGAAAAAAGGAGAAAATTCAAATTAACTCAATCAGGAATAAAAATGGAGACATCACAACTGATACCATGAAAATACAAAAGACCATCTGAAATTATTATAAACATCTCTATGCAAACAAACTAGAAAATCTAGAGGAACTAGATAAATTACTGGAAACATGCAATCCCCAACCTTGAATCAGGAGGAAATAGAAACCCTGAACAGGACAATAATGAGTAGCATGATTGAAACAGTAATTAAAAGTCCCCAAAACAACAACAAAAAGTCCAGGACCTGACAGACTCACAGCAAAATTCTACCAGATTTTCAAAGAATAACTGGTACCAATTATACTGAAACTATTCCACAAGATTAAAAAGGAGGGAATTCTCCCTAACTCATTGTATGAAATTAATATGACTCTAATACTAAACCCAGGAAAAGATAGCAAAAAAGAAATCTACAGACCAATATCTCTAATGAACATACTTGAAAAAATGCAACCCAAATTCAATAACACATAAAAAATTAATCCTCTATGGTCTAGTGGGTTTTATCCCAGGGATGCAAGGATAGTTTATCATATACAAGTCAATAAATGTGATCCACCACATAAACAGAATTAAAAACAAAAATCATATGATCATTTCAATAGATGCAGACAAAGTATTTTATAAAATCCAGCATCCCTTCATGTTAAAAATTATCATCAAAATAGGTAGAGAAGGAACATTCCTCAAAATAATAAAAGCCATACGAGACAAACCCACTGCCAATGTCATCGGGAATAGAGAAAAGTTGAACACATACACACACACACACACACACACACACACACACACACACACACACACACAAACACACACACACATACACACCATGGAATACTATTCAGCTATTAAAAAGAAAGAAATGATGTATTTTACAGCAACATGAACTGAATTGGAAAGCATCTTTCTATGTGAACTAGCATAGGAACAAAAAACCAAATACTGCATATTCTCACTTATAAGTGGGAGCTAAACTAAGAATCTTCAAAAACATAGAGAATGGTATAATGAACACTGGAGACTCAGAAGGGGGAAAGTAGAAAAGGAGGAGAGATGAAAAATCACATATCGAGTACAATGTGCACACATGGGGATGGTGGGTACACTTAAAGCCCAGACTTCTTTGCCAGTATACAGTGCAGTTGTGTGACCAAAAACTATTTGCCCCCTAAAGCTATAGAAAAAAAAAAGCAAAACAAAATAAAAAACAAACCCAACTCATAGTTTTGTTGATTTTTTTCCTACTGTTTTCTAGTCTCTATTTTAATTAATTCTGCCCTGATCTTTGTTATTTCCTTCCTTCTGCTCACTTTGGACTTAGTTTTTTCTTCTTTGTCTAGTTTTCTGAGCTGTAACATTAGATTATCTGTAGGTTTTTTTCCCCTTTTTTGATATAGGTGTTTATCACTACAAATTACCCTATTAGGACTGCTTTTACTGCATTTCATAAGTTTTTATATGTCATGTTTCTATTTTTGTCTCTAGGTATTTTTTATGTTCTTTTTAATTTCTTCTGTGACCCATTTACTGTTTAGGAGCATGCTGTTTAATTTCCACATACTTGTGTATATTTCAAAATTTATTTTGTTACTAATTTCTAGTTTTATGGCATTGTGATCTTTAAAGATACTTAATATAATTTCAGTCCCTTAAGTTTGTTAAGATTTGTTTTGTGACCTATGATCTACCCTGAGAATGTTCTATATACACTTGAGAAAAATGTATATACTGCTGATGTTGGATGGAAAGTTCTGTGTATGTCTGCTAGGTCCATTTGCTCAAAAATGCAATTCAAGTCTAATTTTTCTTTGGTGAATTTTTTTCTAGATGATCCACCTATTGTTGGAAGTGAGGTATCAAGGTCTTCTACTATTAGTACTGTGGTTTCTTTGTTCATATCATTTAATAATTGCTTTATATATTTAGGTGCTATGGTGTTAGGTACATATCGGTATATATTTACAATTGCTTTTTGATGCTTTTGAATTCATTTTTTTATATTTTGTGCAACTACTATAGGTTTTTGCTTTGTGGGTATCATAAGACTTAGATAAAATATCTTATTCTTTTCTAACTTTTAGTTGTTTTGTTTAAAGATGTGGGGTACAATTCAGGGTTAGGTATACAAATGTTCATTATGCCGGTACCCTTGTTGATGAGGTGTGCCCCAGCTTCCCCCGGTAGATTCCCACTACTGCCAATCCTGCTTCCCTGCCTCCCTCCTGGCAGTTTCCCACTACTGCCAATGCTTTTCTTATAGTGTTATGATAATTGTTCAATGTCTGCTTATGAGTGAGAACATGTGATACACAGTTCCTTCTTTCTGTGAAAGATCACTCAGTATTATAGACTCTAAGTCCAACCAAGTTGCTGCAAAGTTCATGATTTTGTTCTTCTTTATGACTGCATAATATTCCATCATGTATATGTACCACATTTTTTTTTATCCAGAACTCTTTTGATGGGCAGCACAGTTGATTTCCTGTTCTTGCTACTATGAGCAATGCTGTGATAAATATACACGTGCAGGTATTTTTTTTATAGAGTGATTTGAGTTCTTCTGGGTATATTTCCAGTAAGGGGATTGCGAGGTCATATGGAAGGTCTATTTTTAGATCTTTTAGGAATCGCCACAGTGTTTTCCACAGAGGCTGTACTAGTCTACATTCCAACCAACAATATAGAAGTGTTCTCTTTTTGCCACATCCTTCCAGCATCTGTTATTGTTTGAGTTATTGATGATAGCCACCCTGTCTGGACTCAGGTGGTATCTCACTGTAGTTTTAATTTCCATTTCTTTGATGGCCAATGAGGCTGAGAATTTTTTCATATATCTGTATGTTGTTCATATGTCTTCTTTTGAGAACTGTTTATTCATATCTTTTGCCCGCTTCATAATGATGGGGTTGTTTGTTTTTTGAAAAGAAAAAACACACAAGGCACATTTGAGTTCCTTGTAGATCCTAGTTGTTAGACCTTTGTCAGACATACAGTTGGCAAATATTTTTTCCCAGTTTGTGAGCTGTTTCCCCACTCTCTTGATGTTTTCTTTGGCTTTGCAGAAGCTTGTCAGTTTGATGAGATCCTACTTGTCTATCTTATCTCTTATGGCCTGGGTTTTGATCAGTAGTTGGTTGCTAGTTCCAATTTCCATAAGGGTGTCTCCTGCATTTTCTAAGGTTCTTATAGTTTGAGGTTTTACATTTAGGTCTTTGATTCATTGATTTTTGTGTATGGTGAGAGGTAGGGATCTTGCTTTAATCTTCTGCATGTAGTTGGTTAGTCAGTTTTCCCTGCAGCATTTACTGAACAGGTTCTCCTCTCCACAGTGTTTGGTGGTGGAGGCTTTGTTGAAGATGAGTTGGTTGAGAAATTAGACTTTGCTTCTGGAATCTCTATCCTGTTCCATTGGTCTATATACCTGTTCTTGTTCCAATTACAGGCCGTTTTGTTTATTGTACCTTTATAATAGAGTTTAAGGTCTGGGAGTGTTATGTCTTCTGCTTTTTTTTTTTTTTTTTCCTGAGGATTATTTTGATGATTCGTGGTCATTTATGTTTTCATAAGAATTCCTGTATTGTTGTTTCCAGTTCTGAGAAGAATGCTGCTGGTAATTTAATGGGTATTGTATTAAATCTGTAGAATGCCTTGGGTAGGAGGGACATCTTAATAATGTTGATTCTTCCAGTCCACGAGCATGGAATATTTTTCCATTTGTTTGAGCAGTGTTTTGTGGTTTTCATTGTAAAGGTCTTTCATGTCTTTGGTTAGGAAGATGCCAAGGTATTTTATTATTTTGTGTGACTATTGTGAATGGGATTGTACTTTTTATTTGGGTTTTTGTTTGTTTATTGTTGGTGTATAGAAATGCAATTGTCTTTTGCACATTGATTTTATACACTGAGAGAAAAAGACCAGAAGTTGCCTCTTGACCTGAGGACACTTAACAGGCGTATCCAGATTGTATAGGAAAGCTGGCTGGGGATACAAACATGAAAGACCCATGGACTTTGTTTCTTTCAGCATGATGCTGATGGCTAGTTTCTGTGGTTGAATTCTCTATTGACTGGAAAGCAGAGAAACTACAAAGATCTGTGTGCTGGACACTGTGAACCCCACCCTTGTTCTTTGCTTCTAGGTGTTCTAGCCCTGCTAGTACTCTCGATGTTTCTCATGAGATAAGACAAGGTAAACCTCTTATCAAGGGCTCTTGAATAGTGGAGGAGTTAAATTTTCACCTTCAATTTACTTTTCTCACTGGAGAAGCTATGAGTCCAGGGCATTTCTATGTGTGCTAATTTAGGGGAGGAGTAGTATGGTCAAAAAGAACTGTTCCTTTTGCCATTTGACAGTGATTTTTCTTAGTTTTGTGATCCAAGGGGGTGTCTCAGCCTCACTCCAAAGTTCTGGGATATTAATAATGGTATTCTTGCCTGTTGGTAGTTGCTAGCTGGATTACTGTGAGTGGTGTAAAGCCAAATAAGTTCTATTCCACTATTTGTTGACATCACTTCTCTATTTCTTTATTTTTGAATATACAGAACATTTAAAAAATTTGACTAACTTCTGCACCCTTCCTATCATTAAGTTCATACCTTATGTACATTCTCCCTCCTTAAAAAAAAGACTGTCATTCTCAAAATATATACCACATTAAAAAAAATTTCCTTCTCAGTAGTGCTCATGTGGTCATGTCTTACTATAATTTCCTTTAGCAAGCCCAGTCCCTTGCTCTTCTCTTCTCACATTTGGCCTTGGTCTCTCTGAGTAAGTATCCTGTCCCTTTTTCATATTTGGTACTTCTTGAAGTTTGGAACTTTGTTCTGCTCATTTGTGTGCTTTTCTACCCAACACCCAAACTAGAGTTCAATAGTTACTACTGTGATACTGAATAAGTGTTTGAGACATAACATACTGAATGAAGAAATAATTGCAGAAAATATAAACCATTTACCTCCATACTTGTACCTTTACAAAGTTATGAATTTTAAGACTAAACAAAGTGAACCACTAATCTCTATACTGTTGTTATGACGTTGTTGATATCATTCATTGTATTAATCAGCTCAACTTCTGTAACCAACTACCATAGACTGGGGCCTTAAACAATAGTACTGGAGACTGAAAGTCCAAAATCAAGGCACCAGCATGGTTGGTTTCAGGTGATGGCCCTCGTCCTCCTTATAGATGGCTGTCCTTCCATGGTGAGGCAGGAGAGAGAGCAAGTTCTCTGGTGTGTTTTCTCATGGGGGTATTAATCCCCACCTGCATGACCTGCTCTAAACCTGATTATCTCCCAAATCTAAACCTGATTGTCTCATCTACAAATACCATTGCATTGGGGGTTAGAGCTTCAATACATGAATTCTGGAGAAATAAAATTCAACCTGTTCTTTAAAAACAGTAGATTTTCCTGAAAACTTTTCTACGTATATCTTAGCTCATGAAAAATTCATTTACCCTGAATACTGAAGGATGTACTTGTTTCACAAGCATTTCAGCTGAAGTGCTTCTAGTTGCTGAGTGCCTTGTTTATTTTAGTCTAGGGCGTTGTGTATACAAGAGGCCTGAGGCTGAGAAAAAACACTTCTCAGAGATGGGTGAACTGCCAAGGTCCTGAGTAGTTGTATTCCTTCTTGCTAGCAGAGACACAAAGTGATTCTAAATATTTCTGGAAGAAGATTTTGACATGCGCCTTTAAAAAAGACAAAGTAAAATAAAATTGCTTATTTTATTGTTAATATTTGTACATCTTCTTCAATCATTTGAAACCTGGTTTGTACAATGATGATTCTGTGCCATTTATCAATTTAGAAAAGGTGAAATCATTTCAAACATGGACTGAATATGTGCCACCATTGCTATTTAGTTTGTTCATATTGAGTGTTTAATGTGCCAGAGTATGTAAAGGCATAATGAAACATACTTGGAAAAGAAACAGAGAATAAATTTATATTTGTGTGATTGAAAATTTCCAGTAAAACCAATGATTTGACTCTTTACTTCTCTAAATAAAAATGTGGATTACCTTCATTCCCAAAGAAAAGTGAAGTAAAACTTAGTTTTCTCTCTCTCTGTGTGTGTGTGTGTGTGTGTGTGTGTGTGTGTGTGTGTGTGTGAGAGAGAGAGAGAGAGAGAGAGAGAGAGAGAGGGAGAGATTTTTAAGTCGAATTTTTAAGGGTCATTACAATGAAAAAAGGAGATATCTGAGAAAATAATTTTAATGTAAATATTTTGCCTCTGTGTCCTATCTACCAAATGTCTTGAAATGTGAGTTCCATGTAGAATTTGCACAAATCCAAGGAAAACTCCAAGTATGCTCAATTCCCTAAACCCAGGATGTTGAGTATTTACAAAGACTTCTTCAACAGGAACTATTAGGCTTCAGGAAGCCCATTGAAAATGTCTGCATGACATCAATTAATATTAACAAGAATTATATTTGAATATGAGGAGAAACAGCCTTCTTAACTTTCACTTCCCTTTTTTCCCCCTCTATTAAGTTATTGCTGACCACAATGTTCATTAGTGGCACAATAAAAAGGAACTACTGGTAAATAATAACAACCTTTGTAGTTATACAGTGCCTTTGATCAGAGCAGTTCAGAGCTTTCACGACTCATTAGTCTTTGAAATACCTCAGTTAAGTATAATAGTGTCAATAATTATTACTCTGATTTTCTAAACAGAGAAACTGAGGTATTTCCAAGATCATGCAATGATTTGATGACAGAACCAAGGATATGATCTACCAACTAGAAACAAGTAGGATAAAGATAAACAGTGCTTAACAGAAAACCAGTAACTTCTGAGAAATTGCTGAGAAATGTTATGTAATGATCAGAAGCACCATTGCTTTAAAAGACATAATTTTTATTTACTTTTTATTTTGAATTATTTCATTCATTTGGTGATGAAGCACTGCCTACAATTTCCCATTAAGATCACTTAACTTTGGGTCATTTCCTTGAAAATTTCTGTTTTTTTTTCTATATGAAGAAATAGTGTACATTGCCTATAAAATGGTTCAAGTTAGTTACTAATAAAAGAAAAGGTAAAAATACTTACTACATGTCTACACCTATATATATTTAGTCAATTAAACATAAATCTGCCCCATCATCTACTGATTTGGAGTAACATTGTGGAAAATATATTGTACTCCATTGCAATTTTCATATGAATAAACGTTAAGAGCATAGACCCTACAATATTATTATTGTTTTTCAAAAGTCAACTTAGTTTCTATTAGAAATGGCACTCAGAAGATAGCAAATCACAAAATTTTCCAAATAAATCTCGAAAGAAACAACTCATTGTATAGTTTCTTAGAAGAATAACAATTTATCTTTTGCATGATTATTATTCATTGCTCCTTTACATTGTTAGGGTTACTTAAATTTTCAAAGGCATAATGGCTTGGGCTTCCTATGAAGTGGCAGAATATATAAGAGCAGGAATGACCTCATTTGCATTCACACACACACACAGATAACACACACATACATACGTGCATGCATACACAGATAATTTTGTATTTTATGTCTTTTTCTGCACTTCTGCTTGCTAGTACATAATCTTTTTATATATAGTAGACCTTCATGATTGTCCATTGGTTTTCTTGTTATTGGCTGAGAGTTTACTTTCCTCACACTATTTTGTTTTATGGTATGTCAAGGTTTTCTTATTATTGTCTTTGGTGCTTTTCAGATGATATTCAATATTACTGCTATTTAAATGTGATCCATCAACCTCTCTCAGGGTACCCGAGGTGCTAGTTAAAATGCATATTCCTGGGTACAAACATCTGTTTACTATCTTATAATCTCAGTAAGGATAGAAGCTCTAGGATGTATGATTTAACACAAACCCTTTAGGAGATTCTGTTATGCATTACACTTAAGACCTTGTCATGTCTTCTAATAACAGTTAATACTTTTTTACAGCCCTTATTGGGTGCCAGGCATTGTTTTAAGTATTTTACATATACTACTATATTTAATTCTCACAAAAATTTTTGAGATGCTATGACTTTAAAAAAGAAAGAACATTATCTTGTCAAGAACATAAATTCTTATACTCCATATACATTTATAATGTATTAATTACAAATGAGATCTATAAAACATGTGTCAGGAGTTCAAATTTAATTGATAAGAAATTGCAAACATAATATAGAGAAGTCCTGATTACTCTTTCTTCAGATTGAATTACCTTTAAAAATGTATCACTGGAGTGACTAATTATTTTATTGATTTTTTTTCCCTATGATAGAGTAAATTTATTCAATCTATCTTTTTTTTTTTGAGTTGGAGTCTCACTCTGTCGCCCAGTATGGAGTGTAGTGGCTGCTCCCGGCCACCGCAGCCTCGACCTGCCGGGCTCTGGCGATCCTTCCGCCTCAGCCTTCCGAGTGGCCGGAATTACAGGCATGCGCTACCACGCCCGGCTGATTTTTTGATTTATAGTAGAGATGAGGTCTCGCTGCCCAGGCGGGTCTCGAACCCGTGGGCTCAGGCAATCCACTCACCTCAGCATCCCAAAGTGCTGGGATTACAGGCTGAGCCACCGAGCCCGGCTCAATCTATCTTTAAAACTCAGGGGTAGATGAAATATTTTCATGAATATTTTGAAATTTGTAGTGATTCTTTCATTGTTAATTTCCATATTTAGGTTCTTAAAGTTTGATCACTGATAAATTGTCTCAAGCCAATAATTTTTTCCACAAGGACATTTTTGTAACAATCAGGGAAATTGGACTATGGCAGAATATTAGAAGACATAGAAAAACATTAGTGCTGGTATAGTAATCAAGATAGTGTGGTATTGGTGAAATAATAGACAAACTGAACAATGGAACAGAATAGAGAATCCAAAAATAGATTCACACAAATGCAGTCAATTGATTTTTGACAAAGGAGAGAAGGCAATTTTATGGAAAAAAATAAAACTATTTCAGGAACTGATGCTAAGATAATTGGACACTCACATACAGAAAAAAATAAGGAATCTGGACACAAACTTTATACCCTTCACAACAATTAACTAAAAAATGTTTAAAAAACCTAAATGTGAAAGACAAATTGTAAAACTTCTAGAAGATGACATAGGAGAAAATCTGAATGACCTTGGGCATGGTGATGCCCTTTCAGATGCAACGAAAAAGGCACATTTAATGCAGGATGTCGATAGGAGGGGAGGCAGTGTGTGTGTGTGTGTGTGTGTGTGGTGTGTGTGTGTGTGTGTGTGTGTGTGTGTGTGTGTGTGTGCAAGCACATACATGCACATATGGTAAGGGACAGGGAGGATATGGAAACTCCTGTATTAGTTCAATTTTGCTGTAAACCTAAAACTGCCCTAAAAAATAAAATCTGTTTAAAAATCAATGGCAAAATTTTGAGGTGTGATAATAATATTATGGCTAAAGAAAATGTCTCCTTTTTGTAAAAGATGGATACTACAATATTTAATGTTCAAGGGTCAAAGTCTGTGATTCGTTTTAAACTTATTCAGCCTTTTCGTTTATATATATATTATACATACATATGTATATTATACATATATATAGAGAGAGAGAGAACTATGGCACACAAATATGGTACAATTTAACCACTATTTAATGCAGATAGTGGGTATATGGTGATTTCTTTATATAATTTTCTTTGTTGCTTTTATATATGTTGACCTTGCTTGCAATTAAGGGTAAAAATAAAGACTTTTGTTTTGGTTACCATATATTAATTTATTTTGTAATGCCTGTCAGTTGAGATCATTTAATTTTCCAGTCCTCAATGTTGACAGAGTATTAGAATCATCTGGGGATAAATTTAACTCATTTCTGGGTGGGAGAAGGAAATGGAATCTGGGAACCATCAGAATTTTATTTATTTATTTGTTTGTTTATTAATTTATTTATTATAGAGATGTGGGGTACAATTCAGGGTTAGGTATATAAACATTAATCATGCGGGTACTCCTGTTGATGAAGTATGCCCCTCCCTCCCCTAGCAGTTTCCCTTAACTGTCAATCCCCTGACTGTTTTCCACTACTGCCAATCCCTTTCTTATATTATTATAATTGTTCAAGGTCCATTTATGAGTGAGAACATATGGAACTCAGTTCTTTGTTTCTGTGATAAATCACTGAGAATGATCGACTCCAAGTCCATCCAAGTTGCTGCAGAGTCCATATATTTATCCTTCTTTATGGCTACATAATATTCCATTGTGTATATGTACCACATTTTTTTAATCTAGTCCAGCTTCAATGGGCAACACGGTTGGTTCCATGTTTTTGCTATTGTGAATAGAACTGCAACAAACATACATGTGCAGGTATCTTTGTCATAGAATGATTTGAGTTCCTCCTAGTATATTCCCAATAGGGGAATTGCTGGGTCATATGGAAGGTCAATCTCTAGTTCTTTCAGAAATCTCCACACTGTCTTCCAAAGAAGTTGCACTAGTCTGCATTCCCACTAGCAGTGTAGAAGCATTCCTTTTTCTCCACATCCTTGCCAGCATCTGTCATTGTTTATTTTATTAATAATGGCCATTTTTACGGGAATTAGGTGGTATCTTAATGTGGTTTTGATTTGCATTTCTCTGATGATGAGTGAGCTGAGCACTTTTTCATGTGTCTGTTGGCTGCCCATTTATCTTCTTTTGAGTAGTGTCTATTCATGTTTTTTGCCCACTTTTTAAAGGGGCTGTCTGTTTTTTTCCTTTCGGCACATTTGAGTTCTGTGTAGATCCTAGATGTAAAGCCTTTGTCAGATATACAGTTGATAAATATTTTTTCCCATTCCGTGGGCTTTCTCCCTGCTCTCTTGAGGGTTTCTTTTGCTTTGCAGAAGCTCGTTAGTTTGATGAGGTCCCACTTGTCTATCTTACTTCTAAAGGTATTGGCTTTTAGGGTTCTGGATAAAAATTTGTTGCCAGTTCCAATTTCCATAAGGGTGTCTCCTGCGCTTTCTAAGATTCTTATAGTTTGGGGTTTTACATTTAGATCTTTGATCCATTTAGAGTTAATTTTTGTATATGGTGGTAGGTAGTTGTCCTGTTTCAATCTTCTGCATGTGGTTAGCCAGTTTTCCCAGCACTATTTACTGAATAGGTTTTCCTCTCCCCAGTAGTTTTTGTTGGAGCCTTTGCCAAAGATGAGTTGGTTGAGGAATTGAGGCTTTGCTTCCAGAATCTCTATCTTGTTCCATTGGTGTATGTGCCCATTTTTATACCAATACCAAGCTTTATAGTAGAGTTTGAAGTCTGGAAGTGTGATACCTCCTGCTTTGTTTCTCTTGCTAAGGATCGTTTCGTGATCATTTATGTTTCCATATGAATTTCTGTATTGTCATTTCCAGATCTGAGAAGAATCATGTTGGTAACTTAATGGGTATTGCGTTGAATCTGTAGATTGCCTTTGGTAGGATGGACATCTTAACAATGTTGATTCTTCCTATCCATGAGCATGGTATACTTTTCCATTTGTTTGTGTCTTGGATTTCCTTTAGCAGCATTTTGTAGTTCTCATTGTAAAGGTCTTTCACTTCTCGGTTAGGAAGATGCTGAGGTATTTCTCTTTTTCTGTGGCTATTGTGAATGGGATTGTGCTTTTAATTTGGATCTCTGCCTGCTTGCTGTTGGTGTATAGGAATGCAACTGTCTTTTGCACTTTTATTGTGTAAAATAAAATAACCCTGAGGATTTGCCAAAGTCCTTTATCAGTGCAAGCTGGTTTTTTAACAGATTCTCTTGGATTTTCAAGGTATAGGATCATATCATCAGCAAAGAGGGATAACTTGACTTCCTCTTTTCCTATTTGGATACCCCCGATTTTCTTCTCATGTCTAATTGCTTGGGCTAGAACTTCCAACAGAATATTGAACAAGAGGGGTGAGAGTGGGCAGCCCTGTCTTGTTCCAGTTTTCAGAGGAGATGTTTCTAGCTTCTGTCCACTTAGCAATATGTTAGCTGTGGGTTTATCATAGATGGCACTTACTATTTTGAGGTATGTTCCTTCTGTACCTAGGTGTTCGAGGGTTTTTATCAAGAAGTAATGCTGAATTTTATCAAAAGCTTTTTCTGCATCTAATGAGATAATCATGTGGTTCTTGTTTTTACATCTGTTGATGTATTTAATTCCATTTATGGTCTTTCAAATGTTGAACCAGTCCTGCATCCTGGGGATGAAGCCTACTTGGTCATGGTGGATGATTTTTGAGATGTGCTTTTGGATCCAATTTTCTAGAATCTTGTTGAGGATTTTTGCATCTATGTTAATAAGGGATATTGGCCTGTAGTTCTCTTTCTTTGTTTCATCTTTACCCAGATTGGGTATCAGTGTAATGTTAGCTTCGTAAAATGATTTGGGTAGAATTCCATCTTTCTCAATTGCCTGGAATACTTTCAATAGGATTGGTATCACCTCTTCCTTGTATGTTTTGCAGAATTCTGCTGGAAAGTCATCTGGTCCAGGGCTTCTTTTTTTTTTTTTTTTTTTTGAGTTGGAGTCTCACTCTGTCGCCCAGACTGGAGTGCAGTGGCCACTCCTGGCCACCGCAGCCTCGACCTGCTGGGCTCCGGCGATCCTTCCCCCTCAGCCTTCCAAGTAGCTGGAATTACAGGCATGCACTACCACGCCTGACTGATTTTTTGATTTATTTTAGAGATGAGGTCTCGCTGCCCAGGTGGGTCTTGAACCCGCGGGCTCAGGCAATCCACTCACCTCAGCCTCCCAAAGGCGCGGGATTACAGGCTGAGCCACCGAGCCCGGCTAAGGGCTTCTTTTTTATAGATAGTTTTCCTATGACAGAGTCAATTTCCTGGGTTGTCACTGGTCTATTTGGTGTCTCAATGACTTCTTGTTTCAACTTGGGTAGGTTGTGTGATGTCAGAAAATCTTCCATTTCCTCTGGGTTATCAAGTTTATTTCCATATAGGTATATATAATCATCTCTGATAATCTTTTTTATTTCTACGGGGTCAGTTGTGATTTGATCTTTTGTATTTATGATTGTGTTTGTTTGGGCTTTTTCTCTCTTTTTCTTGGCCAATCTGGCTAGAGACCCATCAATCTTGTTAATTCTTTCAAAGAATCAGATTTTTATTTTGTTGATGTTTTTTATGATATTTTTGTCTTCTATGTCCTGTATTTGTGCTCTTATTTTTGTGATTTGGATTCTTCTGCTAAAGTTGGAGTTTTGGTGGTCTTCTCTTTCTAGCTCCCTTAGGTGGTTTGTTAGGCTCTCCACTTGTGACCTTTCCATTTTCTAGATGTGTGGTTGTAGAGATATAATCTCCTCTTAAAACTGATTTCATGGCATCCCAGAGGTTTTAAGATGTTTCTTCATTTTCATTTGTTTCCAGGAATCTTTCAATTTATTCTTGATTTCAGTATTGACCCAGTCATTGTTCAGCATCATGCTGTTCAGTGGCCGTGTCTTTGCAGGTTTTGGGGAAATTTTGTTGGTGTTGTTATTTATTTTTATTCCACTGTGGTCTGATAAGGTGCATGGCAAGATTTTAATCTTATGAAATTTGTTTATGTTGATTTGTGGCCAATGATGTGGTAGATCTTGGAGTACGTTCCATGTGTTGGTGAGTAGAATGCATATTCTGTGGTCTTTGTTTTCTCTAAGTATTTATCTAAGTATCAATTAAGTCTATTTGTTCAAGAGTTTCATTGAGGTTCTGGATGTCCTAGTTGATTTTTTGTCTTGATGATCCGTCCAGGGGTGTGAGTGGTATATTAAAGTCCCCTGCTATGATAGTGTTAGAATCAATCTCTTTTTTAAGTTTGCCTAGAAGCTGTTTTACGAACATTGGTGCTCCTATATTAGGTGAATATATGCTTAGGATGGACATTTCTTGTTGATGGATTGAACCTTTTATTATTATATAGTGACCTTCTTCATCTTTTTTGATTTTTGATAGCTTAAAGGATATTTTGTCTGATATTAAGATTGCAACTCCAGCTTTCTTTTGTGTTCCGTTCACCTGAAAATTTGTTTGCTATCCTCTTACTTTGAGTCTGTGAGTGTCCTTCTGGTCAGATGAGTCTCTTGAAGACAATATATTGCTGCCTCATGATATTTTATCTATTTTGCCATTCTGTGTCTTTTCAGTGGTGCTTTTAGTCCATTCACATTCAGGCTAGTCTGAGGGTTTATTTTTGTCATGATGTTCTTATAGAGTTATTGTTGTACTTGTTTGTTGTCTTTCTTTGGGGTTTTTGGGTTGGTTCATGTGTGTTTTCAATCTTTTCCCTGCACTCTTGTGAAGAACATTGTTGTTCTTTTTCCCTTTTCTTTTTTGTTTAATACTTTCTTAAGAGTTTCCTGTAGGGTTGGTCTGGAGGCAGCATAAATTCTTAGGGATTGGATGTCTGGGAAAGATTTTAATTCTACCTCACTGATGAAGCTTAGCTTGGCTGAGTTGGTTATTCTTGGTTGAAATTGTTTATCTTTGAGAACTTTGAATATTGGACTCCAAGCTCTCCTAGCCTGAAGGCTTTCTGTAGATAAATCTGCTGCTATTCTGATTGGTCTTCTGTGGTAGGTAGTCTGACCTTTTTCTCTTGCTGCTTTTAGGATTTTTTCTTTTATACCTACTTTGTTCAGGCAGATTATTATGTGCCTAGGAGTTGATCTTCTCATTTGTTGTCTTGCTGGGATTCTCTGAATTTCTTGTGTTTGAATTTTCACATCATTATTGAGGTGAGGGAAGTTTTCTTGAATAATTCCATGGAATGTTTGTTCCAGGGTAGTTTCTGTCTCTCTTTCTGCCTCAGGAAGGCCAATTACTCTTAGGTTTATTCTCTCGAAGTAATCTCTCATCTCTTGAAGGCTTTGTAGTCTTTTTAAGCTTCTTTTCTATGTTTTTGACAGTTTGGTTAAGTTCTATATTTTGGTCTTCAAGTTTTGAGATTTTGTCTTCTGCTTGACTAAGTCTGCTTTCCATGCTTACTAGTTTGTTATTATTTCAATCACAATATTCTTTACTGCTGTTATCTCATTTATCAACTCCTTATTTTCCTCTTGTCTCTCCTCAATTATTTTTATTCCCTCTATTAATGTCTTGATGTTTGGGTTTGTAGTATGTGACCAGTTATTCTGGGGCTCGCTCTTCATTGTTTGCATTCCGAAGCCTGTTTTCTCAATATCTGATCTCCCAGGAGGTCTGTGTGAGACCTGTATTCTTCTTTTGATTTTGCTTTATTTGTGTAGATTTGCTTCTCCACTTTTTCCTTTTTATTTTTTCTCCCTGTCTTTTTAAAATCTGTTGTCCAGGGATGGCAGGATTGTTTTTTGCTTCTGTTTGCTTAATCTCCTATTCTTCCTTATGTGAATCTTCTGGCTTTGTTTGATTCTGAGGCTGGACTGTAGGTTGATGGTTATACCTTCTGCAGCTTTGAGATTTATTTGAGTGGGGAAATGTGATTCAAAATTTGTCTGCAAATCCCAATATCCACTGACAAGTGTATGGATATGCTGGATCCTGCTTCCCACTGCCTTATAATCTGTTCACAAAGTGGGGGTATTGGTTTGCTCCCAGGAAGTAAAATGATGCAAGAAAAGGGAAAGAAATGGAACAGGGAGAGGGGGAAGTGGAAGGTGGAGACAGGAGAGTAAAAGGGAGAACAGACAGAGGTACCCACTAATAATGAAAATAGACCTGAAGACAGGTAAGAGTAAGAGAAAACAAAAATAAAAACAATCAAACAAGCCGGGTTTAGTGGCTCAGCCTGTAATCCTGCGCCTTTGGGAGGCTGAGGTGAGCAGATTGCCTGAGCCCGCGGGTTCGAGACCCTCCTGGGCAGGCAAGACCTCATCTCTACAATAAATAATAATAATAAAAAAAATTAGCCAGGTGTGGTAGTGTGCACCTGTAGTTCCAGCTGAGGTATAAGGATCATGGGAACCCAGCAGGTCGAGGCTGCAGTGGCCAGGAGCGGCCACTGCACTCCAGTCTGGGCGACAGTGAGACTCCAACTCAAACAAACAAACAAACAAACAAAAAACAATCAAACAAACAAAAACCAGTGACAACAAACAAACTAGGACATATAATCATACAGACACACAAGCTGACCAAATTCCTTAAGATGTACTGTTCCCTTACACAACCATGAACTCCCAAGTGGGAGGTTAGACAGAGCTGGGTGGGTGAGTCACTGCAGGTCTCTGCCTGGTCAGAGGGCTCCAGCTGTTCTGTGGTCTTGCTGTAGTCAGGGGTGAGTTGGGAGAGGTGGAATGCGAGACTGCTGGGCATTGCTGGTCAGCATAGTGATCAGGGTGGTTAGGGAGCCGGGCGGTGTGGCCACCAAGAGAGCCCAGAGCTCCATGGGGAAGGAACCTTGGACCTCCCTGGACGGCGGAGGCTTGGGGCCTGGTGGGGCGCCTCAGTCAGGGGGGAAGTCGGTAGTTCTGAGGGGCGGGCACTTAGGGACTCTGTGGGCAGTGGCAGCTCAAGGCAGAATTGGGTACTTCAGCCAGGGTGGGGACCTTGAGCTGAAAGCACCTGGATAGGGGCCTGGAGTTCCCAGGTGCCCGGGCGTGGCCGCTAGGGGCCTCCGCAGGGGCGGAGGCTTTAGGTGGGGCTGGGTGCTTCAGTCCAGGTGGGGGTTCAGAGCTCCAAGGCAAGGGCAGCAGGGACCTCTGTGGGGGCAGCGGCTCAAGGTGGGGCTGGGCACTTCAGTCCGGGCCGGGCGCAGAGCTGCCAGGCTCTGGAGTCCTGCGTGGGCAGCAGTGGCTTTGGGCCTGGTGGGGCGCCCCAGGGAGGGATGGAGCCGCAGCTCCAAGGGGTGGACACCACGGCCATCTTGGGCAACGGTGGCTTGCGATGGGGCTGGGCGCCTCACCCAGGGCGGGGACCCAGAACTCCGAGAGGCGAGCACCAGCTGCAGCTTTGGGCCGCGCGTGGGTGCTTCAGCCAGTGATGGAGCCTGCAGTTCCGAGGCGCGGGCTTGGAGGGCCTCCATGGGCTGCCTTGCCTGAGACTGGCCTGGGTGCCCAGCCAGGGAGGGAGCTGGCAGTGGCTGGGTGCCAGCAAGGGAGCCCAGATCTCCACAAGGCGGTATCCGAGGGCCTCCACAGGTGGCCGCGGGCGGCTTGGGGCTGGGTGAGACAGGGTAGCCGGAGAGAGAGCTGGGAGTTTCACGCGGCCCGGGTGGGGCCGCCTGGGGCGGAGCAGCAGTGACAAAGAGGCCCCGGTAGCCGGCCATGCGTGGGACTGAGGGTCTCCAGTCCTCGGACCAGTGCGGCTGGCGGTGGGCGAGAGTGGGGCTGGGGGGGGGGGAGGAAAGCAAGAGTCTTTATGGGAACTCACTTTCGGAGAATCTCATAGTCTCACCTGTGCTCTCGCTATCTTACCAGAACTCCATCAGAATTTTGGAGAAGTTCTAATATGCATCAAGAATTGGTGCTCTAACTTCTCTAATCCTAGTTTCTGAAAATAAGGAAAATGATGCAGTGAACAACTTTTTAGGGCAACTGCAGGCTCATACACAAAACTATCAGTCATTTTCCAACCATAATGCAAACAGTGCTGTGGTGGTCTCAGCTTCCCAAACTCCAGCAAGTCATAATCATCTCTCACTGAAAGTTATATATGATAGGTAGATAGATAATCATAATATTTAGTGTACTTGAACTTAAATTTATTGAGTGCCTATCATGTGCCAGGCTTTGGGCCAGGAATTTTCATGTCACTTCATTTATTTTTTTGCATTAAGCCATGGGAGGTAGCTATGAGTATCCTTATGTTTCAGATGAAGAAATGGAAGCTTAGAGGTTGTTATTCTCTCCTCATTTTCCACCCAGAATTCCCAAATGCCCCTTTCCTCTCGCCTTGATTGCTCAGAGTTCCATTTATTCCGTTCTTTGGCTGATACTATAGCATTTGGTTCTAGAAAGTCCCACATGAATACTCTTTCCAATCTCTGTATCTGTGGATTCTTTCATTACTCATAGCTTTCTTTTAGGATCATTACAACCCAAGTCTCACATCTGAGAGAATTGACTAAAATATATTTAAATAGCATTCCACTCAAATTATTTTTTGAAAAAGCAATTTTCTACTGTAGATTTAGAAACCAACAGATCTCTTTTAGCTACTGTAATTTCTGATTAACTAATTCAGTCTGTACAAAGTTACACAAGCAAAACTGAAACAAGCCTCCATCAATTTTTTGCCTTTGGATGTAGCATAATATTTTCAAAAATGAGCCAAATAGAGTAATTAGCCTTCAGGCAGAACACATGACTCTAATAACAATCTCCTACACATTCCTTTGGTGGGATGACAGAAATGAAAATAAAAGTGTGGCAGTTCATGAGTTAAAGTTTGCATGTGTCTCTTAAGTAAAAGTTTAGTATACTGTATTAATAATGTACAGTGCTAGCTTACAGGAGAAGTTCAAGAGAAAAATAGAATGGATACCTTCTCTTTTGACTTCCAGAAGCTTTCTTTGAATGGACCATATGACACCCAGCAGTGCTTGGCTGCCTAAAATTACATGGAAAAATATTTTATTTTTCAGCTCTTAGTTAATTCAGTTTTTGTTTGATTTCAATTCCATTCATGGTGTCAGCATAAAATTACAGATAAAATATTCTAATTGTTGTTGATGAGAATCAGCCTTTTTATATTTTGAAAAGGAAACATGA
The DNA here is from genome assembly GCA_027257055.1 of Cephalopachus bancanus. Lineage (NCBI taxonomy): Eukaryota > Metazoa > Chordata > Mammalia > Primates > Tarsiidae > Cephalopachus > Cephalopachus bancanus. The sequence continues at coordinate 7,198,250 of JAPVLO010000013.1, read as the reverse complement.
TCTATGGGATGAAGACTCTGCCTCGAGGATTTAGAAGCTCTTGAGTTCTGGGTCCTCAAGTTCTGACCAGTTCCATGTTACTTGGGCAAAACATTATAGCAATTTAGGCTTTGGGTTTTGCAGTTGCATGAAGGACTGAATTTGATCATCTCCAAGGTTCTTTTTAGTTCTAAAATTTCAATGGTGCTACCTTAAATTTAAATACAATAGTTGTTTAAAAAGGTAGCCGGTAACCCCTAAATCCATGATATGGCTAGTAGAACTCTTTCTTTGGTGGAATTTCCTTTTGGTGAGTTATTTAGACTTTACGTAGCTATTTCTAAACATTTTTGAGCTTTAAAACCACCTGGCATGCATGTTAAAGTATGGATTCTGATTTGTGTGATTTAGGGGTGTGACCAGGAATCTCTATTTTATGTAAGTCCTCTATATGATTCTGATGTAAATTGTCCTACGGTACACTTTGGGTATCTGTTTGCTATTCTACTGCTGAAAATGGTTCTTAAACTTTTCTATCTAACAATTATGGAGAACAGACTTTCTTGAACTGTTAATAAAGAATCACTATTGCACTGCTGTGCACTCTGGGAGACAGCCTGGCCAGTGTAGGAGATGACAGTGGTCACTACAAAATACTAGGGAAGTATAGTTTGAACAGTTGTATAGGTGACTCTGAAGTGGCTTTTTGGTGGTGGCTGAGGGGGCTTGAAAGGGAGTATGACTCCATCCATGCTAAGGGACTACTAATTTGAGTAACAGGATTATATATGCATATGAAGCATTGTATAATTCATTTAAAGTTATTTTGACTGAATGTGTATATTATATTATAAAATGTTCATAGAAAAAAAAGGAAGCAAAGAAGCTTTGTCAGGGGAAGAAGTATCCGTGATCCTAAAATGAATTCATCCTTTCTTACTTTGGTTTATAACTCTACCGCTCTCCAAGTTCCCTATTTGCCTCATGTGCCATTCATTCTAAACCAGTTGTTCATTCTCTTTTTCTTATCTTCATATTCCTTTTTTTTTTTTTGAGTGAGAGATTTACTATGTGACCCAGGCTGCAGTGCAGTAGAATGATCACGGCTCACCACAGCTTTGAACTCCTAGGCTCAGGCTATCCTTCCACCACGAGTAACAGGGCTACAGATGCATGCCACCACACACGACTAATTAAAAAAAAAACTTTTTTTGTTGCCTAGGTTGGTCTCGAACCCTGGACTCAAGAAATCCTCCTGCCTTGGCATAATCTTTTAAAGATTTTTTACAAACCTTTTCTGTTTTGTCTATCATTTGTTCAGTTTTTATTTACATAATTTCTGTCCTTATATTCATTGTTTTCTGTTGTGTCATTCTGTGGATGTGGAATGGACACCTTTCTCCCCAAATTCACTTAGAATATTGAGACTGATATTGCCACATATATAAACCAAGAGGGTATGGAAAAGTTGATTACATAATGCGGCTTTCTGGAAAGAGCAGGTCAGGCTCACAAACACATTCAAAAATGGTTTGAGAGAGCAGAAAGGGGAGATTGAATTGGCTTTTGTTGTGATTGGGGGTTTGGGTAGGATAAAGTTTCTCACACGCGGTAAGTGCTTACATGGTTTGAACTTTCCCTTGGCACCAGGGGAAGCGGTGCCTGGGGTTTCTTATTGGCTTGTCCTCCTGTAGGGTAAGAGGACAGGAGAAAGAGGTGGACTTGAAAGTTGTTAGCAGTCAGACATCAAAAATAGAGTCAGACTCTTTCTTGTGCCTGTCCTTTGTTTACTTTGGGGTTAATTTTGTCTTTTAAAAACATTCAAGTTGAAAGCAGACACACATCACTGATTTTATACCTCCTCCAACCCCAATGTAGACTTTAAAAGTTATAAATCTTCTTAGTAGTACTTCTTTGCTGCCATCCACTAATTAAGACATGTTATACTTTAATTGTTGTTAAGTTCAACATGCTTTTAAATTTCTCTTTTGACCTATAGATTCTTTAGAGGCATGCTCTTTAATTTTCAAATATTTGGGCAACTTTTCCAGATAGCTTGTTGTTGGTTTTTAATTTAATACAGTCATAACTATACACTCTGTTTGAATGTTAATTTTTTGAGATTTATTGCAACTTGTTTTAAGGCTCACCATACATTCTATCTTATTTCATGTTCCATGTGCAATTGAGAAGAGTGTATATTATGCTGTTGCTGGGTATAGTGTTTTATAATTGTCAAATGGGTGAGTTGTTAGATAGTGCTGTTACAATTTTTTACTTTTTTTTTTTTTTGAGTTGGAGTCTCACTCTGTCACCCAGACGGAGTGCAGTGGCCGCTTCCGGCCACCGCAGCCTCGACCTGCTGGGCTCCAGCGATCCTTTCGCCTCTACCTTCTAAGTACCTGGAACTACAGGCGCACACTACCACGCCCAGCTCATTTTTGATTTATTGTAGAGATGAGGTCTCGCCAAGTTGCCCAGGTGGGTCTCGAACCCACGCGCTCAGGCAATCCACTCACCTCAGCCTCCTAAAGGCGCGGGATTACAGGCTGAGCCACCGAGCCCGGCAATTTTTTACATTTTTACCGATTTTTTTTTTGTCTTTTTCTATGAATTAGTGAGAGAAGGGTATTATACTCTCTAAGTATGATTGTAAATTTATCTATTTTTCCTTTTAGTTCTGTTAACTGTTGTTTCATGCATTTGGGAACTTAATTATTATATGTATGTGTTTTTCATGTTGTTTCTTCATATTTTATCATTATAAGATGGCCCTCTTTATCTTTGGTAATACTCTGCATATTGAGGTCTAATTTATCTGATATTAATATAGCCATGCTTGATTCTTCATGTTTAGAGTTTGTATGGTTTATATTTTTTCATTATTTTCAAAATGTTATGTTATAGGCATATTGCTTATTTAATATGTATAGTTTAGTCTTGGTTTTTTTGTTTTTTGTTTTTGTTTTTGAGTTGGAGTCTCACTCTGTCGCCCAGACTAGAGTGCAGTGGCTGCTCCCGGTCACTGCAGCCTCGACCTGCTGGACTCCGGAGATCTTTCTGCCTCAGCCTTCTGAATAGCCGGAATTACAGGAATGCGCTTTCACGCCCGGCTGATTATTTGGTTTATAGTAGAGATGAGGTCTCGCTGCCCAGGCGGGTCTTGAACCCGCGGGCTCAGGCAATCCATTCACCTCAGCCTCCCAAAGGCGCGGGATTACAGGCTGAGCCACCGAGCCCAGCAGGTCTTGGTTTTTTGTTAAGTCTCACAATCTCTGCCTTTGTGTTAGGATATTTAGACTCTTTACATTTAATGCAATTATTGCTAAGTTTAGGTTTAAGTATATCACCTACTTATATGATTTCTATTTGTCTTCCCTGCTCTTTATCTCTGTTTCTCTTTTCTTGCTTCGATTTGGGAGGATTGTTTTATAGTGAATCAAGTGATTTGCTTGTTTTTGGTAACTATTTTACTGATAATTTTGTTTTGTTTCCTTGGGATTTTTTTCTTCAATAGTGTTCTAGAGGTTAGGATATGCATGTTGAATTTATCACAGCATACCTTCCAAAATATTTTACTGCTTCACAAAAATTTTAAGAATTTTGCAATTGCATATCTCCAACTATAAAACTCCCATACTTTGTACTATTGTATATATTTTACCTCTATAAAAATGCTATAACTTCCAATTTATTTTTTGACTATAATTTTACTTTAAATAGTTAATAAACTCTTAAGGAAATTGAAAGACACATCAATCTTTAAAGATTTAAGTGCTTTATGTTTGCCACCATATTATTGTTTCTGATGTCCTTATTTCTGTCCTGTAAAACTGGATTTCTATCTAGTATAATTTCTCTTCCAGCCATAGAACTTCATTTAGTATTTCTGATGGTGTGGGTATGCTATAGCTGAATTCTCTCACCCTTTTTCTGGTTGAAAATGTCTTTATTTTTTCATTTTGAAGGATACCACTATTAAATATAGAATTACAGACTAAGAGATATTTCTTTTTTTCTTACTGCACCTTAAATTTGATATTCCATAGTCTTCTAGCCTTCATTTCTTATTTGTGAAGCGGGTTATCATTCTTATTGTCATTTCCTTTTATGCTATCAGGTCAGATGTCATTATTCACAAATTTGTATTTGCAAATACAACTACTAACTAAAATTTATTTGTTAGCCGGGCTTGGTGGCTCAGCCTGTAATCCTGTGCCTTTGGGAGGCTGAGGTGAGTGGATTGCCTGAGCCCGCGGGTTCGAGACCCGCCTGGGCAGTGAGACCTCATCTCTACAATAAATCAAAAAATCAGCCGGGCATGGTAGCGCATGCCTGTAATTCCAGCTACTTGGAAGGCTGAGGCGGAAGGATCGCCGGAGCCCAGCAGGTCGAGGTTGCGGTGGCCGGAAGCGGCCACTGCACTCCAGTCTGGGCGACAGAGTGAGACTCCAACTCAAAAAAAAAAAAAAAAATTTATTTGTTATTCCTAAGTCAATAATTATAGTACTTTTATCATCATTCATGAATATGTGTAGAGTGACAAAATTTTGAGTCACTTGATGTGCAGTTTGCCAGCTATTGTTAAAAAAGGTGATGCTTTACCTTCTCATCAGCTCTCATTGTGAACCAGGGTCCTTTTTATGGCCTACTGAGTGTATCATTTTTTGTGTTTTTGTGCTTTTTATTGATGATGTTGTCAATGACTCTCAAGTGTAGCTAAGTCTGTCTAGTGTTCCTGAGAGTAAGAAGGCTGTGATGTGCCTTATGGAGAAAATATGTTATATTAAATAAGCTTCATTCAGGCTTGAGTTATTGTGCTATTGGTCATATTAATGAATCAACAATACAGTTCATTTTCGAAAATGAAGAAGGGAACTCACCTACTGATTGTGAGGCTGCTCAAGAAAACATTATAGTAATATTTATACTGTTGATGAAGTGACAGAAAAGTGACTGAATTTGTGGATTCATGAGATGACTATCGAATGAAAAAAAGCATAGAAGACAGTATTGGGACCAAAAGCTGAAGATATTTACAGACTTGCTCTTTAGGTTTAGGAAAATGTTAAACCCATCTTATTTTGTGCTGCCTGACTTGTGAGTTTCATAAGGTAATACAACGTGAAACAAGTTATACTTACAGGTGATGTAGATTCTGCAGATCAGAATTTTAGAAATATCTGCTGTTGTACAGGAAAAGCTTTATGTGGAAGATCACGTTTTCAATGCTGACGAGATTCATTTCTTTTATCAGGATTTTGGCAAATAAATCTTTATGTTACATGCTGGGCATGGTAGCCTCATCTTGTAATCCCAGCTACTTGGGAGGCTAAAGAGAGAGGATCTCTTAAGTCCAGGAGTTTGAAATCAGCCTGGGCAACACAGCACGTCTTTGACTTTACATTTTTTTAATTAGCTACTTAGAAGGCTGAGTTGAGAGGCTCTTTTGAGCCCAGGAGATCAAGACTGTGGGGACCTATGCTTGTGCCACTGCACTCCAGCCAGGGCAACAGTGTGAGAATCCAGCTCTATCATCTGAGTGCCTAGGGAGTTTAGCTCAATTTTCCTGCTCTCATCCTTCTGTGTACTTGAAATGTGGGGCAAGGGATCTCTGTCAGCACTTCTGTCCCTTCCCCAACCACTCACTGTAGAATCCAGGGTATTTTGTGGTTTCTCTCATTCTCTTGCTCTGCTCTCATCATTCAGGAGGTTCTGTGTCATATGTCTCGGATGTGAGCAATCTCTCTCAACCTTCTTACCCTGCTCTTTATCTTTCTCATGAGCACTTGGTGAAAGCCCATAGAAAATAACTTGTGGGTAGTACAGACTCTACTTTTCCCCCCTTCTCTTTCTCCTTCTTCATACTTTAATTTCAAATAAACCTGAATTCAAAAACAAAGGAAAAAACAATAACAACTCTTTCTTGGTCATGCGTTATTTTCTATGGCCATGCATCTTTATCTACCCCCCAACCTCTAAAGAAAGCTAAAAGAATAATATCCTCTTGCAGTCTCCATTTTTTCTCTTGGTGTTTTTTTTTTTCTTTTCTCAACCCACTGGTATTTAGTTTCCAATATGACCACCTCTGAAGCTGTTCCTGTTCCTATAAATTGCCTACAATTGCCAAATTAATCACTTTTCAATCTGCATTTTATTTGACCTATTGCATTCAAACCATTAGGTGTGCTGATCTTTCCTGAAACTAATTTATTGCTTGATTTTATGCCTTCTTTTACATTTGTGGATCCTCGTTTTCTATCTTTATTTTTAAATATTTTATTTTTTGTAGTTACAGGGTCTCATTATATTGCCCAGGCTGGTCTCAAACTCCAGGAATCAAATTGCTGGGATTAGAGGCATGAGCCACGGTGGCCGGCCTATCTTTAAAATGTCGTTTTACCTGAAACTATTTCTTTTCATGCTCTACACATTTGCTGTGGATCATATCATCCATGTTCCACAGCTTCAACTTTCAACTGAAAATTCCAATTTATATCTCCAACCAAAATCTCTGCCCTGCACTTCAGGACTATAGATTAATCTACCTTCAAGATACCACCACTGGCATCCCTGTCTCTTTACCCCTCCCCATCATGATCTTCCTCTTTTTGAATTCCTCACCTCAGAAAATTATACCATCCACTGTGTGGTTATCCAAACTAGAAGCCTCCAGGTCAGCTGACTTTATTTTTCCTTAATTCCTACATTTTTCTTAGTTCAATCATCCACCTACTTCTATTCATTCATCTCCTGTGCATTTCTCTAATTTTTCTCCCCCTCTCCAGCCCCATCCCTAAAGTCCCAGTCCCATCTCGCTCAGTGTGACTACACCTTCTTTCTCCTTTCTGCAGGGTACACCGTCCTCCACGCTGCTGCCAAAGAGTCTTCTTAACATGGTGATCAGAGCAGGTTGCTCCTCTGTCTGAAACATGCAGTCATTTCTCCTTTATCTGCAATGCTTAACTATAAGAAGCACTCAATATTCTTGAAAGAATAAAAGTAAAAATCAAATCTCCATTGAAATATATTCAAGGCCTTTTGATTTCTAAATGCTGTCAACTTTTCCAACTTGACCTCCAATTTTTCTGCCCTTTGCCCTTCATGCTCTAGCAATTATCCAATCTTCAGTAGAAGAAATAAGTCTCTGTGACACTGACATGTTGTCTCCTTTTTCTAAGATGGTTGCCTTGATAATTTGTACCAGAAAATTCAAAGTGATACACTGTTAAAAGGAGAATCCTTCTTCTTCGTCGTCTTCTTCTTCTTCTCCTCCTCCTCCTCCTCCTTCTCCTCCGTCTTCTTCTTCTTTCTTCTCTCTCTCATCTGGGTTTCACTTTGTCACCCAGGCTGGAGTGCAGTGGCTCAATCACAATAATCATGGTCCACGGCAACCTGGACCTCCTGAGCTCAAGCAATTCTTCCATCTCACCCTCCCAAGTAACTGGGACTACAGGCACACACCACCATGCTTATCTAATTAAAAAAAATTTTTTTTGTATAATGAAGTCTCACTATGTTGCCCAGGCTGATCTCAAACTTCTGGGTTCAAGAAACCCACCTGCTTTGGCTTCTAAAAGTGCTGGGTTTACAGGTGTGAGCCACCACTCCCAGCAATTTTGCCTTTTATACTTAGTATTGCAGTAACTAGTAAAGTGTCTGGTATATAATCAAAATTCAAAAAAGTAGAAAGGGAAAGGGTACAATTAGTTTATGCCATACTAAGTCAGGAACTAGTTGTGACATCCCAAAGCATGTGGAGTTGGTTTATTTACTTATTAAGTATACCTTTCCTTAATTGGGAGAAAGTAATTTAAGATTGAAGATACATTTAAGGAGACTGTGACGAGAGCAGAAGATAGAAATATAATAATTTTTCTATTTTTATTTTCTGTTTGATTGTGGAAGAAGTAATAAAGAAAGAATTGGACAAAAGTAGTTGGAGGCTTAACACACACACACACACACACCTAGCTATATGGTGAGTGATGAGTTAAAAATAGGAAGAAATCTAATAGTCTATCATTAATGTAGTTCAGGTAGCAAGAGGGAGCTCTGCTGATTTTAAGAGCTTGCCGGAGGGGTTTAGACAGTCTAGGTCAGGTCACCACCTGAAGGCAGTGTAAGTAAAACAAGGTGCAGAGAATTCTAAGAGGAGAGAGAAAAGTCTATGGCATGTCAGCAATAACACAGTAGCAGCTGACTTGATGAGATAAAGTCGTTTTCACATTTTTAAAAGTTTTGCTTTATTTTATATATTGATGCACTATGAAACATATAGAGTAATTAGAACACAATAATTAGCCTTGTGACTTTACTAATGAGATAATTTTTTTATGAAGCATGCGTGCAGATAAGTTGTGAACTTTAGTTCGCTAGTGTTAGATGAGAGTTATCATTCCATCTTTATCCATTCTCAGTGCACCACCTGGTGAGGCAAAGATAGCAGAGGCACCTCTGGCTTGGTCTCTAGAAGGAAATGGCACTTCTTTAAGGAGTTGCCCTAGTATTTCTAGATCTAAGAAGCACGTGGATTAACCAGGAAAATATGGAACATGTGGAAAACAGTCATTGTTTTTATCTTAAGGAAAAACAATTGAAGACTTTTAAGCCTATTGTTTTCAAAAATATAAACCAGACCAATGGGCTGTCTACCATGTAATAAAATCACAAGAAAAAATCCACCAAGTTATAAAATAACTGTACTTGATTGGAAATCCTGCTACATTGTGTTCCAATTGTGTGATGGTAAGTAAACTGACCTCTCTGGAGCTCAGTGTTCTTATCTGTAAAACAATGGAAATGATATTTGCCTTTCTTCACAATGTTATGAAAGACAAATTTGATTCTAAGGTTCTAGATCAAATGGAATGATCACATAGGTGTTGGAGACAAGAAATGTATTGCAGTGCATTTTGCATGTTAATTTTAATGCCTCCAAGTTGAGATTATTCAGATATACATGCCCAGGTATGCAACGTTTAAGGAAATGTGAGGGTTGATGGGAAAACAGAAGACCATACTATAAATTAATGAGTAGCCATTCCTAATTACACACATTGGAAGAAAATCTCATTCAACAGCCTAGAGAGACACAGTAATTGAGTAAAAACTAAAGATAATTTGATAATTTTGGAGGGGGCAGGGGGTCTGGAATATGTAGTAAATTTTGGAAAATATATATAATTTTTTTAATGAAATGAATTGTGAAAGCTTAGAATTAGGTATAGAGAACCTAGGTTGAAGTCAAAAAGAAAGCAGAAATACAATAAAGCCAGAGTTATAAAACTGAGGCGTACTGCTGCATACAGTGTGGGCTCATTTTCCTATAAGGTGAATGTCTTCTCTAATAATCACCCTCTTTCAGCTAAATCAAGAGAAATCACAACAGTAGAGCCATGTGGGACTTTTAGAAATTCTCTTCAAAGCAGCTTCCATCTGTTTATTTGCCTCAAATTCATATTCTAACATTGCTAGCACCCTGTACATTGTCAAACAGTGGATAGATACTGAAATCGTAGAGGGATGAATAAATCAATTAGTGTTTTTTGGTTGTTAAAATCCACATGTGATTCCTTTCTCTCTCATTCGTATGCCCTGTGCTTCCATCTGATTGGACACCATAGGTCATGTATTCAATACCAGAAACCTTAACTGAGTTCCATATGAGATTTTGCTGGTCGGCTGTGTCCACGTGGATCCCGTGTCTCCGCCCTGGAGGTGGGGATGACTTCAGCTTACTTGAGCACAAGAGTTCTGTTGGGGAGGACCGGGCACCCTCTAAAAGACCTGTATTTTGGGAACAAGAATAGTAATCTTGTGAATTTTTGTAAATGTTAAATCTGTCACCCGAGTTCCCCATCCCTCTTCCCCATAGAGAGAAGGCCTCACCTGGCTATGTTGCCCTGACTGGTCTCAAACTCTTGGCCTCAAGCAACCCTTCTGCCTTGGCCTTGAAGTAGCTTTTAAGCTTTCCTTGTGGAGCATGCTCCAATTCCTTGCCTTCTCTTTTCTTTCTTCCTTCTCTCTGAAGTGCCATTTTGCTTATTTCTTTAGCATGGAAATGACCGAAGTTATCTATAAAAGTTTTGGATGATTTGGAGTACCCATGTGTTCATCATTAACATAACATTTTCAAAGGACTGGGTGAATAATGGGACTTAGAAATGTAGAGGCAGGAATCCAAAGAATGAGAAAGGGTGGGGTGTGCCTTGAAGAAGAAAGGATAAGAAGTTTATGCTGGAGCATGTGCCCATGTAGTTTGGAATCCCCCTGAAATTGCCTCAGAGCATTTTTTTTTTGCCCTAAAAATCTTAACTAAGACAGATATATATAAACATCTGATATTTGGGGGTTTTTCCCTCAGGTAATTAAAGGAAAACATTATAATTTGGCATAAATATATTCTTTCAAGTGTGAAAACCTGTTTCATTGCTGAACACTGTAAATCTTAACCGTACAAATATTAATAAAATGTCTTTTACTGAAGGAGTTCAGTGCCTCCCAGGTACAGTGTCAAGTATAAGCTCCTTTAAGGATCTCCGAGACATGCTCCCTGCTTCTGTTCTTTCTTTGCTTCAATCTATTTCAGAATTAATGTCTAAGGTATATCTCCCATCACTTCACTTACTTGGTCAGAGGCCTTAAATAGCTTCTCACAGGTGATCCCTGCCCAGGTAATTATGTTTCAAAGGAAGTATTATGGTGCAGTGGGACAAATTTGGGTTTCACATTCAGACAGTAATAGAGTTAAATAAACTCTAAATCTTAAGACCTATGTGACCTCAGACTATTCAATGAAGTTCTCAGGGTACTGGTTTCCTAATCAAATAAAATGGAGATAATACTTCATATCATGTAATGTTGCCACAACAACTAAGTATAATTAAAGAGTCTATCTAATAAATAATTTTGCAAATATTAGCTATTAAATCATGTAATAATAATCCAGTATGCTTATCAGTCAGGAAATTCCTGTTTTATATATTAACTTCTCATTCAACATTTGATTGTATACTGTGTTGTACCATTACTCAAATGTGTTTTGTTTCACTGCCTTTATAATGATTTTCTTATGAACAAGGGCTTTTTTGAATCTTGCTATATATTAGCACTTAGAAATATATCTTAATGTTAAAGAAAAACATAGTCAACAAACATATACACAGGGGACTCTAAAAAACCCTGAATTATCTTTTGGAGAGCAGACTGCTTGTAGTACACTCAGAATTTGTTCCTTTAGATCAAACTGTCAACAGAAGTTTTTATCTGGGACTTTGAGAAGGTTGTGTCATGATTTGCAGAAGGAACTTGCTGAGTTGTGGCAAACAGGTGACTAGCTCTTCCACCATGACAATGTACCTGCCAATACCAGGCTAAGTGTTCAGTAGGCTTTGTCCAAAAATGGCATGACACCATGCTTCACTCTCCCCACTCTCTGGATCTTGCCCAGAGCGACATTTTTTTTTTAATTTCCTCGGATGAAGAAAGTCTTTTTTTGGAGGCTGAGGTGAGTGGATTGCCTGAGCCTGTGGGTTCGAGACCCGCCTGAGCAACTTGGTGAGACCTCATCTCTACAATAAATTAAAAAATTAGCTGGGCATGGTAGCGCGCGCCTGTAGTTCCAGCTACTTGGAAGGCTGAGGCGGAAAGATCGCCGGAGCCCAGCAGGTCGAGGCTGCGGTGGCCGGGAACGGCCACTGCAGTCCAGACTGGGCGACAGAGTGAGACTCCAACTCAAAAAATAAAAAAATAAAAAAAAATGAAAGTCTTTAAAGGAAAACATTTTGCTGATGTGAAAGAGGTGAAACAAAAAACACAGAAGCACTAAAGGCATCAAAATTGATCAGTTCAAAAACTGTTTTGAACAGTGAAAAAAGTGTCTCAATAGGTGTATTGCATCAAACAGAGAGTACTTTGAAGGTGACTGATGTTTAAACATGTAAGAATAAATATACAATTTTTATAAGTAAATTCCATTTTGGGGGGTACACCCTCATATATGTTAATTTAATGATAAGGAAAAAACATAATAAATAACCATTTATATGTTAACTTAATGTTAAAGAATAAATATAATAAATGAACATACATTTTATATATAAATACAAATTTTATATAATATATACATATGAAACATGTATAGCATATTAATACTATCATAATATATTATATAGAGCATAATATATAACATAGAGCATAAAATATATAATATTAAATAAATATATACTATATTATAATATATAATGATATATAGTATATGCTTATCTGTCTAAATATATATGCTATATATTTTATATAATAATATAGTCTATATTTTATATAATATACTTTTAAATTATATATAATTTTATATGATAAATATGTTTATATAATATATGTTTTATATTATATACGAATACATAAATATATTAATTTTATATATGTTTTATTTAATATATATAAAACCATTACCTGAAGTGATTCTTATTTATTTAATTTAGGTGACAAATCTGTTTTCCCTCCTCTGTTCATCTTTCTCCATGTTTTATTTTATTTCACTTAAAAGCTCTCCATACTTATACCTTTGCAACAATTCTCCTTGTTCTATGATAAAATTCTCAGCAGGTATGACAACCAATTTGGGTTATCAATCTGCTCCTCCCAACTAATATCAAAGCTTTTCTTGGAAGAGTTCTGATGAAGAGTTCTAACATAAAATGTTAAGGAAGAGCTAAGATGAATAACCTTAAGGCAAAGGGGTGTATAGATATAGTGTCAAAAATTAATAACCTGTATGTTGTAAAATCCCTATATATATCATAATCTTAGAGGAAAAAAATTAGTAAATATAAAGTAAGGGCCCCAAAACAACTTTTCTCATTTTTATTGAGTAGCCTCATTTTAAAAAATCTTAAATTTTTCTTAATGAAAAAAAAAAAAAACCCTGAGAAATGGCTATTCATTTCAATGTCTGGTTTTGTTTTCTTTCATATTGTTACTAAATCCTCTTGGCTTAAATATCCCCAAGGTAATTAGTGTAAGCTGAAATTTACATAACCAAATTTAAGATTTTTGAATATTAAAAAAAGAAAATGTACATATTACAGTGAATAGTACACATTTTATTTTAAAAATATATTCATTATTATATGTTGAAAACAAATTTCAACATATAATTATCTATTATAAATTATAAATATATTTTAGGACATATTAATATTTTAGAAAAATATTTAAAAATATAATATCTTACATAAAAGATGTATTATAGGATCATTGAGGTTTTCTAAAAATAGCTGGAATATTGAATTTTTCATATAATTTTTCTAGTTTAGTGAAATAAATTGATATCTATGACTCTATTCCATTTTACTGTTCAATAGAGCTTCACAATTTTAATAAATTTGCTAGAGTGATGCAGAGCTTTGAAAGTATAATTGTGGCCACAGTGACAATTATTTTACATTTGGTTAATTTTCCATTTATTTTTCAAGAAAGAAACACATATGAAGAAAGTTCAATTGAAGAGCGTGCGTAGGAGACTCCGGTGTCTAATCTTTCCTTCTTGAAATTCATATTTTAAAAAATTTTTTAAGTTCACTAATAGGTTCTCCAGCTACATATTTTTTTTCTCTCTCTTGGATCAACTCAATAAATAGAGTTAATGCAGAAGGAGTACCTTAGAAAAATATGAAAGAAGAAATCATCTCTGGAGTAAGGATGCTGAACTTCAGGGTAATAATCACGAAGAAATGTCTGGGATTACTTGACCAGCATTTCACTTTGACAGGCTCAAACTTATATATTTTAACAGATGAAGGAGAAATAAAATATTTAAGCTTCTCATGGTTCCAATTCCCTGACTAGTTCTAGCAGTGTCCTGTGAAGGCAGTTTGTATGATTTTCAGCCCCTTACTAAGGACACTTTTCTGACAGCAGCTGTTAGTAAGAAACTACTGGCCATCTCAGTAGACAGATTTCCAAAGAGGGAGAGCTCATGAATGCTTACGTTAATTTTTCTAAGAGGTGTGGAGTTGGTTTAAAAGTTATACTTCATTATATCTTTTTTAAAAATAGCAAAAATAACAGCATAGTTATTAATGACATGAATAGTAATTTGATCTAATATTCAGTCCATACTCAGCTTTACCAGGTGCTTCCCAAATGTCCTTGACCACACGTTCATCCGACTCGGAACTCAAGCAGGGCCGTACGTTGCTTCTGGTCTTCTGTCCCATTAGCCAGTCTGGCAGATCTGCTGGGTCAGATGTACCGTAGATATCCTACTGACAGATCGGTCCCATTGCTACCTCCTGGAAGCAAGGATCTATTTTTGAATATTTTGTTTTCGCTAAAATAGAGTTGCTACTAAAAAGACAGCACATGTGTAGAAACAGTCTTAATGACATTCGGTCACTGGTAGTCACTTTTTTCTAGTTGGAAGGCACAAAGCATGATTTGATATCTGATGTCAGACACTGTTTTTCACCCTCTTGGTTCTGAGGCATAGTGCAATAAAGCAGTCATTTAAAAACCACTTAACATTAAACAGATTCAAGGAATATGTGAATTTGTGAAGCCATGCACTGATTAGTCTTGCCAATAATTTCAAACTTTGGGTTTTTATTTAAATGGCATATGTACATTTTTGATTATTATAGTAGAATTATATCACACATGGATGTTCTTGATATATATTAAGTATAAAAGTTGATAGTACCTGTGAACTTAAAGGTGTAATTTTTTGAAAACTGAGAGAAAATTAAAATGTTTAAATGACTAGAGACAGCATTTCTACAGAGAAATACAGATTATGGTATATGATCATGTAATATTTTGCTTAAATATGTTGCTTATATTGCTTTGTGGCACAGTTCATGCACAGTTTTAGTTTTCACAAAAAAATTGAAGAATTGATATTGAATTCAAAGGTTATTTTAATATTACTACTTTGATATTTACTGAGGTTTTATAAATTTGGTATATGAAATTTCAGGATAGAGATAATTTTTCATATAGACTTAGTTTATTTTTATTTCTAAATATGTGATGGCAGTGTGGTAATACTTTCCTACATGTTTGCTTACTAATTGTTTTTGAATAGAGTTGGTTCAAATTAACTAAAATACAATCATAATATATAAAACTCAGGATTCACTCGTGTAGAGGTTAGGAGCATGCGCTCCAGAGGTCAGCTTTCTAGGTTTCACTTCCCCATGTTCTTGCTGTTTTCTCACTTGTAAAATGAGGGTAATAATAGTATCTCCCTGAAATGGTTAATGTGAGGGTTCTGTGGATTTTGTGCATATAAAGCTCTTAGTTTAATGCCTAGCACATGAGAGGTACTCAGTGAATAGTAACTAGAATTAAAGTATGCTCTTCAGTTCTTCCCTCTCCCCTACTAGCCATTACTACAGGCAAGAAGACCATGAGTTTGAATATTAACGTCCAGGTGAAGTACTCAATAGCACAAAGAGAAAAATCTCCCCGAAACTGGAATTCTCTTTTGGAGGTCAGGTACCTTGTAGGAACCCATTGGCATCAGTGTATTAAGTTGTTGTGAGAGAGGATTTGTGGGAGAAACTTTCCGAGTTGTGGAAAACAGGTGACTGGTTTGTCCACCATGACAATGCACCTGCCCACATGACACTGAGTGTTCAGCAGTTTTTGATCAAAAGCTGACCCCACCCCCCAGCTTATCCTCCCTATTCACCCAAATCCCCCTGAGTGACTCAAAGGGAAATGTTTTGCTGACGTAAAGAGGTGAAACAAAAAATGGCAGAAGCACTAAAAGGCATCAAAATTGATGAATTCAAAACTGTTTTGAGCAGTGGAAAAGTATCTTGATAGGTGTATTGCATCAAATGGAGAGTACTTTGATGATGAATGAAGTTTAAACGTGTAAGAATAAAAACACAATTTTTAATTAATAAATTGTTGTGTGGGGGTTCTCTCTCATAAATAAAAAGACAAATAGACATTCACCTGGTTTTGCAGAATTAAATTTGTTCTTTGATGACTTTTATTATTACTTGTCAAAAAAGAAAATTTAGGAACCAGAGATAGTTTTCAAGAATTTATAGTTATTTATGGAAAAATCTAGCAACATTTGGAAGAAAGAAGCCTCAGGAACAACCCTGAACTCTCTGAGCCATTTCTTTGTTTTGCTAATAGAAAAGGTTCAGGCTAGGGGAATCTAAACGTATAATTTTGGAAAATCAATACTGAATTTATTTATTGATAGCTAGAAACTTTTTCTGAATTTTGTTTGGGTATTACATGAATAAGTAGAACATACTATTTTGATTTCTGGTTTATCAATAATATTTACTGATGAATTTTGCCAAATTGCTTCCTGTGCATTCTCAGTTATAGCATACCATCACTTATTTACGATGCAATCTGGTGGAAAGGATGGGTTGCAAAATATTCCAAAATAAATTTTTATACAAAAGGAGAATTACCTTTGTATTACTAAGTTTGTGATAAAATCTTTTTAAATGAAGAAATAACAAATTTTAATAGTTCACCAACTAACAATTATTATTGATGCTTCCCAAATACTTGAGAGAATTTGCAAATAGTTGGCTGTATGAGGGAGTTAATTTTCTTTGTAAACCAGGCTTACTCTGATCCTTTTTGGAAAATGGCTAGTATAAAGGGAAATTTCATAGGACTTAATAAGCTTTTACTGTCTAGCCATTTCTGTTTGTTTGCAAAGGGCCATGGGCATCCACTGATCGAAGCTTTAATTGTTTTCACAAGGGAATTTGTTATGGGTTAGTAATAGAAAAGATATGGGGACAAGTGAGTAAAAAACTGTCACTCTGTGAAAGTAACCTCTGGGAAGGCAGTAAATGACTACATGAAGGACCGGTCACCCGAGGTAAGACCTGAATCACAGAGTTGGCTTTAGTATCCACCAGGGACTGTAATCTTGGGCAAATGCCTTGAGGTTTCTAAGTCTCAATTTACCCATCTGTGAAATAATTATGACATTAAAGCATATACAGCATAGGACTGTTGTGAGGATTAAATGATACAATGCATACAAAAGATTAAATGATAGAATTCATGCAAAAGTGCTTAGCACTATCTCTCAGGGTGACTACATTAATTCCCATCACCTAGTTCTTACTGATGACAGCCAGAGGCTCTGATCTCTCCCTCCACTGCTTAGAACCATGTATCTTACTCCTGCTTACCACTGTCATGCAGGTATCTCAAAACACCTCAAATCTAACACGTCCAACATGGATGCTTAAGTTTTGCTCCTCAAAACCCAATTCTTATTTACACTGCCTTTTCTCTCTCAGTAAATGGCACCACAGTCCACCAGTTTACTAAAGCCAGAAACTTGACATTCATCTTTGGTTCTTTCTTTAACTCTTACCTTCCTCATTCAGTCCATCAGCAAAATTTTATATCTCAGTCAAGTGGTTCACTCTACAGCTTGCCTTCCATGTACCGTTTATTCCTTGGTAAACTTATTAGGCTCAATCACCAGGTCACTTATGAATAAGTTTATTCCTTCCTAGGAGTGGAATTTTATGGGAAGCTTTTATTCACAGAAAAACTAAGTGAAACTATAGACACGATGTTCATTTTTTACTTCTTTCCTACCAGATCCCATCTCTGTCCTTCTCCATCTTGCTCTCTGCTACAAAAGGCTGAAATATAAGGACACAGCAATAGATTTCCTGTGTCTTCTGGTTTGTGGTTGCTTTCTATCAATAGGTAGGCATGGCCAGGGATAGGAGGGAGGGAATAGCCAGGCCACATGAATGCTTTCTCCCTTGCTCTGAGATTAAGGCTGCATAGAGCTAGCTCTCTCTCTCCACCTAGGGTCACTGTTCTCCTCAAGGTGGTGATTCCACATGGATCTCTCTTCTGCCAGGCTCTGGTGACAACTCTGTCTCCTCATCCCTTCCAAAGCTTAGAGGCAGAAACAACTTGTCTTATCATCTATTTAAATCCATAGCTTTGTGATAATACCTTTGTAAATAAATCTTCCTCTTGAAATCATCTAATTTGAGAGGTTCTCTTGAGACCTTCGCGGACACAGGCACTAAACATGAGTTTTCTCTGTTGTTAAACTACAATAAAGCCTGCACTGTACTCTGATTTGGTAACATTACACCCCACCGCATTGGTGTATGAGGCATTATGCAATGTGGTCTCTTTTCAGAGTTTTAGTTGAAAGCCTGGCATGACCCCTCTGTCCTCGGGTTATTCCTCAAACTATTTCGTAAGCCTTCTACAACTCCTGTGAGATTTCTACCGTGGAGAGGAAGAGCTGCATTGAGGGAAAACCATGATACATGTCCATTGGGTAGCTTGTCTTCCTTACTTGTACCTCCTCCTCCAGCTCACAGTCCACAAAAGAAGACACTTACCCACTTCTTCTTGCTCTGCCACATTGAGATGGTGTATCCCCTCTCCAGTCATTTGGAGCTATAATGGTTGAATTTTGCTGAGAAACATGGTTTATAGAAGACAGGAATTAACAAACATCCATTTAATATTTTTAAAATTTCATTGTCTATGATATAAAAATCATATGATGTTACTTTTTTGCTTAAAGTCCTTTGCTAGCTCTCCAGTTGTGCATAACATGCAGAATCATTCACATCATCTGTGGGTTTAGCAGCATCTGACTTCTGCTTATGTTTTTAACTCCATTTCCCAATATTCTGTCCTGGGGGTTGTATGTAAGTCCCAGTGATTCTCTTTCAGTTCTTTATGCAAAATCATGTTCTACCTTGTGGCCTTTGCACATGCTGCTCTCATTGCCTAGAACAATCCATTTCTTCCACTTTCTGCATGGCTAAACCTTACTTTTCCTTAAAGATCTTATTTTAAATGTCACTATTTTCCCTGACAACCCTCTACCACAACCCTGTCCCCCCAAATTATTAATCTCTATGTTATCCTTTAGATGTTTTCACACTTGCCATCATGATATTACTCATTTCTTAAGTTTATTTGTTTTATGAATCATGAACAACAGAAAGAAGGCTTCATAATGCTACATATGGTATGATCTTGTATATCAATTACTCTAATCCAGGTTCTAGCCCAGTGTCTGTTATAAAGCAAACCCACAATAAATATTGGTAGAATGAGGAACTGAATGAAGTACAGTGTCTAGTATGGTATGTGTTTAATAACTATAGGCTAATATTGTTATTGTAAAATCGCACATACGCTAATTAGTATGTAATAAACGAGAAAATTTGCTATATTGAATGATACTGTTTTATGTTATCTGGATACTTATTTTAGAGGCCATCTTGGCAGTGCAATGCTAAGAAGTTTATTTAGCCAAACTAAGTATAATATATAACATGGTCTCTAGGCTGACATTTGACCCTTATAAGTTTCCTTCTCAAACCACTTTAGGCTTTTGAATTTTTTAGACCTTTTTCATGGGAATGTGTGGAGTTTTCTATTTGAACTATTTCTCTCTCACTGTGGAGTAACAAGCTGCCATCTTGTGAATAGCCATCTTGTAGAGAGGCCTACGTAGTGAGGAGCCAAAGTCTCTGGCCAACAGTCAGCGATGAAATGAGGCTTGTCAACAAACATGTGACTAAGCTGGAAAAGATTCTCCAGCCTCATTTGACCTTGAGATGACTTCTCATCCAGCCAACAACTTAACTGCAGCTTCCTGAGAGACCAAGAGCCAGGAAAACCCACAAAATGGCTTCTGGATTTCTGATCCTCAGAAACCATTGGAAGTAGTACCTGTTTGTTGTTTAAAGTTGCTACGTGGTGGGGTGATGTATCATAAAGCCATGGATAACTAATGCAGTTTTGGTACCTGGAAATGGAGTCTTGTCTTCATAAAACCCAAAACACAAGACTGACGTGTGACTTTGAGGAGAGTGTTAGGCTTAAACAAAATATTACTAGAAACCTCATAGTCTTCAAGAAGTCAAGTGAGGGCTTGCAGGAAAGTGAGGAAAATTTCATTGAAAAATGAAGGAAGGGAAATCTTTATTATGGAGTACCAGAGTGTTTAGCAACATTGTTGCCTACAGTCATGTGGAAAGTAGAAAATATGCCTAGTGAACCAGATGATCCAGCTAAGGAGATTCCCAACCCTAGTATTGCCAAGTCCTCGCCTGGCTTCTTCTTGCTGCTTATTGTGAAATGTGAGAGGAGAAAGATAAACTAAAGAAAAGACTGTTAAACAAAATGATTCTTCACTTGATGGTTTTGAAAATTCTCAGCCTTCCAAGATAGCAGACAATGTTAAAATGACTTCTGAGAAAAGATTTCATGCCAGAAAAATATGGTTTAAGGATGAAGCCGACAGTGTCACAGTGAAATCATTTGTTAAGACCTCAGAATCATTAAAGGTGGTGCCTGAGAATACTATTCATCGAGACAAAAGGCACTTTAAAGGAATTAAGGGCGTGCCTCATAGTTCCTCTCAGTTAAATGGTAGGATTTCCAGAGAGCATGAGGACATTGCTTTTTATCCTGTTGGTGGAAGCCCAAGGTAGAGGTTTTATTTTGAAGAGACTTATAGGTTTGACTTTTGTCTAACGAACTCCAATAAGATTCATCGAAAATGCACCAAGTTTTAAAATGAATCATATAAGCAGAATAATCAAGTTTGGATTAGAAGGGCAGAGAGAGAACAAGATGAAAAGAAGCTTTTGGGCCCTCAAATTCTACTGGCAGAAAGCAGGTTGAGAAAATGACTTAACTATAAAGATGTGCTACCTTTCATAAAAAAGGAAAATTCAGACCAAGAGTATAGAGGACAGGGCTGATAATTGTAGAGAATTAATGAATGTTCAATGTTTGCTTGTCTGGATTTTATAACTGCTATAGACCTATGATCTTGGCCTCCTGTAATGCACACCTTGGTATAAGCCCCTCCTCTATTGAACCACGGTTGATCTATGTGACCGAAGCATACGGCAGAAGTAATGGTGTGTCATTTTAAGAAAAGGTTATTAAAGATGTTAGCTTCTATCCATTTTGAGCTCTCTTCTCCTCCTCTCATTATTTACCTTTTCAGAATATGTTATTATTTGCTTGTATGAGGCCGTCT
Source organism: Cephalopachus bancanus (assembly GCA_027257055.1). Classification (NCBI taxonomy): domain Eukaryota; kingdom Metazoa; phylum Chordata; class Mammalia; order Primates; family Tarsiidae; genus Cephalopachus; species Cephalopachus bancanus. The sequence continues at coordinate 7,177,222 of JAPVLO010000013.1, read as the reverse complement.
TAGGTTTTCTGTAGGACAATTGCTAATATCATTATTAATATAGTTTTCATATATCATATTTTGCATAGGATAGCCCCAGTTTATGCCAGCGGTCCTAGCCTCAAATTTCTCCTTTTACTGCCCCACTGTCCTGGATTGAATAAGACATTATGTGACTCGAATTATGATTATCGTCTCTAGCATCCTACCCTTCTAACTGTCTTTCCATTTCCATCCTTAAATAACAGCATTATGTGTGATATGTATGCATGCACGTGTGTGCGTGTTGTGAGTGTGTGTATGTGCATGTGAAAAAGAGGAAAACAGAAATAGGAACAAAGAAAGCTATGCTGGAATCCACTAAGTATTTCTCCTTCTTTTGTGATGCTGTCTACTATTTCCTCTACCTTCCTGAACAATAAGTAACTAAGTGAGAAAAGTCAGATACCATAATAAGGCGGCTACCAAAGACATAAATCCCATGTTCTTATTTGTCCCTGGGAAACTTAACCCTGAGGGTCAGTGTATCTTGCTCTCAGAAAAGCCAACTTCTACACAGATGTTTCAAGTGTGTTTTGAATCCGTTTTATTTTATTTCTATTCTCTTTCATGCAGGATTTGAAATTTGAAGGGGAAGGACTCAACCAATACATTCCTATGTCATGTTTAAAGACTGACAAAACACTTGAGAAGTATGTTCCATAATATTAGATTTAATGCATTTTTTTCATGTGTATGTTTTGCTATGGATTAAATATGGGCAATTACAGATGACAGAGACTCCCTAGTTTGCTTTGCCTTAAAGGTCAGGCTTTGGGAAGCATGAGCCCCATTTCCTCCTGAGACATGCCCATGCCCCTTCATCCATATGATGTTTGGGAATGGGGCATTATAGGAATGGGAGTATAGCTGGGAGCCATGTCTTATTTATTTCTTAGATAATGTCAAAGTCCTTGGTTCAGTGCAGGAACTGTCAAGGTTTGGATAGCAGTCTCTGCTCCTCTACTAGGAGGTTTAGATTCAGAGGCAGTTCTCAAGTTGAATGGTTTCTTGTTGAATCTTCGACTTTACCCTTATGATTATGGTTGTCATGACAAGATAGTCAACATCCCTTAGCCTCAGTTTCTCATCATTTGAACAGAAACAAGAATACTTTGCTGAATGATTTTAAGAGTGAAATGAGATAAGAAATGCAATGTATTAGAATGAGTGCCTTGAACATACAGCACTCAGCAAATACTAGTTCACACTGTACTTCTCAGTAGGGATCAATTTTGCCCTCAGGAGACTTTTGGGACTGGGAGGCTGCTAGTGGCATCTAGTGGGCAGAGCCCAGGGGTTCAGCCAAACATTCTGCAATGCATAGGGCAGCCCCCACAACAAATAATTATCTGATTTAAAATGTCAATAGTGCCAAGATTGAAAAATCCTGCTGTACATCAGTGCTGCTTTTTCATCCTCCATTTTCCTGAACTTCTAACCCTACTAGCAGTGAAAATGAGGTATTATCTGGAATGGGACCCATTTCCCCATGAGAATTAGTTAATATCTGAGAGAATAGGTCATGCAGACAGGGTTATATATCACTAAAGTGTCATTTCAACAATTAGGTGGATGAAGGTAGAGACCAGTGAAATGTAAAGTAGCATGTCTCCCATACCCAATATTTCTAATGATAGAACTTTGTACTAAGAAAGTGGCCAGGAAAGTTAATAAGACTTTAGGTGCGAGAGAGTTCATAATAAGTTAACTTGCAACAGTGAAAATAGAAACTACCTTAAATATCCAACTATAAGGGTTCATTTAATTAAATTTAGATATTATCTGTAATTAAATACTAGATAGTGCCAAAATTTTGTGCTGTAGCAAAAAAAAAAAAAAATTAATTTGATGGAAAATGCCCATAATATGCACAGGGAAAAATACAGATTACAGAATAATATTTATAGTACTAGTCTTATTTTGAAAAAGAAAAAAATAAATTGTGTCTAGTTACCCAGCTATGAAGAACAGAAGTCAATATTCTTCCAGTGGTTATACCTGAGCTGTGAGTTAATGAGTAACTTTTTTTGTGTGTGTGGGACAGGAAGTAGTGCTTTTTATATTATTAAAGAAATTAAAATGCAGAAACACATATACTTATAAAATCATGAAAATTAATAAGTGCTCTAAGAGAGGAAAAACAAGAATAATAACACGCCTTAGGACCTAACACAAAAGGGCACCGATGTCTGGCTCTGCCTCCTAACCTAGCATATGACTGCTGTAAGGTGAGGCAAATCCTTAGACTTATCTCTAGACACCTGGTATCAGGTTAAAGCTGTGACTTAACCTTCTGATGCACACTGCGCTCCTTTTTCACTTTAAGAAAGGTTTTTTAGAAAACCTTGAATTACCAACAGTTGGGATTGTAACCAGGGACCATGTTTTCTTTCTTTCTTTTTTTCTTAAGGATTATAATCATGAATCTATTGTCTAATTATGTAGATTAAGTTTTTAGGATATTTCTCAGTGCTTTAAAATTCTTGCCAAGGGAACCGAAAAATAAACTGAGGAATCATCTCACTGTGGTTAATACAAAATGTGTGCTGTTTACTAAAGAAATCGTTTACCTTCATAACTGTATAATAGGGCCATTAAAGACAATAGATCCAGTAGTTTAAAAGTAATAAAATTTACAACAAAGTGTATTTAATTTGAAATTGAATTGCCAGCAAGTGGGTGTCCTAATGAACCCTTGTGTCAGTGTAGCTCTAACCAAATTAAGGGAAATAATTTGTATCACAGGAAACCAAATCAGCAGTAAGACCCAAAAAGGCTATTCCTCTGGTGGCGATACAGTCATTGTCACAGATGGCCCTGCTGATGGAATTAAACTTAAGTCAGGAGAAGTGATACAAAATCCTTCTTAATTCAAATGAATTTGGAAAAGCAGAAGAACACTCTCAGGACTGGAGAAGCTAAAAAAAAAAGGAGTCAGTAATGAAGAACCTCGAATACAGTCAGTAAATATTAATAGGAGGAAAAGAGCCCAAGGAGTAGTTTCAAGGGTAGAGATATTCTTGATCACTCACCATCACATTAAAACAAGAAAAAGTCTGTGTCATATCAGCTTTTTATCTACTTTCTCAAAGTTTCTCTGACAGTGCACAAGACTGAAGGAGAGGGTAGGAAATGAAGTGACAAAATGTTTTATCAAATATTTGATCTTCTGACAATTTCTAAAACAAGTGACCTTTTAATTGTGGGAAGAGCAGTGACTAGTTGTATATTTTGGCGGGCTACACTTCAAAAGCCACTCGCTTCCGCCACCTGAATCATCTGCAGCACCTATAATGTGTTGTTTGTCTAATTTTTAGTCATCTGACAAAATGTTTAAGGACAGTATCTGATTGTGTGGTGGTTTTCGGTATATGCCATTGTCAATTTCTCTCCTCTGTTTCTTATAACTGCTGCAGCACTTCAAGTCAAACAATCATTGCAGACCTAAATGTTTGTAAAAAGGACAACACAGCCCAGCTTGGAACCCTCACAGAAGTAACTAATAAGTCAAAGGGAGCAGCAGGACTCTGCTGGAAGGTGAGGTTCTTGCAACAGACTTTTTCCCTGATGCAAATGTTCAATGATAAGATCGATTACATTGATCGATTACCTGCTATGCTTTTTCTCCTGTCGTACTCTTTAGGGAAACAGAGTTTTAGCAGGCCTTAATAAATATTTTTGACGAGAATTCTATGCTGAAATAGAATGGCTAAAACTCTCTCAACAGCAAAGCTGCTGGAATTCCTCGAAACAGGATGTCAGTGGGACTCGCGGCTCAGTCCTGCTAGACAATAAGGCAGATCTGCCACCATGCAAATGAAACAAGGCTTGAGATTTGATGAATCTTCTTCTATCTCCTTTTCCTACTCGGCTGACACTCGCTTTGAGGAAGGTTGTAAATGCAAGAGAGATTGTGGTATAATTCCTCAGACTGGCATTTCTGCCCCCTAGTCACCATTCGATTATCTTCCAAATTGCTGTGTTTCAGAGAGATAAAGATTTTTTATGGCTTGCTGACTTGAAACAACCACAAGAGCCTGCAAAGAGATGGCTAAGCGGCCATGCATAGTAATTCCATTGGTAAATGACAAAATCTTTGTTTGTATGACATTTCCAAAATTACTACAGAAGATGAATCTAAAATACAAAATGTCACATTTGGCATGCAAAACTATCACAATATATTTCAGTATAAAATTCATAGAAGCATTTAATTTAGAATGTGTTTAATAACTCACTCTGCCTGCATCAGTAATCCTGCCTTGAGGTTTTAAAAAGATTGTCTTATTTATTCACATGGTGTTAATTTTTAAAATATTTTTGGAAACCAAAATATTAAGGTTAAGTCTTTATTGTTAATTAAGATTTTCTAATTAAACTAAAAAGAATTGTTATTCTGATTAGTTTTTAAGTATGGTTTGTATGAAAAAAACAAAGAAAGTTGAACAACTTTCACTGTTTGCTTAACGGTTATTTAATTCCAGAAGCATACTATCTATATGGAAATATATATTATCTGCCACAAAATAAGGTCTAGGCAGGATTAGAAAGTGCTTACTGTTGGCTGCAGATTAACTGGTAATGCTACTAACTTGGGTGGCCAAGAGAGTAACTTGCTTCCAAAAATGACATTATTTTTGCTTAAAGCACAAGGTATCAGGATTCTTTGAGGTCAAATTAATCTGTAAACCATTGGAAACTCGTAAGTATAGAAAACATGACCAAAAGACATTTTATTTATTAATAATCTCAGTTTAATTTTTGTTTAATCAGAAACAATAGTCCATTAACAATCTTATCAATTTGCATAAAATATGCAGCAACCACTTAAAAATGAAAATAACCTTCTTCTCTCAGCTATAGGTGAACAATGAAATTTAACGTCCTATAAGTCATGTCCTTTAGTCACATGCAGTTTGTGCTAAATTTTAGGGAAAAGCACATATAAATGCTATCCCCCCACTTTATTTCTTGACTCTCATTTGAAGCCTGTGGGGCAAGTTGACATCGTGATGAAACTATAGACGTCTTCATTCAGGTGGGGTGTTAGTCTGACCTGTTCTGCACTTCACTTTTTATTGTGGCATGATGGTCTGTGATTACTTATTGCCCATATTCATCCACCCTAGGTATCTTAAAAGTCATGCTGTGTGGTTCTTAGAAGCGTTGATTTCCTGTTAATTCTCTTATTATAATGGATGAATGGCCTCTGATGTCACAGATCATTAACATACCATGCTGAAAAATTGACTAAACTTTCCCTCCAGTCAGTCATCAGCAGGTTTGCCTTTTGACCCCGTAATCACACATCCTGTGTCCTCATCTGTTATCATTGCTAATACCTGACAATTACAGGTTGAGTAAAAATGATTGTCTACTTCCCCCCCTCAAAAAAAAGTCCATTGTTGCTAATTGTCTGGTTTTACCTAGTTCCTGTGTAATTCAAGATCCCCACCTTTTATGGAAAGTAAACCATCTCCATCGCCACAGCATCTTCAAATACGGATCAAATGTGTGAGGGGTCTCAAGGACAAGGTGCCCCAAGGCACTTACGTCCTCAAAGTGTCCCTGCTTGGTCAACTGGGGAGCTGTGTCTTGCAGTGGTGGCAAATGGAGCAGCTGAAGACAAGAACACACTCAGCCAGGCATGATGGAAACTTCTATGATGTAGGGCTGTATTTCCATGAAAGCCTTTATGTGGTAAGCTGCCTGTGCATGCCTAGCTCCTTTTTTTTTTTTTTTAACTTAGCTTCCCTGCTCTTCCGGTCTTCACCTTTCATCTCTATTCATGTAGCTTTAGATAATACATTTTGTGTAACAAACATAAATATTTCATTCATTCATTTGGTCAGCATCTGTTATGTGCCTAGCACTGTTATGGGCCATATATGGATACCCTAAACCCTGTGTAAAATGGAAATTCCATCTTTATTTGCCAATAACATGTTGTATGCCTTCTTGTTATATAGTTTTTCCCCTTTTTAGGATGTGCAAGCCAAAAGATCACTGATGTGTGTATTTTGTATGTAATACATGCCTATATGTGGAGGCAGCTAGGGCCACTGTTTTTAGGTGAGAAACAGGCTTTAGGTAAGAAGAGAGTTGGAGGGACTGTTTGGGAAATATATGATGGGTATAAAGAAATGTGTTTACTATGTAAAGATGTTCTAGAGGAGACAATGCTGGGAGAGGAAGTGGTGAGTAAGATTAGAGAGCGGTCCTGGGTGCAGGAATGAGGGCAGGGGTCAGAGAGCATCAAGTTACCTGGGGAAGCAGGGAGGTAAAACACAGCATCCTCTGGAGTGTCAGCACTGGGCAGACTGTGCCTCCCAGCGAACTCTTGCCCAAGAAAAAAAGGAAGACAAGGGACTGGATAGTTCCAGAACCCTCATGCAGATGCATTGGACGCTGACCATGGACACAGATTGTTTACAAAATTAGAATTGCCTTTTACACTGTTAATTTGAATTGCTAAATATATATGCACACACACACAAATCAATATAGGCATCGTAGGGTAATATTTAACAAGAAAGTAATTTTCCTCTAAAATAGAAGCATACTTTCTTTCCTCATTTCCCCCTAGGTCTCATATTTAAAAGTATGCTTTTTTTTTTTTTTTTTTTTGAGTTGGAGTCTCACTCTGTCACCCAGACTGGAGTGCAGTGGCCGCTCCCGGCCACCGCAGCCTCGACCTGCTGGGCTCCGGCGATCCTTCCGCCCCAGCCTTCCGAGTAGCCGAAAAGTATGCTTTTAATTAATTTTATTATGTGGTATTTCACTAAGGGTGGTAGTATACTCTTCACATGAATATTTTTTTAGAAAATGTATTTAATTTATTCTGACCATCACATGACCAGCTGACAAACTTAAATGGAAAATACAGTTGTAAAAATTAGCAATTTTGTAAAATAGATTTATAAACAACAATCCTGCTTTTTTTAACCTCTATTAAAATGACAAAAATCCAGGTTTTCAACCTTCGGTTTTCATCACCTTAACTTTATAGATATCTAAGACCCTTGAGGACAGTGGCTACTTTCCTTTCTTTTCTTTCTTTCTTTCTTTTCTTTTTCTTCCTGACCAGCAACTCTATAATAAAGTGCAAGAACTGGAAAAAATAAAATATACAGTGTCAATAAAATCCAAACCATTGAATAATAGTGCCAAGTCCCAGATGGTCACTTTCTTTAAAAGAAGTTTTTAGGTGTTAATAACAAAAACAAAAAGAACAAAAAGCAAAAATTGGCCTGTTGATGAGAGCCAGGTACTAGACAGACATTTAATGAATGTTGCAGCTGTATGTAGGAAAACATTTTTCTTATCCATCCATGACTGAAGTCCCTACAACAAAAGACAAATTAACAAGAGAAAAGCATACAAACTTATTTAATCTAAGTTTCTTATGACATGAAAACCTTCAGAAGAAGAACAAACAGAAAAATTTGTGTATTTTTAGACTTAGGCTTGGTGAAGAGTGGACAACAGTGAAAGAAATATGATTGGAGGAAGCAAAAGATATAATCTAATTGTAATAAACTGGGGAATACCTTAAAAGGGCTGTTTGTTCAGAACCTTCTTGGAATGTGTGTGTCTTCAGTTCCTTTCCTCTGGGTATGCAAAGGGGACCTCTCACATGAAGATCTTACGACTTACTTCAGGGGAGATGGATGAGGGAAGATCAGAGTGATCTTCCCAGGTTTTATGACCTGCATCAGGGTAGAAGTGTGAGGGGAAGGTGAGAGTGACCTTCCTGCTTAAAGTCTGGGGTTAGCAGGTCCTGAACTCCATTACGGTTTAGCCCTAATCTGTATCTACCTCTGCTTCAGACAGAGCTTGGAGGTGATAGTGATGATGGGAACAACAGAAGTGTTTGTAGAGTCTGGTGGTGGGAACACCAAAAGTCTCTTTGCAATAGACATTTTAACTCTTTCAGGGAAAGAATTATTCCTAAGGGAAAAGAGATCCCTAACAAGATTCATCCAGAGACCAAACAAGCCTGTTAGCTCATCTGTGAAATGAGTATAATGATGCCTGTCTACCAGATGCATGTGGGAAATGACTGAGTTGATGCTTGCAGAAATACACAGTGCCAATATATAGTAAGAATTCAGAAGCTTTTTGTATTATTATTGTTATACTTGCACTGTCTTTTTTGATAATGAAGACCAAAAATTCTTACCTGCTGGACTTTTCTTTTAATTAATATGATACATGCTTATATTTCAGATAACTTTCAAATTAACCTTTGGTTAAGAACAATGTAAGTTAACAAATTTTTTCCTTTAATAAGAGATCCCAAAGGCCTTGTTAAGAAACACGGAGTATATGTGAGGAGTGTTAGTCTAAGTTGGTTGTGGAGATGACTTTTCCAGTAGCGGAGCCCACTGACAGCTGGAACCAGAACTTGAGGACAGGTACCAAGAATGTATCAGGTGTATATCAGCTCCTGAACTGAGGTCTTGGTTCTCACTATTTGCCTCAAAGAAATTTTAGCAATGTGGTGCTGGCTAAGAATTTAGTTAATGAGTTTAAAGAAAAGTCCAAGCAGTCTAATGGGAGATTGCATTCTTTTGGTACATTATAATCAAGTGCCTAAAATTTTAAAATATGAAGGTAGGCTACAAAAAAGTATCATTCACGGAGCTTGCTTTTTAGAGCCATCTGCATAAATAAGTAATTGAAAGTCAACATCAAGTGTTTTTATTATTATTATTTGTTTAGATGTCCATCCTGCTGGCTTCACCCATTAGAGTATGAAACATATCTCTTGATACATTTGTTTCTTAGAGGATATTCCATATGAGCTGCTGAATGAGTGTCACAGAGTATGCAACAGACAAATTGCTGGGAGGGATCAGGATGAAGAAGAACATCACAGACATCTTTAGGGAGAAGAGTGGAACCGCTCAGAGACTTAGTTTTCAAAAATGTTCATAGTGTTAAAAACTACATCAAGACTTCAGGGAAAAGCAAAGGCTGGCAATTGCTCTAACAATAAAATATGTTTTCCCTTCCTGACAAACAGAACAAAAGGTATCTTGCACTAGTTGAAAAAGCAACCCCAAACTTTCTTCCCCTGTGTCAGAACCAAACAAACAAACAGAAAATAATTACCTCCTGCCACAGTCAAGGAAAATTTACTCTTTAACAGCCTGACAAAATGTCACTGAATTACATCCATCCCTTGGTAGCACCTAGCAAAATCCTGAATCCCCAAAGAAATACACTAAGTTATTTCACATTCAGTATATATAAGAAAGTACAAAATTTAGGGTGAAAACAAAAACAAGAAAAGTACCCAAACATCCAGAACTTGACAGGAAAGAGAAGTCATCTGAGACCTTTTTGCTTTCAGAATAAAAATGCTGTTGCTCAAAGTCCTGTTCATTTCACTGGGCTCTACACAATAACATCAAGTTTTCTCACTAACCATACAATTCTGCCTGCCAGTCACTCTGCTGGTAGTTTATGGGAGACTGACGGCTAAAACAGTGAGTTTCCAAGGAAAGTAATTCTGTAATAAGAGGAAAATACAAAAAATAATATATATATGTTGTATATGTAATTGATGTGGGAACATTTAAGATATCAATTCAATTACATTTTATTTCATTTTTTATTTCAGTAGCTTTAGGGGCACAACCGGTTTTGGTTACATGAATGCATTATAACATGGTGAAGAAGTCTGAGCTTTAGGTGTGACTGTCACTCCCACTAGTGCACACTGTCCCCAACGGGTAATTTTGCATCATAGTTCCCTTCTCACCTCCCATTTTGAGTCTACGATGTCCATTATACCCTTCTATAAGCCTTTGAAGACCCTTAGCTCATCCCACATATAAGTGGGAACGTGGTGTTTGGTTTTCCATTCCTGTGGTACTTCACTTAGGATGATGATCTTCAATTCCATCCAAGTGCTTGCAAAGGGCATTATTTTATTCTTTTTTATGACTGAATACATTCTCATTATCCACTGATCAATTGATGGGCATTTAGGATGATTCCTCATCTTTGCAGGTGTGAATTGTGCTGCAATAAACATGTGAGTGCAGGTGTCTTTTTTGTATAGTGATCTCTGTTCTTTTGGGTGGACACCAAGTAGTGGGATTACTGGATTGGATAGTAGATCTACTTTTAGTTCCTAGAGAAATCTTCATACTGAATTTTATAGAAGTTGTACTGATTTACATTCCTACCAACAGTGCATAAGCATTCTCCTTTCACCACATCTGCGCCAATATCTATTGTTTTTTTATTTTTTAATAATGGCTATTCTGACTGGTATAAGAAGGTATGTCATTGTGGGAGAAAATATTTGCAAACTATATATTAAACAAAGGACTAATACCCAGAATTTATAAACAACTCAAATAAATCAGCAAGAAAAAAAATCTCCATTTAAAAGTGGGCAAATGACATGAACAAATATCTCTCAAAAGGCGATATACAAATGACCAACAAAAATATGAAAAAATGCTCAACATTTATCATTCCATTTTAAATATAAGTGTAAGACAGCTCATTTCTAGTATTACTCTACCAGTAGGAGAAATTGGCTTTCACAAGTTTGTTTGAGAGTGTAGGGCAGTGGTATTGGATTAGGGGCCACCCAAATTACCACATCTAAACTTCATTAAACTAAAAAAGAATCTTATCTCCAAATAAGATCAGATTGTGAGTTACATATCTTCTTCTAGGGGCCATGATTTAGCACATAGCAGGTATATCCTTAGCAAAACTTTGCTAAAAGAACTAATAAAGAATAGTTTTCAAGTACAAGGAAGAATTTGGAGCTAATGACATCTTTGTATTGTTTTTGGAAATTTCTGTTTTAAAAATCTTGTAATTTTACAAAGGAATATTAAATAAATGGTATGTCTTTTCTGTTAATTTTTAATAAAATATTAGACAGTTAAGAACATTTGAATACCAAACGAAAGAATAAGTGATCAGATAATTTGCATAATTAAATAATTATTTCTTCAACTAACCATAAAAGTTAAGTCATAATGTTGGGCTAAGGCATCGCTACTTTTCACAAGACAAACAGCATATTTTGGAAATCACTATTTTAAATCATTTCATTTATAATTGTCAGGATGACAAGTTATAGAAAACAATAATATAGGGGAATATTAAATTAGAAATATATTATGGGAAAATCACACAGATCCTTTGAAAGTTTGGTGAAATATCTTACTCTCCTTTCAATTGGACTTGTTTCTAATATATTAACGTAGATAAATAAATAGAACTTTTAGGTCTGCACAGAAGATTGAAAGATAAATGTGCTAAAATAATTTTTTTAAGTAAAGTAAGATACAAATTAAGTATTGTGATTGTTAGGTTCTTATAAGTGATTATCTTACATTATCAAGCTTTTTGGGTGATATTTTACAATATCATTATTGAACTTTGGCAATGGTTTCTGAGTTGAAAGAAACTTCTATTAATTATTAGCTAGAACTGTTATGCTTGCAATTCTCATTTTTGTTGGGTGTGAGAATTGGTCAACTTAAAAAAAGGATACAACTAATAGGTTAAAGGAGCAAAAGCAGCAAAATTCAGGCAAAGAACATTGATTAATGAATTTTAAAAATTCTTAAAGGTCATGTACTTGAGTTTAGTTAAGCCTCAGGCAGATCTAATGAACAGGACCAGGGCCTTCTGTATGGAGTAGGTAACCCATGCTGACTCCAAATTTGCTGACATTACAGGGTTATTATTTCTGGAAGGATGTAGCATTCTGGAACAATTTCTCTAATGATTCCATTAAAACCATGGTTTCCTTCATGTAGGGTTACATGCTTCATTTTTCACATCACCCCACACCACAAGAAAATAAAATCATGTCTTGGATTGAGTGTTTGTGTCAAAGAGGGGAAAAATCATTTAATTTTGATGGTACTTAACCCTACTTTATTTAATAAATACATCTGTATTTTTTGGATCATATGTCAGTATGTGAATTAAGATGTTAAATGACTACTAGTTTAAAGACAAAAAATGATTTTGCTTACGCAAAAAAATATTGCAATCTTGAGGATTCTTTGAGGAAGAAATAAACAAATGCCACCACATGGATGGTCTTTAAAAACACTCTGCATAGAGAAGGAGCTGTGGGAACAGGGATCTCAGAGAAGAGAATGTGACAATATAGGCTTCTAAATGACAGAATCACAGTGATTGGGCATTCATTAGTCCCTTACCTTCAAGAAGACCTGTTCTTTAACTATTTGTGATCAGATTAGGCTTTTTCTTTGAACAAGGGCAATAAAAAATTTTAATTACTAATACAAAATTTTAATTACTAATCTTTTGGTAATGCTATTGTAGAAAGTTTCTTTTTGTATATTTAAATCTAAAGAATAAATATTAGAGGCCAAGATGTGGTAGGATGGTGTTTAAGTGTGTGCTCTACAACATGACTTGAATTCTGGTTCCAAAACCTATCGAGTGATGGAATCAGAGCAGTTACTCAATCTGCCTGTATCTCTGCTATCTCAACTGTACAATAGTCATCAGGAGAAGCCCTATCTCACTAAACTTATGATGTTACCACCGGTAGGGTACTGGACTAGAGTAAAAGTTATAGAGCAGTTCAGTACCTGACATGCTGAAGGACTAAAATATTTTTTTTAACTAAGAACAAATCAGCTGTCTAAACAAACAATAAACAAAACTCAAATATATATCTTAAATAAGGTTGGTTAACTGAAGTATGTTGTTATTATTTCTCTTCACAGTGTGTCCATGATTATATTGTGTGAAAGGATAATTGAGCATTGTGAACAGTATTTATATTTTGATATCTTAAGTCCTTCCTAAAACCAATGAAGTGTATTCAGACCAAGGTAGAAATGTGAAGTCTTCCATTTTCATTGATATCATGACATTTAACTTCAAACAAAATATGTGAGATAGACATTAATATTTTTATTTAACAGATAGGGAACTGAATTTGGGAGAATAATGCGAATTATCCAAAATCATACAGCTTCCTAGGGCAATGGTGAGAATGAAACCCTTGCCTTATGACTCTGAGTACTCAGTTCTTGCTTTCTAACTCTAAAAAGGACGTTCCACTAACTTCGGCAGTTACCAATACCCCTAAGGCCATCATTAACTGAAATGATCTTTCCAACACATCATGTGATCTCCCCTCCCTTTTGAAACCATTTGGTGACTCCTCATTGCTCTTAGAATAAATCAAACCCCTTGCTATAGATTTCCATGGACTAAAAAGAACCCAATAACATAGCTTCTGCCTCCTCCCACAGTTCTTACATCGAATAGAGCCAACCTCCCGCTATGCAGTTAACTACCCCTTCAGCTTGAGCTATGCTTAATTTCATACATCCTCCAAGTTCTGACATGCCACCAGGCATTTGTCCCTGGTGTGTGTTCACTCCGACTAACCCTTCAGAGTTTAAACTTAGTCACTTTTGCTATTGTTGATACACATTAATTAGCTCCAACAAGATTTTAGCTGTTTGAGGGAGGAAGCAATATTATATTTACCTTTGCGTTTTTCAGAGCACATAGTCGGTATTAAATAACTGCTTCTAAAATAACAAGAAAAGAAAATGTGATACTCTACTTATTGTGGTGCAAAAAGTTAAATGTATGTTCAATTGATTAAAAGATATGTACAGCTTCATGAAAAAAACAAACAATAAAAAAGTCAAGGAAATGCTGTGATAGTCCCAAGAGCCACACTTTGACACCAGTAGTTTCTGAAATGGAAATAGATCTGATAGAGAAGAAACAAATACATTCAGAGTTATTATATTAACATTACTTAAAAGTGGGAGTTTCATCATTAGTGGTAAGAAAATAGGTATCAACATTTTATGGTTTTACTACTTCATCTTTATTTGATCTCTTTTCTCCTCTTTAGAAAAATAATATTTTAATGAAACATTTTCTATGAAAAGAAGTGAACTCATGAACTTATTTTCTTGAGGGATGAGCAAAATTGACAAAGCTCATTCTCAATAGAAAAGTGGATGGAAACTCTCTGGATGTCTTCTGAGAATTTCTGGAGTATTTAGGCATGCAGGGGGACCTCTCCAAATGCTCCTGTTTTATGTCACGTAAACTGTCATCCTGATTTTTTTGAAGACCAAGCAAAAATTTCTCTGGATGACTTTTGGTATTTCCAGTGACAATAACTGTATTGGGGTTTCTTGTTATAGAAGACAAGTGTAGATTCTTAATTAAGAAAATCAAGAAATGTTAAAAATGTATGTGGAAGGTCTAGTTCTCGGCAAGCAGGTACTTCTTGTTCGGGAGCTTCAATGACTGCCTGCACACCGAACTTTCATGTTTTTAGACATGGCCATCTAACTTGGATTGATTCACTGGATATCCTAGTTTAGGCTGCTATGATAAAATAGCGTAATATGACTGGCTTAAACAACAGATGCTTATTCTTCAAAGTACTAGAGGTTGGGACGTACATGATTTAAACGCCGGAAGTCTCAGTTTTTGGTAAGATCCTTCCTTCTGGCTTGCAACTGACTCCCATCTCATTGTGTTTTCATGTGGCCTTTCTTCAGTATGAGTCCATGAAGAAAGAGTGACATCTTTGTCTTTCTCTTTTTATTAGGACTCTATTCCCACCCTCTAGACCTCATCAAAACCTATTTACCTCCCCAAAATCCTACCTCCAAATACCATTACATTGGAGGTTAGGACTTCAACATATAAATTTTGGAGGACACACATTCAGTCAATCAACCATATGTAAATAAGATTTAAGTTTAAAAAGTAAATACTCATTTCAAAGTTAGGAAAAATGCATACAATAGAAGAATCAAAGAAATATGAACATGTGGCAAGTAGCAATTCATCTTAGCTTGTTTGATTTCTGGGAAATCTTTCATATATGGTGTCAATTTAGATGGAAGTTGCCAAATTAGTCAAAGGTTGCTGCAATGTACATGGCTAAATAGACTCATTTATTCTGAATATTTTGTTCACTCATTCAGTTACCAATAACTTTTTATGGAAGATTAAAGATAGATTGCTCCTCCTTCCATTGAAGAGAGATCTGTGTTTTTTCTCCAGAATTTAAGGGATTTTGTGACTGTTTGACCAATAGAACAGTATAGAAGTGATGCTGTATCCATTTCTGGGTTTAAGTTCCGGCTTTAAAGAGACTAGCAGCTTCCATTTTCTGATTTGTTGGTAATCTTGCTTTCAGAGCCTTGAATCATCATATAAAAAATCCAATAACCTGCTGAAGAGATCAGGCAGGTCAGGCCCTGTGACAGCAGGAGAGAGTGAGAGCAAGAGTGAGAGAGAAAGAAGGAGAAGGAGAAGGAGAAGAAAGAAGAGGAAGGAGGAGGAGGGGGAGAAAGAAAGAGAAACACTGCCTAGCCAAATCTTCATTTGTCCTTGACAAAGAGACGAGCGTGTGAGTGAAGCTGTCCTGGACCCTGAATTCCAGCCCAGCACCAGCTGAATTGCAGCACCAAGTAGCCCACTTGGTGCCATGTGGAGTTTATGAATCATTCTCCTGAGTTGTGCCTGAATTCCTGATCCTAATTGGGAAATATTGTAAATATTGTTATTTCCAGCCCCTACGTTTTTGACTAGTTTGTTATGCAGTAATAGAGAGCTGAAGAACTCATTTAGTCTCTCTTTGCACCAAGTACTGTCTTAAGTGATGAAGGACAAGGTCAGGAGACTGCCCTTAAAATGCTCACGACCTGGGTAGCTTCCACAAATTGAACCTTGTGTGCTTTAAAGAAAAAATAAAAATCATCTCATGTCTATATTCAGTTTTAGATTACCCCAAGGATTTTGAGTGTTGAGTGAAATGGCTTGTCTTTTAGTTATGCCACGTGCATGCAAAAAAATTAGAAGTAAGAGATGGAAATGGATCAATAGGGGATTGTTATGAACTGAATCATTGCCCCCCCATTTATATATTGAAGTCCTAATATCCTGTACCTCGGAATGTGACTCTATTTGGAGAAAGGATCTTTAAAGAAGTGATCTTTAAAGTTAAAATGGGGTCCTTGGAGTGGGCACTAATCCAAACTGACTGGTGTCCTCATATGAAAAGTAGATAAGGACTCAGATACACACAGAGGGAAGATCATGTGAGGACACAGGAAGAAGACGCCATCTACAAGCCAAGGAGAGAGACCTTGGGAGAAATCATCCCTGTTCACACCTTGATTCTGGAACTCTAGTCTCTAGAATTGTAAGAACATACATTTCTGTTTTTTAAGCCATCCGATCTGTAGTACTTTGTTGTGGCAACTCTTTCAAAATACAGGGGCTCATGAAGAACTGGTGACAATACATTTTCTTTTTTCTGGTGAAAAATAAGGAGCAACGAAAGACTTCTTTCTTTTAGAAATCGACTCATGAAGCTGCTACCACTGAAATAATCTTAATTTGTGATAGGAGGGAGGTCTGACTCCCTTATGCCTTTGCTATAGTCACAACAGATGCAAGAGATTTTGGGTAGTTGTAGGGTACATATCAGCATCTCAGAGAAAATCTCACTTAAACTCCTTGCACTGTTAGACTATTTCATGAACCTATAGAATTTTTAAAAGTATATCACCCAGTTAATATTTATATATTAGAGTGACAAGGTGTCATTATTATACTAGCAGATGGGCACCATTTTTGTTTTACTGGAGGGAAATCCAATATGAATAAAATAGCAACTTTTCAAACATGACATTTAATCCATGCATGTAAATCAAACTGAGAATCTATTATTCATTATTAAAAGGGTGGCATATTTTTATTACACTGAGAATGAAACACAAATACTGTGAAAAATTTAGTGCCTTTTCTTGAAATTTTAAGACGCTTATCATGCAGTCATCTAGCTGGGACTGGCACTCATTGGCACTTTAAAATATAGTCATAAAATTAATAAGTTTGAAGTTTTATGCCTGAAAAAAATGCTCAATTTCAGTGAAATAGGCAAATTTATTTTTTATTTAAAGCTTCCTAAATACTTAAGATGGTCAAGTGCTTTGGTAATGTTCTAATTCCAATACATATATGAAGAATATAGTTCATATTCCTGTCATTATTAGTCACGACCACCATGTTCTTCCCTGAGGTGCTTTCTGAAAACTGCATATATCAGAAACTGATTAAAATGACCTAAAGTATTAATTCTTAAAATATGATGAACCCAACATTTTGCAAGAGGTTATTTTCTGTGTGACATTTAATATCTAAGAATTGAAATGATTTTAATAACTCATAGGAAGGAGTGGTCTTAGGAAGACTGGAGCTGAGCATGATTGCTTTTATTGATTATTGGTTATTACCGTTAATAATGGAGAGTCCTAGAGAATATTATATTATGCAGCTTGATAAAGTCTTCTGTTATATTAGTTGGAGGAAGGGTCTTTGTGTCAATTCTTGAAAGAAAGGTACTTCTGCTGTTTAAGGAGATCCCTAGATTTGTGAGAACCTTGATGGCAAATGGCTCTTCCTGAACGGCGCAGCAGTAGTCACTGACAGTTCATACTCTCAGCCATGGTCTTTCCTCATTTACCCCCTAACTCATTTCCCATTGCTACTGCATGTAAATCTCTCCAATCAAGGAAGAATATCCCACCACTTTTCCCCTCAACTCCACCAAAATAAGTAATAACTTGGCCCAAAGTGTAGTAGTTATAAGCACATTTTTAGAGTGGGACTGACCAGAGTTGGGATGCTGGTTTTGCTACTTTCTGACATTCAAAACTTTAGAAAAATGATTCTAAATCCTTGGACTCCTTTTCTTCATCTGTAAAATGGGAATCTAATATCTAATCACAGGGATTTTATGAGTATTAAATAGTGTGATATATAAACTGCTTAGCATGATAGGTAGCATATTGGAAATAACTGGTAACCATAATTGTTTTCATCTTTATAATAATGATCGTCCGTGTAGGATGTTCTCTTATTTCCCCTGTAGGTTAACTTTTTTCAGCCCTACAAAATATTTTTTTTTAAGAAGTCTTAGTTACTCTGTTCTTAATTTTCTCCTTTAAGAAAACTCAGTTTACACTAAATTTGATGCTGTTTTGCCTCCATTTCTTGTTACTGGGTGATGTGAGTGGTCTCAAGGCCGTCTGTACAGAAAGTCACTTTATCATTGTATCACTTATTTGGCAGGAGAGGGAGAGTAACATTAATTGAAGGCTTGTAATAAGCCAAGTACATCATTATGCATTTAGTATACACTATCAATGCTAACTTCACACAACTTAATGCCTTTAAAATGTTAAAGCTGTTTTGCAGATAAGGTGTTTGAGAGGAGTATTTGCTCAGATGTTTAAAGTTGAGATTCAAATCCACGTGTGAATGACTCCTCAGTCAAACACCCAAGGTTTACAACCTGTCTTAAGGGAAGCAGTGAGAACTGATATATTGGGTTTCCCATAGCTGCAAATTACCCACCAATTTCCATAATTTTTCTTTGTATTTTTATCAGATTTGTTTCTCTTTATAAAGCCAAACCTCTCTCTCTTTTCAGTACCTTTCTCCTGTCTCTCAAAGGACAGGCCCTGTATCATGTAGTAAATTAACACTGTGGTAGAAGGCTGCCACGTTGAATGACATTGCAGGTGGATACTTGATCTTAAGAATATTTGGCAGAATCAGAATGTAGGCTTCTGAGAATAGGGACTTTGGTGTGTTTTGTTCACTGCTGTATCACCAGCACCAGAAACATGGCTGTCTCAACAAATATTTTTAAAATAAATGAACAAATTCAAATATTCCAAAGAGTCGCATCGCGGTCTTAAAAGAGACAACTACTGACTACATTTTACCTGAATTTTTTTAACTTAAGAATAATTTTGGTGTTTTATACAGATTCACATTATTATTTTATCAGAAATGCTTTCATAATGCTATAAATCCATCTATGTCCTTTGTGTCTGTTCTCTGCATCTGTTCACATCCAACGTATTCAGAGTTAAGAATGCCCTAGTTACAAAATAGTAGTTGGCATGCAATTCAACAATCAAATCATTCTGAATTCTCTGAAGGGGAGGAACTTGCTTCTATATTTGAACTCACTCACATTCAGAGGGAATATGTTTTAATATTTTGACATCTATACAAAATGCCTTACAATTACTTTTAAGGCATTAATTTTCATATGAACACCAAGTGAAGTCACGAAGGACTGAGTAGAACAAAGAATTTCTCCAAGGTTACACAGCTTGTTAATTGCAAGATAGGCCTGGCTATCTTTTCCCATCATCTGCCTCATACGTATATCAAGCAGTAGTCAATGACTTAGTTCTGATGAGGCGCTCAAAGTTTATGGTGGTGGCAGTGATTTGTGGTCGAACGAAAACATCAGTAAACTCAAGGACTTACACAAGATCAATTTAGCAAACAGTAAATCAGATCGTTTCAAGTCTCTGGTTAAGATTTTCCATTGTATTTAAAGTAAAATAAAAATTCCTTACTTGGGCTTTCAAACCTTATATGCCTTTCTTCAATTCTCTACTTTTATTGCATCCTACTTTTTTGCTTATGTATTTTATTCCCACCTCATATTCATTCTCTGAACACACAGGGGTCATTTTTCACCGTGGGTCCACTGAATTTATTGCTGCTTCTGGTCTAGTCAACTTTTTCCTCATATCTTGACATGACAGTTCTCAGGGTAAGGGCTTCCTTAGACAGGAGGTTCTTAACAGAATAGCCTCCTCCTCTAATCGTTTTCTAGTCCATCACTGTTTGTTTTTATTATTTCAATATTGATTGTGACAGGTTAAGCATTTATCACTACTGATAAGGTCTTTTTTATTTGTTGATTGCTTATTTCCTTTCCCACCAGACTACAGCTCATGAGAATGGGAGGCTTGTTTGTCTTACTCAATTATTTTTACACTCTGTGCCAAAAAACGTGTCAAGCACAAAAGTGGAGATTTAATAAATGTATGGGCATGTGTGAATGATTGAAGAGAAACACCAGACTAGAATATAGTTTCTGATTATCAAATAGATGATTCAGTAGCTAGAGAAACATGAACAAGCTCATTATTTCCTAAATGTTTTCTTCAATCACCTGTGAAATGGGCTGATGTCAACAACCTAGTGGGACTGATACGTAGGTCATGTTGGTAATGTGTAAGTAAGAGTCTGGAAAATATAAAATGCTGCACAGGCACTAAATTCATTCCTAGACATCGATGGTGTAAAAATGGGTTGCCCAAAGGGAAATGTTGATTAGCAATTATTGCCAAAAACTTTCTCCTTTCCGAATGATGTATTTGCTTGCTTCTTGCAAAACCATTTGTGGTTAATTTGTTGGTCTTCTATCTAATCAGGCTGCAGATGTTCAGAAATGCCATCTTTTTGTGCATTGCGGCTCACTCACTGGGGTTTGTAAAAGTAATGGGCTGTGCCCAATTTTCCCCCAATGTGTTCAACTCTCAGGGACAATGAAGGGAAAGATCTATCTATCTTTTGTCTAACAAGGAAGACTGAAAAGAAAATTCAACTTCTTGTTTTCACAGTCAAAAAAAAAAAAAGTTAGGGAAAAGGGAGACTCCCAGAACTGAATTTTCTAAATTAAAATATTCAATTAGATTTTTTTCTATCTCTCTAGAGTGAAATATACTTAGTTGAACATTTGAGTAGCATGTGAAGAAATGAGTTATGACATATTGAGGTTGAGGTCAGGTAACAGAATTGCAATATAATGAGATGACATACCATATATTTCCTCTTGATTTCAGTCATGTTTGATGGAAAATGGTGGAAAGGTCATGTTGTTAACCAGTCATTATTCAGCTATGACTCATTTCAGTTTTAGACAGAAATGTAGTTGTCCTAAGCAGTGGAAGTCAATCA
This sequence comes from Cephalopachus bancanus, assembly GCA_027257055.1. Lineage (NCBI taxonomy): Eukaryota > Metazoa > Chordata > Mammalia > Primates > Tarsiidae > Cephalopachus > Cephalopachus bancanus. The sequence goes on along the minus strand of JAPVLO010000013.1, from coordinate 7,156,348 downwards.
GACATATGATCAAGGAGTCACAAAACTGTCTGCCTTCTCGTTGCATCAGTATTGGGTGGTGATTCTCAAAGTGTAGACTGAAGGACCACCTGAGTCACTATTACCTCAGCGTGCTTGTTAAAATTCAAAGTACTAAGCCCCGCCCCAGACTTACTGATTTATAGGTAAGCATGAAGTCGGAAAATCTGCATTTTTAATAAGTACCTTTGGGCAATTATTATACAAACTAAATATTTAAGACTGTTAGTTTAGGCCTTGAGGACTTAATAGAATAATTGCTGGTGTTTCTCAAATGATTAAATTAGTTGATGAGAAAATGTAAAACTCAATTCAGAGACTTCAGATTTGAGAGATCATAGAATTGTAGAAGAATTTTTATTAAGAATTATTCATTTGTAAACTGTCTGGTAAACTTAGCCCTTCAGAAAGACTATTCTTTAAGAATCCTGGTAGTAGGATTTTATTGGGGTAAAAATATTTTTTTTCTTGGTAAGCTTTATGTCTGTTTTGGATACCTGAACACAAAGTGAGCAATTTAGGAGAGAACAAACTGGATACAAAAAACCTGTGGACAAGGAGCTCCTCAGTTTGTAGGAATCATGAAGAATTGTAAATAAGATAGAATAGAATGGCCTTGAGGTCTTTCACCATGAATCCAAGGTAGACTGTCAGTTGTTGGTTGCTCCTACCTTCAGGAGATACAGTCTGAACAGCTCTGGAGCAGATGGCCTAAAATAATCAAATCCTAGTTCTATTGTCCACATCTGTTTTAAATGACTCTCTTTGGTAAAGTCTCTCTTTGCCTTAGTTGTATCATTTTTAAAGGGAGTTCATATTCAATCCAGTTTTGATGGGCAGCATGGTTGGTTCCACGTTTCTGCTATTGTAAACCATACTACAATAAACCTGCACATGCAGGTGCTTATACACAATGGAATATTACACAGCCATAAAGAAGAACAAAATTATGGACTTTGCAGCAACTTGGATGGATTTAGAGCTTGTAATACTTGGTGACTGATCACAGAAACAAAGGACAGAGTACCACATGTTCTCACTCATAAGCAGACCCTGAACTTTTACCATAATACAATTAGAATACAATAAAGGATTGGCAGTAGCCAGAAACTGCTGGAGTGGCGGCGGGGGTGGTGGTGGAGCATAAGATCAAAAAGGGCCCCAGATCTCAGATCAGGCAAAGTGGAGACCAAGGGAGGCCCGGATTTGCCTGTATGATGACCACTTGTACACCTAATCCTGAATTGTACCCCACATCTTTAAAATCAAAAAAATTAAAAAAAAATACAGAAAATGGAGTAAATAATACAATCTGCTTCCTAACATTAACACGGTGATTGAGTTAGTGAGGATAAAGTACTTTATATAAAACGTCTTGCATTTAGTAAGTAAATGTTGTTATTGTTTAGGATTAAAATATTGTTTAAAATAGTTTTTCTAGCTGGGCTCAGTGGCTGGGCTCAGTGCCTTTGGGAGGCTGAGGTGAGTGGATTACCTGAGCCCGCGGGTTCGAGACCCGCCTGGGCAGGCGAGACCTCATCTCTACAATAAATCAAAAAATTAACCGGGCGTGGTAGCACATGCCTGTAGTTCTGGCTACTCGGAAGGCTGAGGCGGAAGAATCGCCGGAGCCCAGCAGGTCGAGGCTGCGGTGGCCGGGAGCGGCCATTGCACTCCAGTCTGGGCAACAGAGTGAGACTCCAACTCAAAAAATAATAATAATAATAATAAATAACAAATAATAATAATAATAATAATAATAATATTTCTAAAGCAGGGACCTAGTACTACTACATTTGACATGAGAGCACTGGTTTCTCAATGGTGTCAGAAGTAAGATTCTCTCTATTCTATTTAGAAGCTATCACAGTTATAGTTGCTGGTACTCTGTACCCTTGATTCCTAGGCCAAGACATGTTTCTAAGAATAATTACTTTCTCTTATCCCATGGCAGAAAGATTGAGGATTAGAACTAATATACCTATTTATTTATCTTAACTGAGGAAATAGAAAATAATGATGATACTATAAAACTCCTACTGGATAATCTAAATTGCCCTATGCTGTGGTATCAATTCCCACTAATTTGTCCAGAGTTGTCTGCCTCAGGAAGAATAGAATTGCTATTTCCAATGCAAATTGAATATATTTATTTGCTCTCTTGACTACTCCTATTTCCCATAGAATGTCAGACTTTGAAGATACCATTGAATTTATTTCCCATTCTCTTTTGCTATCACCACTGTCCTCTGGCTTATATCTGGGTTCCATCCGTATCTCTGTGTTTACATTTCCTTGAGAACCTATGGATTATAAATAATCACCTCAAAAGATTTGATCCAAACTGAAGATAAGACTTTTTGATTATAATTAACCAGTTATCTTGGGAGAGGAAGGAAGAGGAATTTCCTATTGAGGAGGCTGCCATGAGAAAATATTAGATGTGTGTGTGTGTGTGTGTGTGTGTGCAGGCATTTAAGAAAATAATTTGGATAATGTTTAATATGTATGTATATGTATTGTACATGTCAGTATGTATTTAGTAAGAAATAAAATGAGAAAGTTAGGTTGCACTAAGACTGCATTTGAGTCTTGAATAAGATGCTAAGGAATTGCAATCTATATGGTACACATAAGTTTATAATACAATATCCATTAGGCAGGAAACAGTCTACCAAACAGCCCAAAGTAGAGCTTATAATGAACAACATTTCTGAATCCTTTTTTTTTTTTTTTAGTTAGTGCCAGAGATAAAAGTAATGTTATATGATCAGAAGCTGAGCAAAAAATAAAAGTTAGATTTTCCATATGATAGATGATATTTTTATACTAAATTTAGAATTTCATGATAAGAACATACAGATACAAGACTAAGTATGCTCCTTTGCCAGCCAATCATGAACTTTTTATTATCTTTCATTGATATTGTACTTTTAAGAGTTTCTCTTTATGTTTGATTTTCCTCAGTTTGACCATGATGTGCTTAGGTGTAATTTTCTTTGTATTGCTTTCTGCATGAGATTTTCTGATCTTTTCGGTTTTGTAGATTGATGTCTTTCATCAATTTTAGGAAATTCTTGACATTGTCTCTTCAAATATTTTTTTTCTGCACCACTGCCTTTCTTCTCTCCTTTTAGGATTCTATTTACATGTATGTTAGACTGTTTATTATTGTCCCACAGATCTTTTTATGTTCTTATTCTTTTTTTGTCTTTATGCTTCTGTTGGAATAATTTATTTCACTTCTTTTAGGATTTATTCTTTTTCCGTTGTGTCAATTTTTACTGTTAAGCCCATTTAATAATTTTGTCATTTCAAATATTTTATGTTTCTATTCTAAAACATTTTAACAGTTCTTTTCTGAAATATTTAAACCTTTCATAGATTATTTGTATATTTTCCTCTAATTTTTTATCCTAGTTATAATGATTGTTTAAAGTCATTGTTAATTCCAATATCTGGGCTATCTGTGCATCCAGTTTTCATTGACTGGTTTTCTTTCATCTATGTTTCACATTTTCCTCCTTCAACTATAATGTCTCATAGTTGTGTACTGTATGGCAGTCATTGTGTATAAACAAATTATAAAGACTGAAATAGGAAATATTTATCCCCCACGAGGGGATGACCTCTCTGCACAAATCAGGAATTGAGCTAAATTGGGATTGGGTTACAATTTTATTTAGTTTTAATTTACTACTGATTCCAAAAGCTTTAAGTTGTAATCCCTCCTTTTAGGTGGGCTTGGTATCCATGCACCATGTAGCTGAGATTTTGCTTTGTTTTTCACTCCTGTCCCAGGATTTCTCTGCTACTGGAAATCATTCTTTGCCTCTCTGCCCAAATGCTACTGAACTCTTGATAAAATTTCAAAGGTTAGAACTGGTGAATAGTGATGACTTGGGATCATGTGAAATATTGAAAACATATCAACCTCAGATAAAGAGCAAGTACTTGCTATTGTGCTAAGATTGTTAAAAGTTCAACCAGTTTCTCTTTTCTTCCGCAGAGTCCTCCACTCGGTGAAAGGTCTACTTCTTCACCTGTTCCCTGGGTTTATGACTGCTTCTAGTCCTAGTTTCTCTAGGAAAGACTTTTTTCTCTATGAGATTTAGTTTCCTCTAAATTTCTTTGTGTCCTCAGCTCCCTAGTGGGTTGAAAATATACATAATTTGGTAAAATATCTGACTTTTATTTATTTTCATGCTGGGAGTATTGGTCACTTGGGATCATTTCCATCATAACCAGAAGCAGAACTTTAATGTCTCTTTGGTTTTGAAATCACTTTATCAACTTTTCTTCTTTAAAAATAATAATCATTACAAAAAAGTCAAAAAGTCCAGAAAAATGAACAATACTTTTTGAATATGAATTTTATAATTTTGCATCATTTACTCTAGTCCTCTCTAGACTGCTTTAATTTAAAAGTATTTGGTATCCAAGTGGAAAGAATGTTGCTTTCTCTTTCAATCTTCCATTCAGTGTTCAATCTTTAAAATGCTCATTTGCTTCTTGGGTTCCACTTTATCTCCATTCACCTTTTACATGTACCTGCTGTGAAATGGAAGCTCAAATGCATCACCCTTTGCTATGAAGTGAAAATCAGCTTTGTAGTATCTCTTCCTTCCAAAAAAGTGCTCTCTATGGCACTCAGAAAATAAATGTACTCTGAGGACATTATGGTCTCTGGTTATGGACTTTTGGTTATGGACTACCAAAACTCTCATGAGATGGAAGTTGGTAGTTAGGGGTAGTTGATGGACACCAATATGTTAATTTCTCTTAATATGCAGTATTTAGTTACAAAGCTACTGAAAAATATTCATGGAAATGTCATATCATAGGATAGCTATGGAAATATTACAATGAAGCTTAGTGATCTTTTTTTGCAAAAGAGAAATACAAGAAGTCCTAAGCTAAAGTCTTTCCTAAAACACACAGCATAGGAAAGGAACCAAAAGAACAGATAAAATAAGGCACCTGTGTCAGACAAAGTCAACTCCTTTGTTTCACAACTTATGGCTCTTTTCTTCGTTTTCAGTCAATATCAGTGACTAAGTTTGGTTTTCTTCATATACTTGTTTAAGGAACTATCAGGGTAGTTGCATATAACTTCTCTATCTTGTAGAGGAGGTAAAGTTCCTCTTGTGCATTTCTACAGGTGACAGAGTGCAGCCTTGGGTGAATATATTGTGCTTGGTAACTTTCAACTATTTCTCATGACCCAAAAAAGGATGCTGGTGTTTTACACACTTATGGATGTATCTTAACCTTGTATATGTTTCTTTTCCTGTTTATTAAAATAAACTTCTAAGTCATCTCAAAAGTAGTTGAGATAAAGTCTTAAAATAAATTAATAAGAATGAAGTGCATTTCATACCATCTGAGCATTTTTATATTTATTTTCTAAGTTGGTAACTGTATTAATTCTGTCACAAGAAAATTAACGATAGAGGTGGACAAGGTCTTATTTCATCTACTTTGACTGTGTTGCTGAATAAGACCAGTTTAATATAACAGGGGCACTAGTTTTCACTTCTAAATGCAGGAGTAAAGATAGATAAAATTATTGTTAATGATATCATTTCAAGTTTATTTTTAAATGATGGCTTAAAAGAGGTATCTGACTCCATATCTTCTCCTCGTTTAACGTGTATTCTCTTCACACAAAGGCGACTCCCAGTCAGCTAGCCAAATGGAAAGTACGGCTTGATTAAGGATCTTTTTTGTCAGTTAATTTGTGCCTAATGTTTTTAGCTTTCCCATGGGCTGTTGTAGAAAATGGTAAATCTGGTTTAAATGAAACCTGATCCCGTTAATGGTTTAATAGCAGCTGCCACAGGGTTGTGGCATTTTTCAACAGATGCCTCTGTTTCATTTTATCCCTAAACTAAATCTTGGAATATTTATATACGTCATATACCATATACCCACATATACTTTTGGCTAAATAACTATTGCTATCTTTGTCCGTTTATAATTATTCACAAAAATTTTTAGAAAGAAACCCAGGGCTATTACCTATTTTTTAAATGTTATTCATGTCTTGCACTTTCCTAAAATTTATTTTTAAGGCTGAAGAATAGGCTCTATCTCTGCATCTGAGGACTTGAACTGTAACTTGTTCAATTGGATTATTTCATGTGTCTGTATGCCTGTTGCTATTTCTGTAGCACTGACAATTGTTTATACAATGATGTACATGATATTGCTAACTGAAATAAGCAGAGGAGTCACAAAATTAAATGGCACTCTATTTTTTCTTCAAGTGTAGACCCTGTATTAATAATTCTAGTTATCATTATGGATAGGATTCATCTCTCTGGAGTATGATAGCTTGTACAACCACTTTTTGAAAAGCATTTATTCTGTGCAATGCACTTGTGCTGGGTACATGAATGATATAAAGATGAATGGCAGGCATGCAAAACAATGACTATGATGGAAAATAGAAACAGTTATACAATAGAGGTACCAGCTCAAGCAAAGAGGAATGAAAATACCAAATACTGTGTTAGTTAATATATTACAAACTTGTTTTCTAAAGCTCATAAAGTGCAGAATCTTGAACTGGCAGGGTCATATTTGTCTGTTGTCTGGGTCACCTTTTTATGGTTTCTCAATTACCTGGGGCTGGAAGGGTTATTTATGGGAATACATAGAATGATGAGTTTCCAAGGGGAAACAATATGAGTACAGACCAACTTTTTACTTAACCCTCACATTTTTATAGCTATCATTGAATATAGGTGTATTTCTAAGAACACAAGCATCCTAATATTTCCTGACTTAATGTCTTTCCTAGGTACTTCCTCAAAAGAAAGTTGTGAAACCTGGCATGGCCTTCTTGTTTGAGCTCTTCCTCCTTCGTGGGACATATGCTTGCCTTGACCGGGTTGTGGGCTGGGCAGTGTTCCCTTTGTGTGACAACAACTTAGAGGTAGTGGAGGGAAAATTCAAATGTCCTTTCCTCCGAGGACATTATGACCAGAAACTCAGTAACTTCAGGAAAATTGAAGATTTGATTTGCCTGGACTTGGACCACTGGCTGTGCAATCTCTATTTTCAGGTTTGCAATACAAATTTATAAGTAGAAAAAAATTTAAAATTTTTGTAAAGCTGCTTCTTCTTAGCCTTTAGTGTCCTTTCATTCTACTGGAAATTAATGTGTCATAAAATGGTAAAAGCAATTACATCTTAATGCTGATTTCTGATAATGCAGATTAAATTGATATGTAGAAATAAGCATTAAAGTTCTAGAGTTAGCAGGAAACTTAAAGATCATTTAAAATCATCTTTTTTTGTTGTGAATGGGCCAGAACCGCCACCCACCTTCTAGTTCTCAGTGCACAACCTGTCACAGCTGGAGTGGAGTGTACGACTTCATTCCATCAACATGGGGATGGGGCTATGGTATGTTTTCTTGTCAAAAGTATTTACTGAACTTCTATGGTGTTGGGCATTGACAGCTCTAGCCACACAAAAGAGATAAGATGTGGTCTCTGTCTTCTGGATTCTTATCTGTCTGATGAGATAGACATGTGTTCATCCAAAAGATATTTAGTGACCCCCATTTTCACAGGACTTGAGTGGCCACCACAAAGCTATTTTTCTTTGCTATACAGATTTAAAACAGCTTTGTTTATTTTTTAACCAAGTTTTTGGTTCAAATCTTGAATTTGAACATAATACTAATATTTTTCTCTTTTTTGTCCTATTAAAAAATTTGTGAAAGAACAAAGTAATATTATGATTTATCTGCAGAGACCCACTGGCCATTACCCATTGGAGATGACTGTAATTGTCCAGTAACACTGTTATTTGGGAGACAATAATAAAATTTTTCTTTCTCTATATACTTAATGGGGGAGTAAGCGAATCTTATTAAGGAGAACAGTAATATTATGCAAGACATATTACTTTCTGATTGTAGGCAAAATAACTAGGTGTGTACCTGCTTCTTTTTCAAAACAAAAATGAAAAATTCTTTTCTGCTAACCCCGTTTTTCTCTTATGTGAAATTCTAAAACCCTGAGCATAAGATTCTGATTTGCCACCATAGCATGTATATAAGGACTCAAGAGAGAAAATTATATCAGAAAGATAGCCTATTACTTTTTCCCAGGAAACTTTTTTGAATATTTTTCACTTTCCTGAATATTTCTTTCTTATGTCATTAACTATTTTTTCCAAGCGCTTTTATTTTTAAAATTTTAAACATAGAGAAAAGTTTTTAAAAATTGTGTATTGAGGACCAATTTATTCTCCACTAGATTCTGCAATCTTGTAATTTCTTTTTGGACTTAAAATATCGTTTCTTAGAAATAGTAAGTACTGAATGAATATTTGCTAGTTTCATGCCATTATGCATGTTAGATAGAGTTATTGTGAAGAAGAAGAGAAAGAATAATTTCAAACTGAAATAAAGAAAAAGACAAATACAAATAGAGTAAACAGAAATATCTGAAGCGATTATGTAAACTGGTTAACACCAAAAAAATACATTATTCGTAACAAAATCAACACAAGCACATAATTGACTTCGTTATTCACCTTCTAGATTTTTTAAATTGTCTCATTGTTTTAGAGAAAAACCGTGTATGTAATATTTTCAACATTTTAGATAACAGAGTTATCTCTTATTAGGTAATTAAACTTCCGTTGCATTTGGATGATCAAACAAACCATGAAAACCATATTCAGCCTTCCCCTGAATTTCCAGTTTGTCTGATGGCTACAACAGAGAAAGCAGAATCAGGTACCGGCCTTGCAGAGAAAAAAACAGAGAGATACATTTGTGTATCCATGGATGACGGAGCTAAATCCACCTCACAGTCTTCTCAGGGTTGCTTGACTCCTCCCCCCACCATTTTATTGCTAGTATTTCAGTTGTGTTATATAAAACTGGATAAAAAGCATGATCTGAAACTGGGTAAGAGTCATCCTTTAGTAATATATTACATTCAATATCATGCCATTTAAAGAAAATATAATCATTAACAAGAATAGTATTTATGTCACATTGTTTATTGTTAGTACATATGTAAGTATAAAATAACCTCATTAAAACACAAGTCTTTCTCCATGACCTGATTTCTTTAAAAAAATTTTTTGGGGGAGGGAATAATTTGACTTCTATTGGTTCTTATTTCTAGATTTTAATCTTTCTTGCTTGCTCATGAGACTGGTAACCAAAATATGGCTATGAGAGATTAAATATTTTCAGAAAAAATCGCCAAATAATATAGTTTATTTTATAAACTTTTGTTTTAGAAGACTGGTTTAATCAGGCCTGAAATAAGCAAATAAAGTTTTTTGAAATATCCAGTCTACAAAAATTCCAATTCACAGAATAGACTACTAGATATTATTATTTTTTAACACAAAAATTATTGCATTTACCAAAAGATTTACAAGTTTGTTTAATAGGGTAGATCCTCTAGCAGCAAATAATAGGATCAGTTGAAATAGAAGAGAATGAATTGGTAATAATTGCAATAATGGTAGCAGTTATTGGACTACCAGAAGAATACTAACACTATAAGCATTACCTATAATAGTACACCTTATGGTAAGTACTTTATTTTTTATTTTTGAAATTATTAAATATTTTCAACATCCACTATAGAAAATAACATAATATACATCAGTACCCAATTTTGCTGATTCTTTCTTCTTGCCTTTTTTTCTAGGTGGGGTGAGTGGTAGGATACAATTAGATTCAATTTTTGATTATTGACTATTCAGTCATTCTGTGATCAATTCATTTAGAAAATGATTGGATTAACTTGGTCATGGCATCTTTTAATTTCTAAATTTACATTCTTTTTCTAAAGTTTTAGTGAGCAGGCAATACATTCAGATTGTCAAAGTGAAGACAGCCACCTCTATTGCCCACCAGTAACCATCTTTTTTTCCAAAAAGTAACATTTTACATATGATTAAATCTCTTAGTGAACTACTCTTTGATTCCAATCCCAGCCTTCTCAGATTTGTTACCAATCATTTCCATGTATATCTTAAAGTATTTTCTATGTATGTATATCTTTTCTGTATTTTTAAACTGTATGTAAAAGTTTCATACTTCCTATCTGTTTCTGTAACTTATTTTCTTTCAACATTGTCTTTTTGATATTTATCTGTCTTTTTATATCTATCCATAAGATATTTATAGCTTATTGATTTTATTGCTGTATAGAATTCCTTTGCATGATTATAGAATTTACTTATTCTTGTTGTTGTTTGCAGTTATACTCTATTGCAAGCATGGCTATAATGATTATTCTTGAACATGTCCTTCATGTGCACATGGGTGAGAATTTTACTAGAGAATATATATCCCAGAGAGAAATTGAGTAATCAACAAATCATAATATAAATTGTTTTTAAATGTGTAGGCAAGTGACACATTACAATCCCAAATAGTGCTTCAATTTACTCTCCTAACATCTGTGTAGGAGAGTTGCTTTTGGCTTGTATTCTATCATCTCTTGTTATTGTCAGATTTTAAAATTTTGCTTATTTGCCATGAAATATCTGCTTAATTAGAATTTTCCTGAGTACAAGTTCGTTTGAACATATATTTATATATATCTGTTGACCATTGGGTTTTGTCTCTTGTGAATTGCCTGTTCCTATAGTTCATCCACTTTTCCCTTGGGTCACTTGTTTCTATTTCCTCATTGATCTGTAAGAATTCTGGTGCCTTTTTTCTAGGTGGGGTGAGTAGTAGGAAACAATTAGATTCAATTTTTGATTATTGATTATTCAGTCATTCTGTGATCAATTGATTATTCAGTCATTCTGTGATCAATTCATTCTGTGATCGGATTAACTTGGTCATGTCATCTTTTAATTTCTAAATTTACATTCTTTTTCTAAAGTTTTAGTGAACAGGCAATATATTCAGATTGTCAAAGTGAAGACAGCCACCTCTATTGCCCACCAGTGACCTACTTCTCCCTGGAGGAAACCAATGAATTTTGTGATTATTCAATAGATATTATGTATATCTATGAGAAAATACATAAAACTATTACTATAATTTTGAATATCATGAAATCTATCATTACAATCCTATATTCATTTCTAAAATTGGTTAATACTTGCCTTCATTGCTTTTCGTTTTTTTTGCTTGGGTTTTATTGTTTCATTGATGTTTTTCAGTATTGAACTGCTCTATTTGCCTCCTTTAAACCTCTACTGATTTCTTGTTTTCTATGCATTTTTCCTTTTAACTTTTTTTTTGCCTACTATTATTTTCCTCAGATATTCTCTGTGGTTACTTTTTAAGTCTTTGATTTAAAGTTTATCTCATTTACCTTCAGTCCTTTTTTATATGATAGATTGCAAATTATGACTGCTTCTGTCCATTTCTCCCTATAATTCTGCCAGATAATGCTTTATATATTTCAAATATGTAAATGCATACAAGTTTATGATTGTTATAGTTTTGGGAATGCTATTATTATTTTGATATTAATGCAGCCATCTTCTATCTGTCTATTAATGCTTTTGAATTCACATTCTATTTCTTCTGATGTTCATACTGTCACCTGGATTATTTTTCAACATGTACTTTTATGGTATAAAATATTTTTCTAAACTTCATTCCAAAATTTTAAAATTCATCTATGATATATTTGGCTAAGTATTAGCAGCATAAATTTGAATTTTATTTTTTTATTAAATACAAGTTGGGATACAAAAATACAGTTGGAATAATTTCTAGTATTTGTAATACAGCAGGGAAACTATAGTTAACAATAATTTACTGCATGTTTCAAAATAGCTAGAAGATTTGTAATATTCCGAACACAAAGAAAAGATATATGTTTGAGGGGATGAATATCTCAATTACCATGATTTATTCATTACACATTGTATACAGGTATCAAATATCACATGTTCCCTCAAAATATGTACAGTTAATATATATCAGTTAACAAATAGAAAGAAGGACAACTAAATATTATGTATCTGGTTAATAGGCACGTTTAAATATTTTGAAGTTATTTTTATTACTGTTGTATTTGATGACAATTTATTTGCATTTTATATTTATCATTCTATTTTTTTGCTTTAAATTTGTTTTTTATTTTTGACTTTCTTTTTAATCAAAACAAATTTATTTGTTATTCTCCACTGTTTGTATAACCTACAATGACTTTAGGTATTGTCTTTAATTTTCTTGTATACATATTTACCCATAAAATATCTTTTTTTTTTTTTTTTTTTTTGAGTTGGAGTCTCCCTCTGTCACCTAGACTGGAGTGCAGTGGCCGCTCCCGGCCACCGCAGCCTCGACCCGCTGGGCTCCCGCGATGCTTCCGCCTCAGCCTTCCAAGTAGCCGGAACTACAGGCGCGCGCTACCACGCCCGGCTGATTTTTGATTTATTGTAGAGATGAGGTCTCGCCAAGTTGCCCAGGCGGGTCTCGAGCCCGCGGGCTCAGGCAATCCACTCACCTCGGCCTCCCAAAGCGCGGGATTACAGGCTGAGCCACCGAGCCCGGCTATAAAATATCTTTAAACATCTAAGTCCATTTCATATTTTTATTCTCTTTCTGAGTGTGGCATGAACTTTTAGCATGTTTCAGCTACCCATTAAACACCTCCTCTCACTGTTGCTATTGTTGGCCATGCTTTCAATTTCACTTTTTTATTAAGCACTACGTTTCTTTTTTTTTTTTTAACTCTTAATGGAAAATTAATTTACTGACACATCCGTGCTTCATAACGTTTTTAGTATAGCTTGTCTTCACTGTGGCTCCATTTTTCTTCTTGCAGAAATAAATCTTTTGTAATTCGTTTGCAGTTTGGATCTCTCTCTGTCATTGTATGTCCGAAAAAGTCATTTTCCCCCACTTTGGATAACTCCATGTGTAAGATTCTAGTGTAATAATAATTTTTTCCTTACTATTTTCTCCACTTTCTTTTTATGACTATTGTGGCTGATCAGAAATCAGTATTATGTGTGTAGTTATTAAGAAGGAGGTGGGTGGCCGGACTCGGTGGCTCAATCTGTAATCGCAGCACCTTGGGAGGCCGAGGCGAGTGGATTGCCTGAGCCCGAGGGTTCAAGACCCACCCGGGCAACTTGGCAGGACCTCGTCTCCACAATAGATAAAAAAAGAGCCGGGTGTGGTAGCATGTGCCTGTAGTTCCGGCTACTTGGAAGGCTGAGACGGAAGGATCCTCGAAGCCCAGCAGGTCGAGGCTGCGGTGGCCGGAGCGGCCACTGCACTCCAGTCTGGCAGACAGTGAGACTACAACTCAAACAAAAAAAAAAAAAAAGAAGGGGATAATGTATTTCAATTTCCATTTTAGGTAACTCTCTCCCTGGTAGTTATTTAGAGGGTTTATCTGAAGAGGGCCGCCTGTCTAGAAACAGATCAGTTAGGAAAAATTTAGAGAAGTCCAAGAAAAAGATGAAGGCCTCCGTCAGAGCAGAGATAGTAACATTGGAGAAGAGAATGCAATGCATTAGAGAGGTGCAATAGAGTAACCATAAGAATAAAAGTAAGAATGATACTATTGATTGATTGAATATGGATGGCAAAGAGGAAGAGGTTAATTCCTAAACTTTTAACATGAATCCATGTGGATATCAACCAACAAGTGATAGAATATAAAAAAGGAGGAATAAAGTTAGAGGAAAGATTATGAGCTTGATTTTGATTCTACAGGGTCTAACATTCACATATTGTATCCAAATAAAATGTTCAAGAGATCATTAGGCAAGTGGATGTGAAACTCAGGAAAGAGAGGGAGAGTCAGGAGAAATAATACATTTACTGGAGCAGCAAAAACAGAGACACTAGCAGAAACCACTAAGGGATTGAGTTTAACCAGGGCATGCTTGTAGAGTAGAAGTAATGGGTTGAGAGCAAAGTTCAGGGAAACAACAATGTTTCAGGAGAAGGATGATGGATCTCTACCATAAGGCCCGATACAAAGCCCATACTGTTCAAACTTCCTAGGTGACATCTGCTTTCCTCTCTTATTCTTTGTATCAGCTTCACAGTGGGTGATAAATAGCTCTTAAGTTGTTACTGGAGTTTTCCAAATTCCTCAGAGATTATGCCCACTTGGGACAAGTATGACTTCATTGACTGTCAGTTTCAAGTCCTAAAATCCCTGTTTCCCTAAGAGCCAAGTCCAGTATAAGGCCTGGGTTTCCTTGTCCACACCTGACCTGCTTCCTTGTGAGTAAGCCAATATCATCAGCTAATGGCAACTGGCAACTGAGATACCACCACCTCCACCTTTAGACAACTAAATATTATTTTGTAGAGTGCCATATACCTGGAGATGTTATGGATGATGAGAAATTACTTAATAGGTACCATGTACATTATTTGACTTTTTTCCTAAAGGCCCTGACTTCACCACTATGCAATCAATGCATGTAACAGAATTATACTTGTATCTCACAAGTTTATACAAATAAAAAAACCCCACAAAATTTAAATAAAAAAGAACACAGAATCCATATATAGTATATAAAGTCATATCACTGACTTTACACAAATATTTGTAAAGATAAATTAGAAATAACATATGTATTGAAGCTAGGTAACCAATGCCACAGTTGTAAAGCAGCTTGATCAAGATATATTTTTTCTCGCACTTCAGAACTTGGATTTGATTTACTTGCAGGCATAGAAAGCAAGAAGTGAACAACAACATGGTCTGGTTTAGGTGGTAACGGGTAGAGCTAGTGGTCGCAAAATGCACCAAGCTGACTTTAATCATTTTATGTAGGAATCTAATAGATTTAAGGCTTTAATCTTAAAATTTTAAACTCAATTATCCAAGGCAGATATCAATGAGTGTGGATACTTAATGTGGACAAGAGGGAAGGTGAGGAGATGGGACATAAAATGAGCCTAAGGGCCAGGTGCTATGACTCATGTTTGTAATCCCAGCACTTTAGGAAGCCAAGGAGGGAGGATTGCTTGAGTCCAGAAATTTAAGACCAGTCTGGGTTCCATAGCAAGACTTTGTTTTTACAAAAAAAAAAATGAAAAATTAGGCAGGTATGGTGGTATGCCCCTGTAGTCCCACCTACTTGAGAGGAGGTAGAGGCTGTGGTGAGCTCTGATTGTGCCACTGTACTCCAACCTGGGCAACAAAGTAAGACCCTGATTAAAAAAAAAAAAAAAATGAGAACAAGGCACTGGCAATCTGAAAAAAGAGCAGAGTGTCCTAAAAATGCCTCAAACCTGAGACCAGTCAAGGGCAGATGTAGCTTCATTCAAAATTTCTTTGTGGGGCAGAACTGTTTAAGTGAAGACATTCGTGGATATTGTGGCTAATTCTCATTCAATTGTCTCTGCAGGAGAGTGACTTAACACCATGCCTTTATGTTGAATTAGATTAGTTAGGTCTTGCAACCTGTGGATCTGGGATACCCTTGCTCTGTGAAAGCAAATCATCACTTTAATATTGCATATCATCTGTGAAACCTGGGAATCTGAGTTATAGAAAGGGAAGAGTAAGAACATATCTTTCCTGATGGTTGAAGATCATCTATGTAAGACAAAATTAATAATTCAAAAAATGTAAAAGAAGTGATTATTATTTTATTAAATTAAAATATAGAAAATATACCATTGATTTTCTTGCGGAAATATCAAGTTAAAAAATCAACTGTAAAGTGAAATACATGCATTTGCAAAGTAGATTTCTTTCTGTGTTTTTTTTTTAATCCAGTGCTTTTGGATTAAACTTGGAGCAAAAATTTTATTTTAAAATTTGTAACTTTTGAGAAAGTTAGTTCTGACTTAACTAATAATATTTCAATGTTACTGACATTTTAACCTAGTTTTAAGATACCTAGCAGAAGATGAGAAGCTCTTTTCTTCTCGTAGACCATTTTTCACCAGATCATTTTTGCTTTCTAGTCTTTCCTTGGGGAAATGTGTCTATATTTTCTACACCTACTGCACTGAGCTATGAACTTGACTTTCAGAGTGCTGCTCCCAGTTTTCCTGAAAGGAGGTCAGGTGGCCCTCCAGAAAACATGAATATCATCATGTTTGATCTGAGAATACCGTGAGAGGAAGAAGCTTTTATATTTCAGGAAAATGCTTTAGAAAAAAGATTATTCATTTACTCTGCCCTGAGCTTGGAGACTGATGCAAGCCTCACATGCAAAGACTGCAGAGGCATCTTCTGGCCCCATTCTGAACAGATTTATACAAAAACAGAACATGGAAATCTCTTTGAATCCATGTCTCCATTATTGCTTATATTTATTTATTTTTCTTGGAAGCTTCCTAAGCATATTATTAGTGGTTAATATCCCCCATAGGTTTGTTTCCTAATATATTAGGCTGTGATATAGTATGCTGTTTCTGCCACTGAGATGTTGCTAAGAGATTTAATAATGGGTAAACAAACACAACATGTGGTAATTCATTTCAAATTAAAAGTTTATTAAACTCTGGCTTGATGACTTTCTGGCTATTTACAATTAAAGGAGCAAACCTTAGGGAAGGGGTGACCACGTGGTGTCTTTATAGCTGCAACACTTCTATATGAAAAATATGTTTATGATCTTCCACAAGCTGTCCACATTGATAGGCTCCATATGTAATCTGTTGAATCACCTACTGTTCCCAATCATGAAAAAATGACTTTAATTCTCATTTACAAACACACATGTATGTGCACATACATGCATGTACATGCATACACACACATACATACCACAAAAGGATTTCAAATTTAATCACATGGTTGATGTTTTAAGTGATGATCAGCTTTGCAAATAGGTTGACACGCAAGGCCAGAAAATATTTATGAAAGGCCAGAAGAAAAGACTCATGCTATAACTTTTGGATTATTTTCATCATTTAGGCTGCTTTACTTTTTAGGGAGCAGACTAGAGAAATATTTAGTGTGCTTGATAATTTTGTTTTGAATATGAATACATTTCATGAACAATGGTCTCTGGCAAGGCCTATGTATGTTTTGAGATCAGAATTTATTTCAGGAGAATTTTATTGTGCAACCACAAGCACAAATCATGCTGCTAAACATAGAGGGATTATAAATCCAAACAACAACCAATCCCTGACCTCCAAGGTTTTACTTAAGCCCAAACATACTTCACCATTAGATATGTATATGTTCACATGTTTAGGGACCCACAAGCCTTCTGGGAGAGAATTCAGACTTGGAGAAGGAGTGAAACAGATGCAAAGGTAACTAAATAACAAAGATTTGTTAAGTGACAGGCAATTGTGGAAGATATATGCTGTTTATGAACCACATCTATTTATTTTCTAGTCAAGTCAGCTCACAGCGGAATTCTCAGGAAGGGGGGAGACTTCATGAAAACATCCTCTAATCTGGTAAAGAAGAGAATGATTTCATTGAAATTCTGTAAGACACAGAACTCTACTATGTATTATAGTATATACTCTCCTGTGAGACAATTAGTCAAACTATGTACATATACTGTCGTCCCCTTTATCGAGGTTTCCTTTCTGAGGTTTCAGTTACCTTCAGTCAACTATGGTCCAGAATTAGGTGAGCACAGTACAGTACAATAAGATATTTTGGGAGAGAGAGACAAAGACCACATTCATATAACTTTCATTGTAATATATTGTTATACTTGTTCTGTTTTATTCTTAGTCATTGTTAATCTCTTATTGTGCCTAATAGATAAATTAAATTTTATCATAGGTATGTATGTATAGGAAAAAATAAAGTATAGATAAGATTTGGTACTATCTGAGGTTTTAGGTATCAACTGAGGATCTTGGGATGTTTCCCTCACAGATAAGAGGGGCGGGGACTGCTCCACCATGTTCTAACTCTATAATCCACAGTGTTAACAGAGCTGCTGAAGGGCAGTACACATGAATGGAAATAAATGGTTAATGGACTCATGTAAGAGAGGCAAGCAAATTCCCACAAATAAATGGGTGAGCTTTTGAAGGGAGTTAAAGTTTGCCTGAACGTCGTTTAATACAACCACATTTAAAATCCTATATTGCTATGATCTGGGGAAATATGTGTGAATCTCATAGTCTTGTACTGGGGTTAGGAGGATAGTTTGGAATCCAAAAGGCAGTTGTAGATGGAAACTCGAGGTAGAAGGACAGCCACCCGCTAAGTTAAGAAGTCAGATGGTATAAGGTATATTTGAGGGACTGTAAGGAATCATCAAACTCCAGCATTCATATTGGGATGAATTTTAGAGAAAAAAATCCAGTTAGGAGTCCATTGCATCAACCCGGAGAAGGGCCTGAGGTAGAACAATTGCTGTGGGCTGCACTCAAGAGAGATGCTGAAGCCGAATCAACAGGATTTGGAAAGTAACTAGTTGTGTCATAATGAAAGACATGAAGATCATAGGCAAGAGCATTTCTGTCTCAGGTATCCAGAAATATAGTGTTGCCCTTGTCTGCGATAAGGGAGCTAAAGAAGCAGGTTTCAGGTAAAAGGTTACCAGTTACTTTTGTTCAAACTGAATTTTAAGTATTAGGGGAAATTAAGAAGACAATGACTTGCTTGGTGTTGGGAGGTGAATTTAAAGTTCAAGAGTAACATATGGGTGTCATCTTGATAGATTTGGTGACTAAGCCACAGGAACGAATGAGTTTGCCAAGGAAGAAAAGAGTAGACCAAACTATAGGATAGCCTTAATTTAAGGAGCAGACAAAAGAAAGGTTACAGGAAATTGAAAAGAAGCAGTCTAAAAAAGTAGAAATAAGAGGCAAGGCATCATAGAGACCATGAAGTTTTAATGGTCTCAAGAAGAAAGCGGGTGGTCACATCAGTAAAATACTCTGTTGTAACATGAATCAGATTTTAATGAGCATATGAGTCACCCAGAGATCTAGTTAAAAGGAAAATTCTGATTCAGAATGTCTAAGGTGGGTTTTAATACTGTAGGTCCGACATGGTGCATGGCACTGGGCTGTGAACCTCTCTTTGCTTTTGCCAGGTTCTAGAAAGACTGAAGATGAAAACACAGTTTGCCTAGACCTTCTTCTGAAGGCACCAGCTCTTTCTAATCCCACCTCCGTTTACTTGTCTAAGTCTAAAATTCTCCATAGAGAGACTACAACCCCAGAATAGTAGGAACTTTTGTTTTGCTTATTGATATACCTCATGGCCTACAATTATATTTGGCACATCATAGATTTTCAATAAATATTTGCTGAATGAATAAATGAATATGGCTTTGAGTACCAGTTGGGCTCAGAGCTCCTTTCTGTGGGAAACAGTCAAGCAAGCAGTTTATTAATTTTATTTTTTGAATTATTTTTATTTATTTATTTATTTATTTTGAGTTGGAGTCTCACTATACAGTAGGCTGGGGGCAGTGGCTCATGTCTGTAATCTCAGCAATTTGGAAGGGTGAGGAAGGTAGATTGCTTGAGGATAGGAGTTCAACATTAGCCTGGGCAACATAGGAAGACCCAGTCTCTGAAAAAAATATAGCGGCCATGGTGGCATATGCCAGTTTTCCCAGCTACTCGAGAGGCTGAGGCAGGAGAATTGCTTGAGCCCAGGAGTTCGAGACAGTAGTGAACCATGATTGTACCACTGCACTTCAACCTGGCAATAGAGCAAGACAATTTCTCAAAAAGAAAACAGCACATACATTTTAAAAAATAAATAAATTAATTAAAATATAGCAGAAATGACTTTTTAAAAAAAGTACAGTTCTAATACATATATAGATTTGGGTAATCACCACCACAATCAGGATAAAGACATTTTCCATTACTCCCCGAAAACTCCTGTATGCAATTTTTTCTGGGCACATACTTCCCCATCATAGCCTCATCTTAGATTCTGATACCCACTGATCTGTTTGCCATCACTATAGTTTTGTCTTTTAGAATTTGACATAGTTGTCAATTTACTTACGTTATAGTTGTCACCATATGTTGGTGTTCTCAAAATTGCATAAAGTATGCAAATTTTTGTTGAGACTAGCTTCCTTCTTTCATATGAGTTATTGTGTGTATCAACAGTTCATCCCTATTCACTGTTGAGTTGTATTCCATTTTATGGATGTATCTGTCACTAATTCAAGGACATTTGGATTGTTTCCATGCTTGACAGTTATGCATAGAGTTGTTATAAATGTTCACATACATGTTTTTGTTTGACTATATTTTTTACTTCTCTTGACTACATACCTAGGAGTGCAATTGCTGGATTGTGCTGGATGCGTATATTTAACTTCATTAGAAACTGCCTAATTGTTTTACAAAGTGACTGTACTATTTTGACACACATGAGAGTTTCAGTTGCCCTGTACCCTTGTCAGCACTTAGTATTGTCAGTTTTATGAAAATCTTTGTAATTTATGTGTAATGGCATCTCATGATTTTAATCTAGATGTCTTTAGTGGCTAGTGTACTTATTTGCTATCCATATATCCTCTTTAGTAAATTATCTGTTCAAAATCTCTTACTCATTCTTTTAATTGAATTGTTTGCTTTACTGCTGCATTTTGAGAGTTTTATACAGTCTGAATACAAATCCTTGTTGGATATATGGTTTGCAAGTACTTTCCTCCTGTGTAGTTACCTTTTTATTTTCTTAACAATGTCTTTCACAGAGCAAAGTTTTGAATTTTGATCAAGTCCAGTTTATCGGCTTTTCAAATCGTTGTACTTTTGATGTCATGCTGTGTATGTTTTCTTCGAAAAGTCCTATAGTTGTTTATACTGCATTTAGATCAATGATCCATTTAGTTTTTGAATAAGAGATGAAGTTAACATTGACTTTTTTGTTTTTGCATATGAATATCCAGTTATTCCAACACCATTTGTTGCAAAGACCCTTCTTTCATCATTGGATTGCCTTACACTTTTGTCAGACATCAGTTTGCTATATATGTGTGGTTCCATTTTCGTGACTTGTTAGGTGGCTTGGTGAGAAAGCTCTGCTTAATGAACACTCTTGTCCCTAACATAAGCCATGAATTAGAGAAAGAATAAACAGCAGGAAAATTAATGAGCTACAGTGGCAGCAGTAGAAGCACTGATGGAAAGTAGCTGAAGTCCCTTGGTACTGAAACTCAGGAACTGGAAGCCACGAACACACTGGTCAGTAGAGTTTGGCTGGTAAGTTCAGTCATTAAGAGGCCTACTGTGTGACTGTGAGAGGGTCAGTATTGTGAACATTTTTAGCCAAGTCTACCCATCATGTTCTCTGAAGTGTTGAGGCCATCATTCCTACATGAGTAAGATAAGGGAAGCAAGTCTGTCTCAGACACTATTAATGAACCCAAACCAAAATTATTTATTTTTAGTTAATAATTTGTTGGTCAGTTGTTACCCTGTTCCTATGGAAGATTCACAAATCTGATATTTGAAGATAGTACATGTGACTTTACTTTTGATTGTTGAAGCTGAGTTTGTGGAGAGGCCATCACCCCAAATTTCTTATTATGCATATCTTTAATCACTTTCAGGTAGCTTTTAAGGAATGAGTACTTCTATAAAATATGTCCAAAATTTTATAAATTTGGAATGACCACTATGGCATCGCCATTTGGTGAAATATTGAGGCTGTTTTTAAACTTTAACTATGGCATTTGTTCTCTAGGATTTCTTGATTTTCAAACAACGTTAAGTGTATCTGAGTCCTTCATCTCAGTGCAAAATTCAGCCTCAGGGAACCACAGTATGTTTCAAAGTGATTAATCTGCATAAAAAGCTAATTACCTGCAATTTTTAAATGGCTTTGTTTAAGATATGGAAATGCATCAAACTATGTTAAGTCACAGAAATGCTTCAAAACACTTTAAAGTGATTTATATCTTTTAAAAACCTATCTTTGGTCGAGGCAAATTCTTTTTTCCCCTCCCCTCCATCCCTCCCTTCCTCCCTCCCTCTCTCCCTTCCCCCTTCCTTCCTTGCTTCCTATGTTAAGTCACAGAAATGTTTCAAAACACTTTAAAGTAATTGAAATCTTTTAAAAACCTTCCTTTGGTCAAGGTAAATTCTCCTTTTCCTCTCCCTTCCCTTCCCTTCCCTTTCTCCCTCCCTTACTTCCTCCCTTTCTTGGCAATGAAGTTGTCACCTTTTAACTTTATTTACAAACTGAATAGGACTTCCAATAGCTGCTACATTAAACTTCCTAAATTGGGGCTTAGCTGGGAAAATTCTACACAGATGTTAATTGGAGGTGTAGCAAGTTGCTATTAATAGATTTCTTTTAAAACATTATCATAATTTATTTTAATCTTTAGCTTATTTTGTCAGCTTCTTCACCATCCATCACAGCTAACTACAACAATGGGTTTTTTGTTTGATCCACTTCAATCTCAAAGTCATTTTTGGAGACTGTTGGAATTGAAAAAAGCTTTAAACAGTCATGCAGGTCTTTAATTGTAAATTAGTTTTGACATGACTACAATACAGAGCCCTGCCTGGTTCCAAAGTGATGCTAGCTGACAACTCCTGCCTGCTCCAGGAGCAAAGGAACATGTGGAAGGAATTGTTCTTTTACATTTCACAGCTGGTCATTTCCTCTGCGGGGCAGCCCCTGACCCCTCTGAGAGATCCTGACACCCAGAAGGGAAGTGTTCCCACTGATGTAAAGGAAGTGGAGAAGCAGTTTAACACTAAGAAAGGAGGGAGGAGGGTGTGCCAAAAAGATCTGGGGGACAGAGAGACGACAAGATGGGCTTAAAACGTTTCCAGCAGGTTAGAATCATGCTGCATTATTTCTGTTCATGAAAGAAGATTGAAAATCTGTTTATTTGGACAGGTTTAAAACATTATGAGGTGATTTTTAAGCTACCTTTTAAAAATTTCTTGTTTTAAGGTGGAAGAGATAATAAAATGAAGGTGTCCCATGTGAATGATCAAAATCAGGGCTTGAGGAAAAGTTATAAATATGTGTTTGCTGCCCTATTCCAATATGTTGGTGTGTGAGGTATGGTTCTAATTATAGAGTGTGTGTGAATTAGATCAACAACATCAGATTGCAGCTTGTGTTTTCAGAACATTTTACCCCCAACGTGTTATTTGGTCTTATATATTCAGCACAGTCAATTTATCCTCTGTACGTGTGCTATTAAACAGGGTAGTAAGCAAACATAAATGGGCAATTGGCTCGTATTATTCAAACTGGTTTGTCTTCCTTTCCAGTGAATTGACACAGACCCTTTAGAAACTTCTCAAATTATTAATATTTCAGGAGTCACTAATAAAGTCATTTTTGAAAGTACTCTTTTTTTGGGAAACAGTTGAAAACCTTTTTTCAAAATATGTACTTTTTCAGTGCACTCTTGAAAGCAAGGATAATGAAGACTTACTTTATCCCCGCCCCACTCCAACCCTCAACCCTGTTTTGTGAATGCATGTGTGTTTATGTGTTCCTTAATCTACTGTGGTGAATATGTAACAAATGCAAGCGTGCCATGAATCACAAACATGAACTATTCATGAAAACAATCCTATTTTTTGGCCAATTTCTTTCATTTAGCCTGTAGACACTCAGTGCCTCAGAATTAGACAAATGTTCTTGCAGAAGTGCAGAAGTGGTTATTGACGACAAATCCTCTTGTTGTTCTTGACTGAATATGAGCCACTGCAATTGACCTAACAGGTTGAGAAAATTAGAGTGCTTCTAAATAGCCTCGGGAGCAGTGGCTTAGGAGGAAAGAGTTACTGTAGTGCTAGGACAAGACACACTTATCTTTGGTCTCCCTATTCAATCTGGATGTTCCTAGAAGTACCTACAGCTAAATGCACAGTCTGGTTACATTGGAAACAAAGAACTACAGGGATAAATGTATTTTTAGTATATTTTTACTAACGTAAATTTTGATGAAATAATCCGTGACTGGCTGGTGAGAATTTGCTCCTTAGACATGACAAAGTAGCAGCCTCCCTCACCTACCTCTATAGTAGTTCCAGTTTATATTATTGAGTTTTATTACAGGTTCTTTCTGCAAGTTCATGACAGTTAGCCTCTCCTTTGGTTCATCGCTGTCCTTCTCAAACTGATGGAAACTACAAATGGGACCCCAAAACAAATGAATCTGTAAGCCCTCACACCAATAAATGGGCTCATCAACTCTTTCCAAAGATGAGATTCACTTTGGACACCTGACTAGTATGACTGATTGAATACTTCCTTTTCCAGGTATCTAACTTATAAGTGTGCAACTGACTTTATTCGATGTGGAAATAATTGTGATCAAGACTGACAGAAAGGGACTATTTTTGTCCGTAATGATCCAATCTTATTAGATGAAGCATGTGGACTAGAAAATACAAATTCAAAAAATAGGATTTTGAGTCAAATGGTTAAATTTTCCTGAAATTATAACTACTTTCTTAGAGAAATCAGTCTGTTCTTAGATGCTAACACCCTGGGCACTGATAAGCTTAAGAAACTTATGCTTTCTAGCACGATATATAACACACTGTCCTTGAATAGTTTGCATTACTAGAAGCCAAAAAGTTTGACCCACCTTTATCTGCAGAGCCATAGCTATTTTTTGTGGTTGTTGCTAAAATCATTTGCTGTAATAAGTTAAATGAGCACTGAACCTTAAATATTTAATCAGAATCTTGAGCATTTAGAATTTTGAAGTTCCAGTGAAAAAAATCTGACAATACATCTGACATGCTTAGAGATAAGCATATAGGAGATATTAATGAAAAAACAGTGCAAAGTCCTAAAGGGTAAGTATTTCTCTTTTAGTCTATTTATTCTCACTACTCAAACAGATTCTTATTAGTTTCTCTTTAGTTAGGCTGGCATATTGTCTTTATCAGCAAGTGTATCTTCATCAGCATTAAAACTATATTTTTACACACACTGACACTCACACATACATACACGATAAACTTCTTAAGGTCAAATATTTAAAAGGTGTGAGAGGTATCTTAAGATACTACAACATTTTATTATTGATCCAAATGAAAAGTTTCTTCTTCATTCACCTAATTTTTTAATAAGACATCTTTTTACGTCTTTTTCAGATTTACAGAAATCAGGTATCATGTGAGCGACTACTTCCCATGAAATAAAATTTTAACCAACAGTGTTGGGAATGAGTTGTGGGAAGATCAGGAATTAATCATCTTGATACTTTTTATCCCATAATGTATGTCACATCGGATGAAACCAACAGTTGTTGGATTTGTAGTTTGCAAGTATTTTCTCCCAGTGTGTAGCTTGCCTTTTCATCTACTTAAAAGAATCTTTCATAAAGCAAAAATTTTAAAATTTTAATGATATTCAATTTACCAATTTTTCCTTTATGGATCATGCTTTGGGGTCAACTTTAAGAATGTTTTGCCTCTTTCTGTATCCTGAAGGTTTTGAAGCTAATACATTTTTAATTATTTTTATATTTGTAGTGAGATTTCTGTCAATTTTTAAAAACCTCTGGATGTCTAATTAATCCAGCACCATTTGTTGAAAGGCTATCTTTCCTCCATTGACTTACTTTTGCACCTTTCCTTAAAATCAGCAGCTGGACATATTTTTGTAGGCTTATTTCTGGTTTCTCTATTCTCTTCTATTTATTATGTGTCTATTTCTCTGCCAGTATCACACAGGCTTCATTACTGTCTCTATATAAAGTAAGTTTAACATCAGATAGTTATTTCTCCCATTTATTTTTCTTCTTCAAGATTACTTTACCTATTCTAAGGCCTGTGTTTTTCCATATAAATTTTGAAATAAGTTTGTTTGTGTCTACAAAAATTGCTATACTGAGATATTGGCAGGACTTGCATTAAATTTATAAAACAATTTAGGAAGAAATGATATCTTTATTATGCTTAGTCTTCCAGTCCATGAACATGATATGTCTCTCCATTTGTAATTTTGAGCAAAAAGGTCCTGTTAGGCTTAGGACAATTTCTCTTTCTGTGGCACAATTGTGAATAGAATTGGGTTTTTAATCTCATTTTCTACAGATTTATTCTTACTACATAGAAATGTGATTAAATTTTGTGTGTTAGTTTTGAATCTTGAAAACTTTCTGAATTCACTTATTGGTCCTATGAAATTTGGAGGTAGTTCCCTTGACATTTTTTATGCAGATGATCATCTGCAAATAACAATAGGTTTGTTTTTTCCTTTTCAAATTGTGTACCTTTTATTTCTTTTTCTTGTCTTATTGTAGTTGTTAGATGTTCCATTACTATGTTGAATAGCAACAGTGGGAATAGACATCCTTGTCTTGTTCTTCATTTTTGGGGGAAAGCATGCAGTCTCTCACCATCACATATTATGATAGCTGCAAGTTTTTTTGAGATACTTATATTAAGTTGAGGTAGTTATCCTTTATTCATCTATCATAAATGGATTTGGAATGTTATCAAATTTTACTGTTTATTAACAAATATAATCATCTGATTTATTTTTTTTAGACTATTGATAAGGTGGGTTTCAAATAATTGACCCATCTTGCATAACTGAATTAGATTCCACTTAGTCATAGAGTATAGTTATTTTCATACATTATTGAATTCTACTAGCTAATATTTTGTTGAGGATTTTTGCATCTAATCTGAGAAATATAGGTCTGTAGTTTTGTGTTTTATGTCCTCTCTTTGTTTGCTTTTGATGTCAGGGTTATACTGGCTTCATGAAATGAGTTAGGAAGTGTTCTCTCTTCTATTTTCTGAAAGACATTGTGTAAAATTGGTGTTAATTCTTTTGTAAATGTTTGGTA
This sequence comes from Cephalopachus bancanus, assembly GCA_027257055.1. Classification (NCBI taxonomy): domain Eukaryota; kingdom Metazoa; phylum Chordata; class Mammalia; order Primates; family Tarsiidae; genus Cephalopachus; species Cephalopachus bancanus. The sequence continues at coordinate 7,129,639 of JAPVLO010000013.1, read as the reverse complement.
GGATTGCCTAGATAAATTATCTGGGGTGAGGCTTTAAAATTACAAATTCAACTTATTTAATAACTTTAAAAGACTATTCAGATTATCTATTTCAATTTGGTTGAGTGTCATTTGTAGTATTTGAGGAACCGGTCAATTTCTTCTAAGTTGTTGAATATGTGAGCATAAAGTTATTCAAGATTTTAAAAAATTTTTCTTTTCAAAAGTATGGTATTTGTAATGATAACCCATTCTATTCCTAATATTGGTGACTTGTATCTTTCCTATTTTTCTTTTATCAGTCTTGTTAGAAGTTTATCGATTTTATTATTATTATTATTATTATTTTGAGTTGGAATCTCACTCTGTCGCCCAGACTGGAGTGCAGAGGCCGCTCCCGGCCACCGCAGCCTCGACCTGCTGGGCTCAAGCGATCCTTCCGCCTCAGCCTTCCGAGTAGCCGGAATTACAGGCATGCACTACCACGCCCAGCTGATTTTTTTGATTTATTGTGGAGATGAGGTCTCGCTGCCCAGGCGGGTCTCAAACCTGCGGGCTCAGGCAATCCACTCACCTCAGCCTCCCAAAGGCGCGGGATTACAGGCTGAGCCACTGAGCCCGGCTTTATTATTATTTTTTTAAGAACCAGCTTTTTGTTTTATTGATTTTTCCTCCCCCCCTCCCGTTTTCAGTCTCATTGATTTGATTGATGTGTATTTCATTGGACAGTTAGTTCATCCATCCTATTTCTTAGAACTCATCAAAATAGGTTTTAAAGACTATCAGGCCTTTTTCTGGTTACCTGTCAGTGTAGAAGACCCAATTTTATCTCTACAACTCTTATTACTATTATTTCCTTTCTTCTACTTGTTTTGGATTTACTTTGCTCTTTTTATAGGTTCTTGAGATAAGAGTATAGATTATTAATTTTCTTTTCTGATGTAAGCATTTAGTCCTTTAAGTTTTCCTCTCCGCATTGCTTTAGCTGCATTCCATTAATGTTGATATGTTGTGTTTTTATTTAATTCAGTTCTACATCTATTTTTTTGAGATTTCCTTTTGACCTACAGATTATTTAATAATCTAAAGAAGTACATTGTTTAATTTCCAAGGGTTTACAAGTTTTCTCTTATCTTTCTGTTATTGATTGCTAGTTCAATTTCATTATAATCACATAATATATTTGGTATGATTTTAACTTTTTAAACTTAATGAAATTTGATTTATGGTCTAGGATATGATATTTATGAATGATCCATGGGCACTTAAAATATGAATTGAGGTCTTGTTGGGTAGAGTGTATATATCTGTACACATATGTGTCTATTTATCTCTCAGATTTTGTTTGTTGATTGTTCTAAATCATCTATGATCTTGGTAGTTTTCTGTCTAGTAAATCAATCATTTGATAAAAGTGAAGTATTGAAAATTTTAATTATAATGGTCATTTTTCTACTTTCCTTTCAGATTTATCAGTTTTCACATCATACATTTTTTTGAGGCTCTGATGTTTCTTTATATCTATTTAAGATTGTTGTGTCTTACTGTAGATTGATAATTTAATCATTATACAATTTCTTTTCTGTTTCTTTTTGTTCTGAAGTCTATTTTATCTGATATTAATACAGTCAATCTTACTTTAAAAAAATAATGTTGGCATTGCATGTTTTTTCCCACATTTCTAAACTTTCCGTCTACAAATTTCATTGAGTTAATTAATTTGTTTTCTCATTGTTACCTCTTTTCCTCATTTCTCTCTTTCACTTTATTTGCCTTACTATGCATTATTTTTAACACTTTTAAAAGATTCTATCTTTATTTATTTATAGATTTTGAGCATATCTCTTTGTGTAGTTTTTATAGTGGATGTCCCAGATATAACAATACCTATACATTTGTGACATATCACAGTTTTCTGGTGTCAGCATTTTACCATGTTAAGTCAATTGTGGGCACTTTACTTTTATTTCAATTCCATTACCTTCCCCACTTTTGAACGTTATGTCTTGGGTAGCACATGGTGATAAAATTTTTGTTGTAATAATCAAATGTCACTTATAAAACTCATAAGTAAAAAGACAGTTTGGCTGGACACGGTGGCTCATGCCTATAATCCCAGCACTTTGAGAGGACAAGATGAGAGTATTGTCTGAGCCCAGGGGTTCCAGACCAGCCTGGGCAACCTGACAAGAATTTATCTCTATAATAAATAAATAAATAAAAAATTAGCCAGGCATGGTGGCTCATGCTTGTAGTTCCAGTCACTTGGAGGGCTGAGGTGGAAGGATCACCTGAGCCTAGCAGGTCAAGGCTGCAGTGGCCATGAGTATGCAACTGCCCTACAGCCTGGGTGACAGAGGGAGACTTTGACTCAAAAAAAAAGATAGTGAACTATACATGCTAAAATTTAATACTCTTAGCTTTCTTTTTTCTTCTAGATACTCCAAGTTTCCATTCTGAGGTATGTTTTTTAGTCATTCTTTAAGGTTACGTCTACTAATGACAAATTCTTTTCATTTTCTTTTATCTGAGAATGTATTTTGTCTTTATTCCTGAAGGATCACCATCAGACATAGAATTTGTGGGTAACACTTTCCCTCCCCATAAACAATGTACTATTTTGATCTGCATGATTCAAATTGTGCTCCTAGAGCTCCTACTGGACCCTGCTGGTGGCACCTGAGGAGATAGAAAGAGCTCCCCAGGGCGGTCCACCTGGTGTTTCTTGGTGAAGGAAGACAATCTCTGGCCTCAGGATGTTAAGAGGCTTCTCGGGACCGGTGCTTATGGTTATATTTCTTGTTGGTATCACTAGGCCTCTTGTCTCTCAGTTGGAAAGGGACTTTCGAGCAGTAAGGAAGAAGAGCGCTTCCTCTGGACTCCTAGGTTGTCCTCCTTACAGGTGCTGTGAGACTCACCTTGTTTTGTCCGGGCAACTTCCCTTCTGTGGTGAGGTGAGTGAGCCAACCCAGACCATGGTCTGCTGATAAGGTGATATCAGGTGAAGCCATTCTGAGTGATGTCTTCTGTAGATTAGGATAGAGCTTAAGATGCCCTTCCTACGTTGTTGCCCCAGTCCTGGGGTCTCTAATCACTTTGCCTTCCTCTTTACACCTCTTGAAATTCTCTTAGTGGCCTCTTGCATTTTTTTCCAGGGTTTATATTTGTACTTAGTGGGGAGGACAAGGGAAAAACAAGTTTATGCATCGTTTCCCAGCTGGAAATCTTCCTGTTGTTTCTTTACTTTTGTTTTTATTTAAGACCCTTCAGCATTTTAAAAACTTCTTAGAGATAATATAAAAGTTACCATTTGTACCATTTTTAAGAGTACAGTTCAGTGGCATTAAAAGCATTGACATTAGTGTGCAATCATCACCATCATCCATCTTGAAACTTTTCGTCTTGCAAAACTGAAGCTCTGAACCCATTAAACAACTCCCCATTCTCCTCTCTTCTACCCTGTACCCTCTATTCTGTTTCCTGTCTCTATAAATTTACCTACTGTAGGTATCTTATGTAAGTGGAATCATATGGAATTTGGCTTATTTTGCTTAGCATAATGTCTTCAAGGAAAGAAGTAAAGCTTAAATTGGTAAATTTCATTGCTCACTGAAGTGTTTTAAAACACTTTTGTGGAGAAGAGTTTAAAATTAGTAGCTAACTTGGGACTTTGAAAGTTGTAAATCCTGGTATACAGGATGAACTCAACAATGTTAGATATTACTGTTATTTTCCACAGGTTTTATTATTCATTTACTCATCTCTTTAGCATGAATAGCTAAAAGTACCATTAGGTTGTTGAGTCAAAATTCAATTTTTATTTCTCTTTGTACCAACTAGTTTCACCATGAAATCATCACCTTGCAGCCCTAATGCATATCTACATATGGGAAATGTGCAACGAAGGATCAACAGAGAAAACTCAGATGCGTGCACATTTAGCGGAGGACTAGAACTTGCATATGGGAAATAGAAAGGCTTAAATTCAGATATTGACTCTGTCAATAATGTCCTTTGTCAAGTTCCTTAATTGCCAAGTCTTCATTTCTTCACCTATAAAGGGGGAATTACAGGCCCTACTTGAGTATTAGTAATACTTTATGTAAAATATCATACATACAGTAGATCCCCATGAAATCATCTCTGTGTTACTGAGTTAACTCCCACAATGCTAGACACATTCTTCAGTATGACTACATTGTGCTTCGTTGGGCAATGACACCCTCTATCCTTACCTGTAATTTTCTCTTAGCAATGGGGACTTACTAGAGGGCAAAATAATTTATTATTCCAAATAGCTTTGGATGTTCTAAGTTCAGTGAAAGTGTTAATTGATGATAACCAGAGAGAGCTCATGAGCAGCATATTAAAATTTCTGAAATCTTTCATTGTGCTTAAGATGGAGAGTGTGATATTTTTAAGAATAAGAAAAAAGGACTTTCATAAAAGGATACAATCTTCTTAAGTAAGGCAGAGATGGATGATATTTAAATATTATTCTTGGGAGGAATAACCATGTATGTTCCTGCTCTTTTATTATAATAACATTTTATTAGGCAAGGAATGCATTTATAAATCTATTTTTATCATATAAATGTAAAATATTCAGATTGCCACTGGATTGGTATGATGGCAAAAAATATTTGCAGCATTGTTCTGGTAATTAAGCTAATCAAAATAACTTGAATTAAATAAGTAACATATGCAAGTGCCTTTATAAACTGAAAAATGTTGTATACATATTATATATTATCCTCAATCAAATAACTCTGATATTCATAAGTGATACCAGAGTGTGACATAGACTGAGGCCCCATGTGGAAAGATTGTGGCTTAGTGGTTTGAACAGAGTGAATTTAGAGATGATTTTATGTTCCTGCTGCCAATCATGTTAACATATCTACAAGTATTAAACCATTAAGCTTATCAACATTTCTAGAAAAGTAATTCATAAAATATTAGAGTTTATTATACTGTTTATGAAACACTTTAGGCTTTGAGGTAATTCTGGTCCAAACTAAATTCCAATTTTATAATACTCACCCTTTGTCAGAGTTAAATTTTTGAAGATCAATTTGTTCATTTTCTGTGATGAAAGATAATTTCTTATTTCTTGTCACTATGACAAGCATTTATCTATTAATGTTTGCAGCATCCATGAAGTTACTGTTTATATTATAGGTTCAAACTTAGAATGAGAATGTTATCTACTCATTACCTGATTTGGGAAGTTTCTAGTTTATTCACTGTTAATATCCCCAATTAGATGTTTAACCACAGTTTTGAATGTGGCTAAAACAGCTTTTCTTTAAAACTAGGTTTTAAAAAAATCACATTTCAAAAAATTTGGGCATCTATTTCTGGCATAAACATATTAATACTAAGATTTTGTTCTGTAGTTGCAGCCATGGTCATTGCAGCATGTCATTGAGAATTCGTAGTTTGGTTTGGTGCTTTCTTTGGCCTTTAAACTGTTCATTTGTACTGTGAACTAGATTATGTTCGTCTAACTGTCAGTTAGCTGAATGCATTTCAAGTCAATTTACTAAAATAGTCACTGTTAAGCGGTATATTTGGACAGAGTTGACATCTTTGACATTTTCTAAAATGGCAAAAATAACTGTATTTAAGGGTATGATTTATGAATGTGGTGTGCTTCTAGAACTTCCATTTGATTATGATTTTCAGTTCAGCTGCTGCAACTCTTTCCATAAATTGCTAAAAGGGCAACTAATTAGTGCTGTGTGATCAGATATTTCACATAGACGAACACACACACACACACACACACACACACACACACACAAATGTGACTTTGATCCAAAAAGCAGTGACCCTCTTGTTGCTTCACAGAATTGCCTTTGTCTCACACGAATGAAACAGTTGTGACCATAGTAGAAGCAGAGGGTAAGGAAGAAGTAAGACTGATAGTGTGAACTGCTTTTATGAAACACATATTCTTCGGTATAAATAAGAAAAGCAACTTGCAATGATTAGAAAGTATTTTGAATCCTTAGTTGTCTTTTAGATTGCTGGCCTCTATTAAAAACTTCTTAAAATAATAGATAGGTTTAATTCTTCAAGCTAAAGAAAAATTATATCATCTTAAATATTTTCCATATTTATTATATAGATGTGACTTGACTACAGGGAAGAAAAGAGCAAAATCTCGTGTATTGCAAGTTTTAAATGTACCAGGCTAAGGTTTACTTAATTAGAACCTTGAGGCAATAAAGGAGCCCTTTTTAAAATTCTGTGATTCTTAATATGCTAAATAATGCAAAGCTTCGACTCTTCAAGCATGAGACACACATCTGGCAGTTTAACATTTAAATTACAGGGGAAAATATTCTCACTTCAGTAGTAATTTTCTCAAAGAAAAGAATAGGAAATGTATTACAACTAAATTTAATTTCTTTTTAGATTTCATCTTGTCTAATTGCAGGCATTTTTCTAAGTTCTTTGCATTTTTTTTACACACATTTTCCATATATTTTATTAATCTTTCATTTGAGATGCTTTTCACTGTTAGAGCTCTTGAAAAATTGTAGTGTATTTTACTTAGCAAAATGTTTTGAGAAATCTACCTGATCTCGAGCAATAAAGACATGGTATAGAAAATAAAAGGAAAATGGAATTTCAGAGACCCATAAAAATATTACTGACAAAAAGCAACATTTTTCAATTGGCTCCACTTTCAAGTTTTAATATTTTTCAATATTAACATTTTCTTGGTTTCATCATTTTCTGGCTGTTTTTCACGCAACAGTTATTATAAGCAGCATTCTTTCTTTGTATTTCTCCAAAGGATAGTGTCAGATCCTTGATTAATTTTACAAAGGTCATTTGGAAAAACCATTAAAAATATGCCAAGTGAAAAAGATTAGCACAACGTGGGGAAAATACATATAAACATATGCATTTATATATAGATAGGGTACTGTAACATTATACAATTTTGACAAGTGTTTTCCTTGTGCACTTCATGTATTATTAAAAATATGACTGTTTCATTCATTTTTTTCTGGGTGATACCAGCTGACACATTCCCAAGGCATCAGTAGGTTAATGTTATTTGTGAACATTTTATCTTTTCTCAATATAAGAGAATCTGATAGTTAAATTGAGTAGTAGTTCCATAAAATAAAGTGGATTTAAAGCAAACTTTCGAAATAATTAACCTACATTTGTATTACCAGCACATAACATGGGTACTAGTTAGCCCATGACAAATTTGAAATCATTTCTATTTTCTAATTAAAAAGTTAAACAATATTGCAACTTCCAATTTTAGCTATTGTGGAATAGCTGGTACTGTATTAGCTCTTCTGTTATAATTAACCATGAAACTAGAGAGAATATATGAAGCAAGTGTTTTGGGACACTGCCATCAGAAAACCCAAGACTGTAATCCCCGAAAGAAGGGAAACTTAAGAGCAAATCCTACAAGGTGAGCACTGGTTTCCTACCTGGATGCAGTGTTCTAACTGTGGAGCAGTGGAGTCGAGTCCAAGCAGAGAAAGTTCCATTGAGCTAAGGAGACAGAGTTCAACATTCAAAGCAGCTGAAGCAGCTGGAATCTGTAGAGTAGAACAGAGAGAGATCAGTATAAAAACGAACCTATGAGTTTTTAGTTGAGAATTAGGCTGTATTTAACAAGATCAGTCAAGACTTTGCTAAGTGGCTACTTGCTGTTGGCTCCTACAGACCTGAGAGTGAACTAGAGATATAGAGTTGAAATAGAGGTGGAGTCCAAGCCCAGCCAGGAAAGGCATGTTAATATCTTGTTACCCATTTGGTCAGCAAGTTGACACATCAAACATCTGCATATTAGACCTAATGAACACATTCTAGAGTGGCTTACCCTAAACCTGCCCAAGGAAAGCTCAAAACAAGTCCTGACAGGATAAGCAGAGGAGATTTGAGGTTGAGTTTTGTCAGGGTAGAGTAGCTTAGAAACTCTTGTTTTTTTTCATCAATTTGCTGTAACAAAATGTAAATTCACACTACACATGTTTAAAGGGAGTAGCCAGTAATTAAACTGCCTAGTAGAAAAAAATATCAATATTCTTGAGAGGAAGACAACAGAATCCAAATTATTCTACAATGTCCATTATGCACTCTACAGTTATAAGACATGCAAAGATAGAAGAAAATATGAACCTTAGGCAAGAGAAAAAGTAAAGTAACTCCAAGATGGTTCAGATATTAAATTTAGCAGTGGAAGATGTTAAATATTTATTATAAATATGTTTACAAATTTAAAGACAATACTCATGGTCTAAATAGTTAGGGCATTTCATCAAAGACATAGAAATTAGTTTAAAAACTACACACAAAACTGAAAATTCAAGAACCATAAGAGAAATTTAATGAATAGGTTTAATAGAAAATCAGAATGACAGAAAAATAAACAGTGAACTTGAAGACAGAAAAAATAGATGAACCAATCTGAAGTATAGAAAAGAAAAAATGGGAGAGAAATAAAGAGAGACTCAGAGATCCATAGAGCAATATTACACAGTTTGACATTTATGTAATAGGAATCTTAGAAAAAAAGAATAATAAAATGGAAGCAAATATATATTAAAAAATTAATGAATGAAAATTATTCAAATTTGTTGAAATATAGTGCCCTCTATGTTGAATACCCTTAGTGAACTGTAAAAGAAGAAACAAAAAGAAAACCATACTTAGGGATATCATAGTCAACAGCCGAATACCAAAAGTAAGCAGAAAATACCGAAAGTAGGGAGAAGGAAAAACAAGCATGTCATAAACAAGGAAACAATGATGTAAAAAATAATTGACATTATCAGAAACAGTGGAGACCAGAAGTCAATGTAATGACATATTTATAATTAGGAAAATATTCGTTCAGAATTCTGTATTTAGCAAAAGTATTCTACAAAAATTGAGGGGAAATAAAAAAGACCTTTGCAGATAAAGAGAAGTTGAAAGATTTTTCTCCAGCAGACCAGCACTATAAAAATATTAAGTGATGTCCTTTAAGCCGAAGACAAATGGAACAAGATGATCTCCAAGAGACTAGAGGGATACCAGAAATGAAAATTGCAAGTATATGTATAAATATGAAAGATGACTTTTTCTAACAGTTTTATTCAAATACAAATTACTCTTTAAATAAAATTCAATGGCATATAAGGTGGGGTTATAAAACATGTATAATTAAAAGATATGAAAAAATAGCTTAAAAGATGAGGAGTTGGAAGTGGAATTACACTGTTGTAAGGTTACCAGGGGAACTCCCAAAAAACAGGAATTATTTTTTGGATGGCATCTCCTGGTAGTACAGGTTTCCCTCCACCAGGTAAGTGTTCTAGGACCCCATTGTCATCAGTTTACCAACTAGAATTGCTGTGAGAGGCTGCATTTGGCTTCTGTTAATTTTTTTTTTCTGAGATTCTTTCAACGCGTTTGCCCATTACATGATGAGTGATTTACGAGCACACCTGTCCACACCGCACTGAGTGTTCAACAGTTTTTGACCAAAAACGGCATGACCCCCATGTCCCACCCTTCCTATTCATCCAGTTTTGCTCTGAGTAGCTTTTTTTCGTTGCCCCAGAGAAAAAAGTTCTCAAAGGGAAACATTTTGTGGATGTGGAAGAGGTGAAACAAAAAACAGCAGAAGCACTAAAAGGCATCAAAATTGATGAGTTCAAAAACTGTTGTGAACAGTGGAAAGGGCATTTTGACAGATATATCGCATCAAACAGGGAGTCCTTTGAAGGTGACTGAAGTTTAAACATGTAAGAATAAATACACAATTTTTTGTAAATAAATTCCGGATTTTTTGGACCCAAATGCTGAAAACATTTGGGAACATGAAAGGAATCACAACCGAATGGAGAAGCACAGTAGAACACACACATTCAGAAGTGAAGAGAAATGAATATTAACGCAAGCGAATCTGTAACACAAAGAAACAGAAAGAGGAAGTAGAAAAGTAAAACAAATAAAAAGAGTAAAATTAAATACTTATTTTATAATAATATAACTCCTCTAGTATAAGAACCTGTCACACTGAGTTAGTAAGAAAAACTCAGCTATAGGGTGCTTACTGTAAACACAAGACTATGAGCAATAAAAATTGAACACCTGCGGATGAAACAACTGATACCAGAGTTTTTTTTTTTTTTTCCTGAAGACTGAAGAGGTAATGTCAACATCAGGCAAGTTTAAGGTTAACATCATTTAAGGTTTACAAAGCTCTCCATAGATTTTATAATGATAAAAGATATAATTTAGGAAAACATGTAATAGTGGCACAACCCTCTGTTATCAAGTAACAGAGCAGTTGCATATACAGCCTAACAAGGTTTTTATGTATGTGAGGGAACATATACAACATAAAATAACAGGGGCTACCCTCTCTGATCATAATCTAATGACATAAATTAATCATTCAGATTCTGAAGTAATCTATTGATGGCAAGGATGTGGGCAAATAGATTTTCTTATATATTGTTTTTCAAAATGTATTTTTAACATTTTCTTTTGAAAAGCAATCTGGCAACATTTATTAACATCTTAAATATGCAAATTCTTTGATTCAGCAATTTCACCTGGGAAATCTGTCCATAGAAATAAAAGCACCAGTGTAGATGAATACAAATACAAGGATTTTATTATAGCATTCTTTTTGAGAAAAAAACAAAAATGAAGAAGAAAAGTGAATGTTCACGAGTAGGGAATAGTTAAATAAATGATACAACAACTTTAGCATAATATATTACATAGCCATTAAAAAAGAATAAATTAGAGCTATAATTTTTGGTATAAAGAAAATTTCATCAGCGATTACTGAGTGAGAAAAAATGTGGGGCTGCATATAAAATATATGTTCCCTTTTTGTGCAATGATGAAAAGTGCCTCTATAAATGTGTGTGTCCATGTGTGCATACGTGTGTCTATCTGGTTATATGGTTGTATGAGCATGGAGAAAATAAAATGGGTTATGTGGGCTAGATGAATTGGAGAGGAGTTAGGGGACTATGGGCGGAAGATATGAATGGGGATTTTTTAAAAAAGGGCATTTTAAGAGAAAGATTGATGCGTATTTTATGATCTATAGAGATGACCACCATTTCTTATTGAATGAAAAAAGCAAACTGGCAAAAAAAAAATATATATATATGGCATGATTCTATTTCAGTTAAAAGTCCTCTTCTGCCTCCTATCTGTCTATACCTGCAGAGGTGGGATGTGGTGAAGGTTCAAGGCAGTGTTACAGCAGAAGGAAAAATTGCCATTACTCTACTAAAGGCAGTAGAAGAGAATGTAGCAAACAATTAGATGTGGGTGACAACAATGTAGGATAATTCGTGAAAGACAGTGAGCTTTTGAGTCTGGGTGGCTTGAAGAGTGACAAAGTTGTGAAAAGAAATAGGAAATATGGGAAAGGAGCCCTCTGAGTGGAATGAAGGTCAATGGCATTTTGCATGTTTGAGCCTGAAGTGTTAGGAGGACCCTAGGTGTCATGGCTGGTCACCTGCGAGTGAGAAAGTATGAAAGACAGTTATGCAAAAACCCCATGAGTTCTTTGCTTACTTAACCGTTTGTTATGTATGGTTTGACTGTATAGTGTGGAAAGATTTTGTAAGCTTATAAGCAAAAGGAGAACAAATGAAGGAAAAGATTGATACATATGAATACATAAGACTGAAAATTATATCTTAGCACTCATGCATACACACACACACACACAAACTCTTAAAGAAATTAAAAGGCATATAGCAATTGAGAAAATATTCTGAACTATTGTGTCAGGCAGAGTTATTATATTTAAGATAGTAAGAGAAAAAACAGATAAAACTTTAAATACTCTAACAGAAAAAAATTGGGACATGGAAGGAAATTTACAATACAAAAAGCATAAATGCTCAGCAAAATAAAAAGATTCAAATTCATAAGATTTTCATGATTGTAATTTAAAATAATGAAATGTTATTATTTTGTTTACAAAGGAGGCAAAACTGAAAAATATGGTAACAGTTTTGGCAAGCATACACATAATTCGATGCTTTCCCATTCTGCTGGTTGCAGTATGAATTTTGATAATTCTTTTTATAGTACAAGGGAAAAAATTCGAAGTATTTGAGTTAGTATTCCTGATCTTAGATACTCATTTTAAGAAAATAAGCACATAGCTGGGCATGGTAGCTCGCGCCTGTAGTTCCAGCTACTCGGAAGGCTGAGGCAGAAGGATTGCCGGAGCCCAGCAGGTCGAGGCTGTGGTGGCCGGGAGCAGCCACTGTACTTCAGTCTGGGCGACAGAGTGAGACTCCAACTCAAAAAAAGAAAAGAAAAGAAAAGAAGCACGGATGGACATCAACATTTTTGTAAAATTTGATGAACATGATATAAATATTTAGCTAAAGAAGGCCGGCTAAAGAAAAACATATGGTGTGCTACTATGCAGTGATTAAAAAAATCATACTCTGGGAAATATACAATAATGAGTAAAACACAACACGGTTAAACGTAAAGAGAGATGAACACTACATATATGATATAATCACAGTTTGGTAAAAATTATATTATATACACATTTATATAATGTCTAATAATTGTATACATCATATAATTATAGCAAATAATTATATATATGTTATAATTATTATATAGCAAATATTAATAATCATCTAATATATAACTTGTATATATCAATAATTATCTAATGTATATATTTAATATATAACACATATAATTATAATATAGCATATTAATAATTGTTTAATATGTTACTATATTTTTTTATAAACAGGAAGGTTGGTTTTAGGGCAAAGAACCTATTACAGAAGAACAAAAAAAAAATCAAGGACTTTTAGGAGTCTTTGATAGAGACTTTATTACCTTAACATGCACAACAGTTTTACATTTTACTAGTATAAGAGACTATAACTTTTGTTAAATCAGAAATTATTCATACAGGCAGATTTTTAAGATAGTCTCCCAAAGACATGCAAGCTCGAATCCCCAGAATCTTTAAACATCAAGAAGGCAATTATCTGGGTAAATCTAAACTAATCTCGTGAACCTTTAAAAGCAGAGAACTTTCTTAGGCTGGTGGCAGAAGATAAGTTAGAGAGCTTCAAAGCATTAAAAGGACACAGTTTGCTGCTGTTGACTTGAGGGCCATGGGGACCACATGGAAAGTGTGCGAAGAAAATGAATTCTACCAACAAATGCAAACCTGAAGAGGAGTCCAGGGCCCAGATGAAAACTGTGGCACTGGCTGATACATTGATTTTGGCCTTGTGAGACTTGATGTGAAGAAACCAGTTGAGGCATGCTATGCAGATTTCTAAGTCACAAAAAAAGTGAGATAATAAATATATATTGCTTTAAGCCACTAAGTTTGTAGTAATTTATTCCAGCAGCAATAAAAAATGAACACATTGTCCAATGTTTAAAAATGTATGTAAGTAGAAAATGGAGTGTGATTTCTCAAGCAGAATATACCAGAAAATTAAATGTGTGGGTTTTGAGGTCAAATAGAACTGGGACTAAATTTCAGATTTGTCACTGATTAGCTATCTGATTTGAGGGGAGTTCTTTGATCTGAGTGTCAATTTCCAACTCTGTCAAATGGGATAATGATAACTATTTTAACAGTTTGTGTTTGTGTGTGCATGTGTGTATGTGTGTGTGTGTGTGTGTGTGAAGCAAGTGACATAGAGTTTCTAGAAAATACTAAAAAATGCTTTCTATTATTATTTTATATTTGTTATTCCAGCTGACTGTATATTAACAATTCAAATTATTATAATATATTTGAATTTTAAATAAAAACGTTTTCTACACTAACTTCCCTTCTTTTCCCTTTCTCATTTTAATTTTGACCATAGCAACCTCACTTTCTATTTTTTTTTGAGTTGGAGTCTCACTCTGTCGCCCAGACTGGAGTGCGGTGGCCGCTCCCGGCCACCACAGCCTCGACCTGCTGGGCTCCGGCGATCTTTCCGCCTCAGCTTTCCGAGTAGCCGGAATTACAGGCTCGCGCTACCACACCCGGCTGATTTTTGATTTATTGTAGAGATGAGATCTCGCCAAGTTGCCCACGTGTGTTTCGAACCCGCGGGCTCAGGCAATCCACTCACCTCAGCCTCCCAAAGGCGCGGGATTACAGGCTGAGCCGCTGAGCCTGGCACAGCCTCACTTTCAACACATTTTGTTTTAGACTCACAGTAAAAGAGCTCTTCCAAAGGTTTATGTGATCTCATCTCAACAGATGGAAGCATCAGGCATATCAGAGAAGGGGTGCCTGACCCATCTGACTTTCCTTGAAGAAGGATATTTTTTAGTGTCTGTCTTGAGCTTAGTGTAGTACATTGAAGGCAGGGTCAAAAAACACAGTGAAAACATTTCTTCCCAAACCGCGTGCTCCACACAGACCCAGGCTGGGTAGCAAGATGCTGGCAAGGTCATCCTTAGGGAGAAGAAGGTTTCTGAAGCATGTTGACATGGAGCCCATGTCCTCGAAGTTTGACACTGTTGAAATCTCATTTTAAAATGTCCATAAGGACAATTTCAAAGGGTAGGAGATGGCAGCTTTCAATCCCTGGAGAGGAAAAAGGGGGACAGAAAACAAGCCTTTGACTACTCACCTCACGGTATATGTTTCTTTTTTGAGAAAACTGTCAAGTCAATCCCCTCATCAAAGCTGTGGCTCTCCTGAGGCACTCCAAGCTCTGACAGCTTCTTGACCGTGATGTTTGTCACAAGACTCTGGGGACAGGTCATGGCATATGGGTTCATTAAAGTGAGAGGTCAGGTCAATGACTTGATAGGCATAAAGCCATAGGAATACCAGTTTGTGTTATCTCTATGTATTTATTGATTTACCATTTAAGAAACACTTGTTGAGAAAATACTCTGTGTCAGGCACTGTTCTAGACACTACAGGAAAAACAAAGGTGAACAAGACACATTATTTCTAAGGAGTTTGTCGTCTAGAACTGTATTCTAAACTGGGGATGTTTTGTCCTCCAAGGGACGTCTGGAAATGTCTGGAGACATTTTTGGTTGCCACAGCTGGAAGGGGAAGCAAGTAGAGGATGCTGCTAGCATTCAGTGTGGTAGAGGCCAGGGATGCTGCTACACAAAGCGCAGGGCAGCTGCATCGCAAAGGATTATCTAGTCCAAAATGTCAGTAGTGCTGAGGTTCGGAGACTTGACACAGAACATGTCATGCAGGGCATGAATGAAAGAGGTAGCTCAGCTGAGAAGTGCTGGATGTGGGCAGAGAATAAAACTCTGATCTCAAGGGTTCATAGTGGACCATTAAGATGAGGTGCCGGGGTCTTCTTTGAAAACATGATCCAAGAAACATAGCTGATGATAACGAATCCTATCCAGATGAGGTTAGGAAAGCAGATCAGACACAGCTGCTGCTTGTAAACCACCTCCCTGTGGTATGGCTATCGTAGAACTTCTACTTGAAGTTCATACACTGACAGAGTTAAAGCTGGGAAAGTAGAACAGCTTGGAGCCTCCTTTGTAGAAATCCATCTTTTGCCTCCATTTCTCAGGCTTTATATAAGCTCTTAGATTTCAGCAGTGTAAGCTTATATGCCCTCTGAAGTGAAAGTCTGTCATGTATTTTTTTCCACTTTTTTGTTTTTAACCCTAGGGAGCCTTTCTAATAAAACTGGCCCCTGCCCTATGGACTGTGATCTCAACTTCTTAAAAGAAGACCATGAATTACACTCCAAGGTAAGATGAAGGCTGTAGATGTTGGCTTCAGAAAGACCATGAAAACAGCAGCCCCTGATTATTAACTATGATTTCTTAAAATGTATTTGCAGGTAGAAAGTAATTTGGTCTTCAAAGCAGGTTTTGAAGTGCTGGACGTGTTAAAGCAGCTGACGTCTGAGAAATCAGCAATGCCAATAAATTTTTATTACATTGGAATCAGACTTCTTTAGGCTATTGAAGACTTTAGTTAATCAGTCTACAAGACTCTTTCCAGCTTGGGTAGGGTGATGAGAAAATGTGCTTATTGTGCTGTGTTTTAGTGATTTATTTGGCATGATCATGGTTGCCATGAAGTCTGTATAGAAACTATTGTGACAAACCTATATGAATTAAGAAGCTTGAATTTCCAAAACATTAGTTAATTTAATCTTACTGATTCTAATAAATTCAGCTTTTAGATATTTAACCATTTCCAAAAATCTATATATACCTAGACCAAGTGATTTTGAGTTTTAAGTTTTCAGAAAATTGAGCATGGATAGAAAATTGAAGTTAAAGGATTGCTGCTCCCTCCCCATGTGTCCCCTTCCATACAAGTCATCAGAATTTTTATCTCAAATTTCTATCTTCCTGACCAAATAAATATAGGTATAGTCAACTTTTATGCCTTCCTTTCAGGAGGACTTTAAAGTCAGTATTTTTTATTTTTACTCTCTAAATTGTGGGCTACCATCTAATCAAATGAATGACTGATTTAATTTTCATGTCCAGATGACTACCTATAGCATGTATAGTTGTGATTGCTTCTATATTGCAGACTTTCCATATTGCAGACCTTCTATATTGCTGTCTATATTAAGAAAGAAAATTTAGAAATCAAAAGTTTAATGAAATGTGTACTGAATATTAAGAAATTACTAGGTGCTGGCAAATATTCTCAGTCTACATCAAATGACTCACCTTATTCTCACAGCAAACTCGTGGTGTAGATACTGATAGTATCATCATTATCCTCATTTATACAGGTGAGAAAAATAAAGCATGAGATGGTGAAGCAAGTTAGAGAAAATTATGTTGCTAATGAGTGAATAGATGAGCGTTGAACCCAGACTATTTGACTCTCAAATCTATGTTTTAATCAATGAAGAAAAAAAAAGTTGTGTATCCCTTTCTCCTCTTAGCCAGGTATATATTTTCTACGTCTTGGTTTTTATACACTTAATTTAAGGGCTAGGATATGGAAACCAAGGGACAATACTCTAGGAAAGGAAGAAAATGTGTGAAGCAAAGCTCACATCCTTTAGTACCTATTATGTATGTTACTTTTATGTGCACTACTTGGGAAAATAAAGGAATACTACTAAGTCCATGGGATTTCAAGGATACGATGGATCTAATATTATTAGCCTTTTAAGCATTTTTATAAAATTCTCATACCAATTGTTGACCTTAAACTCTGGAATTAGAAGCAAGGCTAAAGTCAGCAAGGTGGGAATGGATATATCTATCTAAAATGCTAAAATTCTTCCCTATATTTTCTGAGTTTACATGTTAAATTAAGGAGTTCTCTTTTTTATTTTACTTTTGATACTACATTTCAAAACCTACAAGTCAGTTGCTAGGAAGAATAAGTTCTTCCCCGAAGGTGGGGCACATTGGGAATCCATCTTAACTTCGAATGGCTTTCAGAAACAGCATGTGCACATTGGGACTACATCTCAGTAATATCTCAGAAACAGATATAATACATCTCAGAAACAGGCAGAACATACCCAAGTTATAAGTGGCCACGTGTTGTGGATAAGGAAAGTTATACCACTTTCTAAGTATAAATAAGCCACCCTCTGGACATTAAACAGTCTCAATCTGAGACTCTGGGCTTCATCCTTAGCATTTTATTTTCTCATCTCAGTGCATCAGGAATTAATTTGGACTTTCAATTGATTTTAAAGACTCTAACCTATGCAATTCGTTGTGTGGCTGTGGGAAAATGAGGCTAATGTTGAACTTTAAATGTGTAGCATCGGGTTTTCAAATGTAAATGATCAGGAAGCAGTCTAAATGTGGCCAGGCCCGCTAGTAGTCCTTCGGTGGGCAGAAACAGAAGCCCGAGGGAGTCAGGTACTTGAAGAGTCTCTCCAGATACATACTGCATTACATAGCCAAAGATACCTTGTTTTCCTATAGATATAGTTCATGGAGACTGGTCTGTAAAATTCTCTGGTAAATACATTCAACATGAATTAAAGAAAAGGGAAACGCTATTCTTACTGCATGGTCTCAGGATTTAGGCTGGATTTCATTTGGAGCTCCAATATTTGTGCTGGATGACAATAACAGCACTGATGGAAATGAACCTGATGTCATATTTATTTGCTTTGATACTTCAGATGCACCTGGTATTTGCTGTTGTTACCTGTGACTTGCAACTCTGTGATCTTATTAACACAAGCCTCTTAGCAGAGTGTCTTCACCCCAAACCTTCCTTCTCTGCCTTCCTAAAAAATAGTGAGCATCACTTGGGCAGGCATTAAAACTCCCACGGCTGCTCACTTCTGATCTTCCCAGGGTAGTTCAAAAGGATTTGTAATCCTCCGGATTCAGCCTTTATTTGCTATTTCCTCTTTCTAAGGCTCTCTCTTTTGATGCAAACAATCTCCTTGTCCTTCATCTGGCCAGATGGGCAGGTGAACAGTTCTCCCCAGAGACCCACACAAAAACCCTATAAGGGGTTTAGGGAAGAAGTGCTGCTGCTAAGTGGAGCTTAACTGTGCTGACTCCATAGTGCTTTTCCACTGTCCCAGGGTCCCTGCCTGGGAACTGCAAGCGCTCTCTGAACACAGACTTGCCCTCTCACCAGTCTCTGTGAACCCATCAGCACACGGAAGTAGGAATCATGACAAAGGGGCAAAAACCTCTGAATGACAATGACAGTATAGGAACCCCGAGCTTTGCTACCTACCATATGACAAAAAAACAAAAACAAAAACAAAAAACAAAGCAAAACAAAACAAAACTGATAGGTCAGGGGCTTGGATAACTTTAAGACTTAGTTTTTGTAAGATTTTCTGCATGGTAGCTGCATAGACATGACATAATAAATGCACAAGAAAGGATTAAGCATTTAATTGATCACCCATGCTATATATTATATCGTAGTAGATACTAACATTCTTAGCATGCTAAAGGATTTTAAGTGCAATTCTCTCCCTCAGAATTATATAAATACATACATTATATCATATGTGTTATAAATATACATCTGAGTTTATCTTTATAAGAGTTTTGCTACCTTTGTAGGACAAATATTATATCTATTTTTCAAGTTAAAAAAACCTCAGTTCGTGGACCTCAGTTCAAGTAATAGATCCATGTACATCTAAGCTCACAAAGGAGTAAGAAGACTCAGAAGTGTCTGCTGATCACCACCTGACTACCCTTTCTCCATAACACTGTATGTTTTAGATTTTCAAAGCTCCTTGAGACACGTTTTGCCCCTCAGTTTAGTTGTGTTTCGAAGAGTGCTTATTCATTATTTCCTAACCCATGTGGTATTTGAATGGCATTATCCACAAACCAATTTTTAGTCCACAAACATGAAAATCAAATTCTAAATTTTAGCAATTTAAATTTAAATATTTGCTCTTGATTTCTGCAGTGGGTCCAAATATGAGTAATCATACACATAATATATAAAAATGTGATGTTCTAGAACAATTTTGCATCACCAATTTCTTGTGGAAGTATAGATATTACTCTTTCTAAAGACATTCTATTAGAAGAATCTTTTTTTTAAATGATATCATTTGGCTACAGGATACAGACAAGGCTTATAGTTATAATGATTCACTTTTTATCTTTTAAATGATGACAAAATCATACTTACAGCATTATTTTTCAGGCATATATTTGAGGAATACATTTGTGCTTGGTGGGCTGTTTAGATTATTGGAGTGTCTCCATGTAAACCGACTTTCACACCCCGGTACTCACCTGGGAATTTCCCGGCAGCATATTTTTCTCCTTTTTGGAATCAAAACTCTTATTTCTTTGTGTTTTTGTTTCTCCTTTGGCTCAATTCTTTGATGATGAACTTGTTTCCATGATTTTATACCTTCCAAACAGTCTCCTTGAAGGAATTAACTTAGATATGCCTTAAAGGAATTACAAAGGTTCAGAAAATGTTTGCAATTTTTGAAATTCACAGGGTTTTTTTTTTATTTAGCAACTATAGCTGATGTCCGATGTTGTTATTATAAGTACTTTATGAAATGACCCATAATAACTGTTTCTAAAGCTCTACTGTATACTTATCACCACGTTAGGTGCTGTGAAAGACAAAGAAATATACTGCATCCCATTTCCATTATGAATTTAGTTTAAAGAAACAGTATAGATATTCATAGATTAACCCAAGAGAAAGCAATTTAGTGCACTCTATTATGAAAAATGCATGCTTTAACAAATCAGGAGCTTTGACATGTAAACTAAATCTATTGTACAGTTCTTGGTAGCCATTTCAACTTTCTAGCAAGTGAGACTGGATAAAGTATCTAAGCCACTCATAAATAAATGCCATCAGATTTAAAATTTAAATAACTACAAAGGTATATTTTCAGCAATCTGGCCGGGTATGCCGACCAAATACTTTTAGTAGGGGCAATTCAAAACTTTCATTTTTTTCAATAATTTTGGTACTCTTTAATTTACTTGAAAATAAAGCAATTAAAAATATCAGTACTAAGTAATCTGCTCAAAAATATTTTATTGGTATAGAAGCTATAGGAGCTAAGAAAGGTAAACATGATCACAAAAAAGAAACTTTAAGTTGATGGTTGTCATAGCTGATTTTTATTCTTAAGATAATCAAATCAATCAATATCATAATGAAAGAAACAAGTCTATTTAGTTCACTAGGGATTTGATGGCACATCTGCTTCACCTGAAATTCACACTGAGGTTTTCCTGGTTACTATAACCTGCCAACCCAAAGCAAAACATTTTGTGATTGCAGAATATTTCATCTACAAAGTTGTCTAAAACTTGTGTGAACTGTTATCAAGGAGTTCCAACTAACTGGGCTCTTACAAATGATAATTTAAAACAGCAGAGAAGAGTCTAAAGAAAAGGAGAGTTTTAACACAACTATCCTATAAGTGCAAGTTGTGCCTCATTTTCGACTTCTCTAGAGAAAAGGTTTCAGACTACTTTTTATCAATAATATTTGGTAATAAAATCTTAACAGGAGACCCCAATATATAAAACAGGTAAAAGTTGAGCTGTTTTCGTGGAAAAGGAAGGAAGAGCCCTGCTAGTTTAGCTGTTCCCATTCCTCCCTCCCCACCATAGTTGGGCTCTAAAGATTCATTGATGAACTGCAAGGCTCAGTTTGTCTTCTGGACCTCATTCATCGTCATGGGTCACCTAATTTTATCAAGTTCTGCTGAATTAGCTCCACAGACATCATGTAAATGCTATGCTTAAATGTATGATGTTCAGAGTCAGAGGCTGGAGGACTCAGGAACTATTGGTGACAAGGCTGGAATGAAGTGATCTGGCAGAGCAGACAACAGAGATAAAAAGAGTCCTGGTAGCCTTCAAGTTCTTGATTCTTGTGCTCCTGAAATCCAGTTGCCTTTCTGCCTACTCCATAGACTGGTTGTTCAAACTTCATTTGAAGCTGAGTTAGTTCCAGTTCCATTTCTTTTACTTGCACGCAAATGTTCTGATTCAGTACAAGTACCATGGCCATGGTTATGCTTATTTTACCATTCTTTTTTTTTATTTTAAAGATGTGTGGTACAATTCAGGGCTAGGTATACAAATGTTCATTATGCAGGTACCCTTGTTGAGGAGGTGTGCCCCCCACCCCCCAGCAGATTCCCATTCCTGCCAATCCCAGCTCCCTCCTCCCACCAACACTTTCCCACTACTGCCAATCCTCAATCCTTTTCTTATAGTATTACGGAAATTGTTCAAGGTCCACTTATGAGTGAGAACATGTAATGCTCAGTTCTTTGTTTCTGTGATAGATCACTCAGTATTATAGACTCTAAATCCATGCAAGTTGCTGTGGAGTTTATAATTTTGTCCTTTATGGCTGTGTAATATTCCATCACTGCATTTTAAAAACCAAGTCCTTTTCCGATGGGCAGCACAGTTGGGTCCATGTTTTTGCTATTGTGAACAATGTTGCAATAAACATACATGTGCAGGTATCTTTTTCATAGAGTTATTTGAGTTCCTCTGGGTATATTCCTAGTAGTGAGATTGTGGGGTCATATGGAAAGGCGATTTTTAGATCTTTTAGGAATCACCAAATGTTTTCCACAGAGGCTGTATTAGTTTACACTCCCACCAACCGTGTAGAAGTGTTCCCTTTTCCCCGCATCCTCTCCAGCACCTATTGTTTCTTGAGTTATTGATGCTGGCCATCCTGACTGGAGTTAGAACCTTAGGAAATACAGGAGACACCCTTATGGAAATTGGAACTGGCAACCAATTCCTGATGAAAATCCCAAGTGCCCATGCCATAAGAGATAGACAAGTGGGACTTTATCAAACTGACAAGCTTCTGCAAAGCCAAAGAAGCCATCAAGAGAGCAGGGAGACAGCCCACATACTGGGAAGAAATATTTGCCAACTGTATGTCTGACAAAGGGCTAACATCTAGGATCTACAAGGAACTCAAATGTGCTGAAAAGAAAAAAACAAACAGCCCCATTACAAAGTGGGCAAAAGATATGACTAGACATTTCTTGAAGGAAGACATACGAGCACCAACAGATACATGAAAAAATGGTCAGCCTCACTAGTCATCAAAGAAAGGCAAATTAAAACCACACTAAGATACCACCTATTTTATCCTTTTAACAACATTTACAGAAGCTGTCTCATGTAAGATAATTCAAAAGGGAATACTCGATGGTCTCTGCTGTTATGGATATAAGAGTTTAGTGAGAGAATCTAGAATGTTAAACAATAATTTTAATGCGAAAACTATGACTAGTGAATCAATGATTCTGTAAGTCATTCTGGACAAAATGTCACTGGGGCCATGAGAACTTCTATCTGCTATTTATAAATTGCTTCATTTTTTTCCCCATTTCTTTGACAAGGGTGATAGCCCGGCTGATCATTCTGTGAAGGAAAAATCAACTGTTTGGAGAACTGGAGAAGCTGAGGTTTATTCACAGGATATGTCTTACCTGGAAGAGCTGGAGGAACATCGATATTCAGTTTGGTGAGTGACTATATTGTTTATTTTGGTATGTGTGTTTGTTTGTTTTTTCAAATTTAAACTAATTGACTCCAACAAGACCTTATGCATTCTATTCTTTTATTATTTATTTATTTGATAAGTATTGATTGCATGCCTACTGTAGGTTATAGGATATGTGTCCTGAAATGGGAAAGTTCATAGTCCAATGAGGGTTATGACTATTTAAAAATATAAATGTGATGTGATAGTATATTTTTAAAAATCACACAATGTGCCACATGTGCACATGAAGAAGATGATGGTCAAATTTGCTGGATAATGGAGAAGCGTTCTCAGAAAAAGTTTAAGCCAAATCTTGGGGAGAAGACTGCAGTGAGGAAATGGCTTCAATTTGATGTGGACAGAGTTCAGAGATGAAATTGGGGAGTAGCTAGAGTTGATAAAAGCTGGAATCTTTAGTTTACTTATCATGTAAACATGTTATAATTATTGCCTTCTCTACCTGGTGGTGTTTATATGGGCGTATCTGTTATATGAAAGCACATATTACAAGCAAGAAAAAAAGATGTGCAAGAGTGGAAAACAGAGCCTCTCAGAGGTAAGGAGTATCGGATTCTGTAATGGTGGTGTCCATCAATAGTGGTAGGGAGGACGACAGTGGCTATATGATGACAGGGAATGACCTAGGAGAGAAGCAGCAATGGTAGCTAGTCAAAGTCATCCTTCCCTACCCACTGTTCCCTGTCCATCCCCAGATCTATTCCTGGAATGTTTTTCCCACTGGGCTTTTATCTGCCCTGTGACTTGGTTCTCAAAATGTTGGCTCTTATTCTTCCTTTCTGGAACCTCCATCTGGAAAACATGATATCAGTTCAAATTTCCTTTGCCTAGTCACTTTTGTTTACAACTCCTACTGGTCTTCACTTAGTGTTCTAAATGCTTTGACCATACTTACCTGAGCAGCTGGAGTGTGTTCACCAGGCTAAAGGGGAGTTTTTTGGATTAAGATGCCTAAGAAGCATCAGGTGGAGAGAGGAGACAAAGAGCCCGGAAGACAAAAAACACGTATGCCTCCTCTCGAAAGAAAAAAATGTAAACAAGAGAAGCTATATTCAACAAAGAAAAAGACATGCTGCCTGCTCTGCAGAAACTCTGAGTGTGTGATAATCTCTAAGGGGAGGGTGACATGAAAACATTCGATTTAATTCATTAAAATAACTGCTAGATCAGAAGCACCAGGCACTTCCTCTGGTGTGTAGAGAAGAGATCTGGAGCTTCTGTTGGGCCATGTGCTAAGTTCTTGCTTTCTATTTGAGACTGACCAGGACAGGACAAAAAATTCCACTAAGTTCCGAGGCTCCAGATTCCTCCGTTTCCCTGTTTTCCTGGCTTTCTCTGAAAACTCCTGTTGTCCTTGAGGAATTACCTTCAGAGTACAAGAGTATGCAGTGGCACAATGTCAATATCACTTTATTCATTGAGTTAAAAGACTGAAAGTTTTCCAAAGGTCTCAGAGCTTCAGTTCCTGATTGATCCCTTAAGATGCTGAGGCCAAGTATTACTTCTTCAGTAGCTTCCCATGATGCTCCAAGTCACAGCTCACGACCGGCAGCTACAGATCCTAGGACCAAGTACTGTCCTCCTTCTATGTTTGTAAACAAAGTTTAACAGGAACTCAGACATATCCATTTGGTTTCCTCTTGCCTTTGGTTATTTTCCCCTACAATGGCAGAAGTGAGTCCTTGTTCCTAAGTCAGTATGGCCCAGAAAGCCTAATAGACTTATTATCTGGCTCTTTCCCCAAAACGTGTACCCTGTTCTGCGCTGACTTAGAAGCTCTCTGTTGCTCTCTCATGACATCGCTCACATTAATTTTATATTTTAAAAATTATTTATATTTTAATTGACAAGTGAAAATTGTATATATTTGTGGTGTGTACCATGATGTTTCAGTATATGTACACATCATGCAATGGCTAAATCCAAACTATTTGACATATGCCTTACCTCCCGTAGTTATCTTTTTCTGGTAAGAACACTTAGAACCCACTCTCTTAGCACTTTTTCAGTATACAGTATGTTGTTGTTAACCGTAGTCACCACACTGTACAACAGAGCCTTTGAACTTAATCCTCCTGTCTAGCTGAAATTTTGTACTTTTGATCAACAGTGTCCCAACCTCCCCATTCCCCAACCTCTGAAAATCAGTTTTACTCTGCTTCACATACAAATGAGATCATGAAGGATTTGTCTTTCTGTGCCTGGCTTATTTCAGTACATATGCCATGTTATTTTAATCAATTTAGCCACTGCTTGACACTTGCATAGGTGCCATTTCTTTGCTATTGTGAATAATGCTATAATACACACAATGACACATTATTTTTAAGGTATGTGTATGCGTATGCTTGTCTCCCTCACCAGGCTGGACTTCTTATGCATTTGGCCATGTATTGCTGCGTACTGAATCACTGAAGGCTTAGTGTCATGAAATAGTCACTTTATTTGCTCAAAATTCTGAGGGCTGGGAATTCAGACAGGACACATCATGGAAAGCTACTCTTTCGCTTAAAAGAAGTCACGAGGCCAGCCAGATTCCACCTCTTGATATGGGAGTGGAAAGGAAACGTTGTTAAAGAGCATGTTGGGATAGAACAGATTGTATTTTGGGGAACACAATCTGTCACGTTTTGCTTCATTCATTTCTGTGTGGGTTCCTAGCATAGGGTTCAACTAATATTTGTTGAACAAAACAAGTTAAAAAAAAGAGTGTAGGTTTTTGTAGATAGATGGGCCTGAGTATGAACTCCAGTGCAGTCACTGCTGTGTCATCTTGAACCATTTGTCTGAACTCTGAGAATTTCTCTTGTATCAAACCACAGTAACTCCTATATTGTGGAAATTGATGGTTATTATGAAATTGAGAATTAATGTACAGGAGATATTCTGTACAATGACCAGATTCTATAGGTTTTTAATAAAGGCAACTACGATTAACATAATAATAACACATTTCAATATAATGTCTTTTTCAAAGGTTACATTACAAGGCATAGGTCACTCTGAAATGACTTCTCACTTTCTACATCTGCTTTCCTTTCTGTTCTTCAAACACACTGAGCACTTTATGATGTCAGAACCTTGGCACTTAATGCTTCATTTATCTGGAATGTTCTCCTAGTTCTTAGTGGTGTGGTTGACTATACATATTGCATCAATTTTACCTCCCCAGAGAGGCCTTTCTTGACTGAGCTACACAAAGTAGGATCCCTCTCTACTCTGGCTACTTACTTTTTCATCACTTTGTTTCCTTTAAAGTTCTTCACCACAATTTAAAATAATCTTTCATATTTATTTTGTTTACGTGCTCATTCCTGTTTCTTCTCTCTAAATAGAAACTGCAGGCAGGAAATCCCCTGACCTGGTGACTCCTGGGTCTTCAGGCCCTCGCCCTAGAGTACCTGAAAATAATATGATCGGTAAATACTTACTGAACAAGTGACTAGAGGGATGAATACAGAATCCCTTCTCTCTTTCTCCAAACCCCTGTGGCTGTCATATTTATTTATTAACTTCCAATCTCTTCTTTCTCTTGAAACTGCTGCCATTAAAAGAAAAAGAGGGGTAATATGGGATAATTAACCACTATACACATTTCATCTTAAACCAGGGTTGAGGATATAGGGGCTCCTGAAACCTCTATAAACTTCTGTTTTAAACGGTCTGAGTTACAATCTGAACAATTTCCTTGATGTTTTATTAGAGCTGGTAAATCATTTATTGGGGCAGCCTTTACCTAAATCCTCTCCAAATCCCCATAAAATACATTTAGTACAGAATACGGTACTACCCAGCTTCAAAGATGTATGTGACATGGGAAGTATTTGCTCCAATGCAGCAAGTTTAAATGTATATATTTTCTTTCCCTCTGTCTTACATGCTGCATCTCATACCCCAACTCACTCCTTCCTCCTGCTCCAGTGCTTCATTTGAACATTCTGGTTTTGGTGAATTTGGTAGATTGTTAAAGTGTTGGTAAATCAGAGGTTCCAATATTTTTAATGTATATGACCTTTAGCTAGTCAAATGCAACTTTCTCTCATTTGTAGCTGCCAATAATTTTTTTAAAAGCTTCCGAAATATATTTTCAAGACTGTTGTACTTTTTTCCTCAACCAGAAAGACACTCAACAAGTTGCTGCTGAGTGTGTAAGTGAGAACCCTATTCCTATACATCTCACCCTAGCAGGCCTGCCGCTATCAGTGTCAGGTAATCATAGGTAACCATCTTCTGGGTCACCCCTGGAAGGATCTGCATTGTGGCTGTTTTTTCTTGATTTCAAGGGCTGTACTCAGAGGATGTTTACATTTTTTCTTTGAGACATATATTTGTGTGATAGGTTGACTATCTTCTGCTCATATTTTAGATAATATGAGATCTCTAAGTTATCTCCCTTGAAACTTTTATAAATTGAATGCATTTCATAAATTATTCTTGAAATTATGCATGTAATATTAGAGTGAAATAAAAATACTGTTATTTCCAGAAGAAAGTTCTAGAGTAAAGACCAGTGATGCAAAATTTGAGGCAGATGTTAGAGATTCTCAGCCAGATAATCTGTGGTGGATATCATTGCTTCTTGCTATACATATTTCTTTCCCAAACTCTCCTTCACTCCTCCTTTTCAATAACAGATTCCACCTCCTACTCCTCCCACCCCCCAAAAATGCATACTCCAAGGGCTTGCCTGTGATGTGTGTTATATTCCTATGACTACCATGATTGAACCCAGGAGTGGGCATGTGATCTGAACCAGGCTACTCAAGTGCTTTCCTGGAATTTACATTTTGTTACTTAGAAATACAAATTCCAGTCGGGAAGTGGCTTACATCTATAATCCCAGCACTTTGGGAGGATGAGGTGAGAAGATTGACTGATCCCATGGGTTTGAGACCAGTCTGGGCAACTTGGCAAGACCTCATCTCTTCCATAAATCAAGAACAAATAGCCAAGTGTGGTGGCACATGCCTGTAATTCCAGCTACCTGGAAGGATGAAGCACAAGTATTGCCTGAGCCCTGCAGGTCGAGGCTGCAGTGGCTGTGTGCGTGCCCCTGCATTCCAAACTGGGTGACAGAGTGAGACTCTGACTAAAAAAACAAAGAAAGAAAGAAAGAAAGAAAGAAAGAAAGAAAGAAAGAAAGAAAGAAAGAAAGAAGAAGGAAGGAAGGAAGGAAGGAAGGAAGGAAGGAAGGAAGGAAGGAAGGAAGGAAGGAAGAAAGAAAGAAAGAAAGAAAGAAAGAAAGAAAGAAAGAAAGAAAGAAAGAAAGAAAGAAAGAAAGAAAGAAAGAAAGAAAGAAAGAAAAAGAAATTCCTTCTCCTCTTCAAGATCTTCAGCTGTTGGAATTTCAGTTTCATTCTCCCTGTGGTCATGAACCTATCTGACTAGCCATACACCTTCTAGCACTTCTTGTTAACATTTATCTTTTCTAGCCTATTTGAAACCAGTAGCTGTAGGAGTCTCACTGATGGTCTGTAGGTGACATATTTGTAGTCTGTTCTACAAAGGAAAACAAATCAAAAGGTGAGTCTGAGAAGCTGTATGATAAACACTGAATGATATGCATACATGAGAGTACGTATTTCAGGTCCAAAAGATCTTGTCCACCGGAAAGCTTTAATTACTTTTTTTTCCTCTGAGAAGAAGGGCTTCAGGGAGAAAGTTTACAATGTCCATTCAGTTAATTACATAAATAACCACTCATTTGCCTGTGCAAACAAAGCTATAGAATCTCATTGCCTGCGGAGTGAATTGGGTTCCCTGCTTCCTAATGCAGCACCTTAATCTTTGTACAGTGATTTCTCCAAAGTAAGCCAGATTATATGTTAAGTACCTCTGGATGCTGCACTAATGACTGCTTCAAGACAGTTAATATCACTCCTGTGTTTTAAAGAAGTTAACATAGTTTTCAGAGGTACCTAACTGTCAACTGGGGAGAAGATTCCATAACAAGACAATCTTAAAATGTTTCCATTACTGTTTGAATGTGTCTTGGTGGGTAAGCAACCGGAGAATCACACACTTTTAGAGCAGGAAGGGATCTTGGGGATTATTTAGTTCAGCCTTGTCAGTTTGCACAAGTATAAGGCTGAGACCTACAGAACTTAAGTGACCTGCCTTAGGTCATCCAGCTAATAAGTAGTGGAAATGACATAGAACCCACTTTCTCTCCATCTCAACCCAGTCCCAATTATAAAACAAAAAAACAAAAAAACAACATTCTCCTTAGAACTCTGCTAGTCTTTTTTATAGTTTCCTGTTTCTATCAATTGCAAGCTGCTTTGGTACTTATCAATACATCAATGAGAAAGTACTGATCCTTGGGAAAGTGCATATAATAAATGGATTAATGAAAGTTTCCTCTTACCATGGAGGTAGGGAGTGGGCTGATGCCAAAAGGTTTGAAAAACACAAATTGCTGGCCACACATACTGAGATCTTTTTCTATTCTCAGTCAGTAGTCTATGTGGCTAACCTAAATGCATTACTTAGGGGAAGTATGGGTTAACTATACACATCGCAACAGGAAAGTTATCCTTTAATAAAAGTGATACACTTTGCTTTTTATAACACACATGTGATTTGACATTGAAATAAAATGCAGATGCTTCTTTGATTGGCGTATTCCCTGTTGTGCTTTTCTAAAACACCTTCACATATGGTCTGCCTCATTCCTGAGAAATGACTTGTTGTTTATGTCATACAAACAGAACAGATTGATTTTACAGTGAGTAAGGAGTTTGATGAATTGTACATTGGAGAGAAATCCTTGTCTCAGCAATCTAAACACTTGAAAATAAATGTTACCTTTTGGAAAAGGTTCTCACGATACACCCATGATCCCTTTATTTCATGCACCCTTTATAGGAGTTAAATAGATACACACATATAAGCTCAGCAAACAAATAGGGTAGTTACAATCATCTCAAAACATAAGTTCTATTTTTGCTGTAAAACATATTATGAAACCAGACAGATTTTTTTAAATGGCAGAGTTGTCCTAAAAGAATAAATCCTCACTATCAACTTTAACGCTGTGTCGCTGCTATGACCAGAATAAGACATTCTTGGTATTGTTTCTCTATTTAACAGGTGAATCTTAAATATAAAATTCTTACACTAAGAAGCTTTCTTAGAGGTCTCCAACTTTTATTCCTTCAGAATTATTCTGCACAATATGATAATGTTGTGTGCTCACTCCTCTGACAAGGAGCTAACCACATCCATTTATGCATAACTCTAAAGTTTATAAATCTCTTTTCCATACTTTTTTGGTGTTTGGTGCTTATACCTTGTGGTACTATTATTCCCATTTTACAAATTATATAGTTGATGTGCAGAGGGATTAGATGACTTATTCACCAACACTCAACTTGTGCCTCTTTACTCTTTCCATATAGCATAGCACCTCCCTGACTATTCTCATATGTAGACTTTAGTTTGTACATTTTGCATTGTTTAATATATAATGTGTTAAAGTATATTCTACTGGCTTGTCCCACATAATTGAGTGGATGTGGAGTGAGAATGAGATACCATTAAGAAAACATGTTAAGTCAGCTCTAGAATGGTTCATCAAAGCAAAATACCTATGGAAGTCTATTTCTGACAGTAATTTATCAATGACCCATATAAAATTGGATATTTATTGACTAATGTCTTAATCTTATTAGGTGTGGCTAATGCATAGCCATATACTTATACTGAAAAAGAAGAAATCTCAGTGACTAAGAATATAGGCTCTGTGGGAATAATACCTAAACTCAAACAAATTAGCTTTAAAATTACTGGTTGAGTAAACCTAGGCAAATTTCTTAAATTCTTTGCACCTCAGTTTCTTTACCTATAAAATGAAACTGATAATGTCTGCCCTATTATCATGAATTCAAACACAGTAAGTTCCCTAAATACAAATGAGTTCCAGTCCAAGAGCACATTCATAAGTCCAGTTTGTTCATAAGTCCAATAAAGTTAGCCTACTAACACAATTGACTATATAGTACTTTACTATAATAGGTTTGTAGCACTTTTCATACAAATACTGTACAGTAAAGTACACAAAAGCACAATCACTTGTAGAGGATGCACACACATGACAACATACACCAGACACATGAACTAATTTACATGAGTGAACTAACTTATGTGATTGGACATGTGAACACACATTCATATCTCTCAAAACTTGCAATTTGAAGGTTCATATGTAGGGAACTTACTGTATGTAGGCAAAAAAAATTGGAATAGTGTAAATGCTCATAGGACATAGTAAATGTTCAATAAATGTTAGCTAGGATTACTAGCTGAGGCTCCCTCATCTTTGCTATTCTCCACATCTGTCTGCTCTCTAGCCTATAACAAACTATTAAAATAATGAGCTGTTTGTTTCTGAAAAGCAAAGTATTTACTTGTAGCTAAAAGATTTTCAGTATAAAAATAAGAGGTTAATGATAGAAAAGAGATAGAGATAGGAGTAAACATGTTAGTTTTCATTGCTGTATAACACATTACACAAAATTGGCAGCTTAAAACAACATACGCTTTTTTTTAACCTTATAGTTTTCATGGGTCAAGAGTCTGGGCACAGCTTTGCTGGGTCCTGTGCCCAATATATTGCAGGGCTTTAAACAAGGTTTTGACTGGGCTGTGTTTTCATCTGGAGGCTCAGCTGAGGCTGGATTATGTTTTAATCTGAAGGCTCAACTGATGAGGAGTCCTCGTCATACTCATTAAAGTCATTGGCAGATTTTAGTTTTTGTGACTGTATGATCCAGAGCCCCAGGTTTTTGCAGCCTATGGCCAGGAGGCTGCTCACACGTCCTGTAGTTCCAGACAGTGTGGACTTCTTCCCCATGGCCACTTAATTCCTGAGGCCTACAAGAAGAGTTTCTCACTCAGAGAGAACTAGTCTCTCTTTCAAAGACTTTTATCTGGTCAAGCTAGGATCAACCACGCTAGTCTCCCATTTCAAAACCAGCTGATTTGGGACCTGCTTATTTCTGCAAAATTTCTTCCTTTTGCCACTTTCTATTGTCCACAGGCAAGTCACAGGATCCCACCCATACTCTAGAAAAGGGATAACACAGACAATGAGAAACAAGGGGCAGGATCACAAGTTCCTAGTCTGTCTGCCTCACATAGGAAGATGATGGCATAGGCTGTTGCTCTTTGTAGGGCATAGTAACTTTCTCCCTACTAGCACTATAATAAACCATGGTATACAGAAGATTCCAGTCCAGTATGGCTTTTAGTTGACATTTGCTTCCGCTTCTTTCCTATGTGTGGGCCTGAGGCTGAAATGGTCCATGTTCCTTGTTGATCTCCTATGTCCCAACTCCTATGCTTCAAAATCTCCCTTCTTCCTCGAGAAAACATTTTATTTTTACCCTACTCTCTTTATACTTTGACCATGTGACCACAAAACACCACTTTCCACTTTCCTCTGTAGCCCCTTTCCTATCCCTACTCATCTCCTCTATGAGTTGATTTTGGTTCTATCATTTTTTAATGCCCTAGAATCTGTGACAGTTCTGACAAATGATCTCATTTTCTGGAACCCACAGTCCACTAGATTTCTAGATTGATTAAAAAAAATGGCAGTTCCTTTTCCTTATCTATGTCTACATAAGTAAAATAACAATGTAAAATATAGTTACCATTGACATCTACGAGGGTAATTTAAGACTTCGATCCCTCTGACATCCCTGATGCCCTGTGGGTGGTCACTAATCCAGCTCTGTTTGAAAGCAGTATGTGTTGTATTAAAAACTGTTGGTTCTGTAATCCCAGAACTTTGGGAAGCTGAGGTGAGGGGATTGCCTGAGCCCACAGGTTCAAGAACAGCCCGGGCAACTTGGCGAGACCTCACCTCTCCAAAAATAAAAACAGCCAGGCGTGGTAGCACGCGCCTGCAGTTCTGGTTACTTCGAAGGCTGAGGCGGAAGGATTGCTGGAGCCTGGCAGGGTGATACTGGGGGGTGGCCGTGAGCGTGCCGCTGCACTCCAGCCTGGGTGACAGAGTGAGACTCCAACTCAAAAAACAAAGCAAAACAAAAAAACCTGTTGATTGCACCCCAGCGGCTATCCCCTTCCTCGTGTGTTTTACTGAAATAGTGCCTCCATAGTGGAAAATGATAGATACTTTCCTAGTCTATTATGCCCTGTGGGTGGTCACTAATCCAGTTCTGGCCAATGTGATATGAGAAGATACCAGCTTGATATTGTCCTGCCTTTTAAAAGGGAAGCAATGAAGAAAAGCCCCCTCTTGCCACCTTCTCTTTTAATCCCACTTTGGTCATTGCGCTGAAGGTGTGATGCTGGAAGCTTCTGCAGACATCTTATATCATGAAAGGAAGAAAATGAGAGAGAACTCAACCCAGCACTCTTATGAGTCACTGCTTATCACCTTGTACCTATTTGAGAGTTCCTTTTACATGAGATCATTAAATGCACTATTGTTCAATACTTCTGGATGAGCATTCTGTTGCTCATGGCTGAATACAATCTTACTGAGACAATTAACCTGTGCAAAGGTAGCCCTGATGTGGTAGACCCTCACACACATCAAGGAGGATGTGTTCATTTCTTCATTCAGTATTTAACAGGTTTATATGGTGTCTGGTATTTTGGATACAATATTGGAATCCTTTCATAATTTCTTGGATACACCAAAGCATAGTTTATAACTGGCTGCTTTTTGTTTCAGTACAGTTTGGAAAATGAACACAGTATGGTGTGGGAGATTCTTCTCCATAGATATTACACGATTCAGTTGGGGAGATGGAGAATGAGGTGAATAGAATTAATTTAGCCAACTATCTGGAAACCTAACATGACATCAATGATAATATTTAAATATCAAGGAGCTTCAGATTATAAGTCAGTCCAAATTCAAGCTGCATGATTTAAATGATGAAAGGGCAAAGCTGGGCATAAAGTAATATAGGGATTTATCTGATGCAAAAACTCAAACAACCAGTAAAATAGATAATGTTCTCTTGTAATAGTTTGCAAACAGCATCAAGAAAACAATTGAGTGGGTGTATTTTGAGCTTCAGGCATTGTAAATTCTTTCACTCTCATATACTTTATGCCTTCTTTAATAAACTGGAGAGTCTTGGGCCAGCTTCATCGGTGACGGTAGGTGGTCATTCATTTCACAATCCACTAATTTTCATGATTGTTCGGTATTTTATGTTACCTAAACTGCTTTGGATTTTGTCTTACTTAAGTTGTAATATGGCAATAGCTTATATGATTTCGGAATCGTTAATTCAGTTAGTGTTCTCAGCATTTGGGACTTACTTCCTTATCTTTAGAAATATGAACAAGAATGTAAGGGCCTTAAATATGCTGATTATATGCAAAAATTTCTGGCATATACATCAAAGGTGTGTTAATCCAGTGTATCTTGTTGAAAAGATGCAGAGTGTTTAAAAAATTCCTAGAAAGGAAAAAGAATTGGCATTATAGCCTAATCCTGCCTTCAAAGAGATGAGTGTACATTTACTTTATTTCTAGTTTAGCAACTGAAATTTATATACTGTGGAACAAATGATAAAGATAAGGTGAGTTAAGGTTTTAAGATCTTTTTAAAATTTTAAATATTCTCTTTGTATGGGTTTTTACAGGAAGTTTTCAATTGTGTACTGCAAGGATTCCTAGTACCATGTTCCATCTCTCCACCTCACCCTTCTGCAATATCCCTCCCTACTTGAAACTTGATGCTCACTGACAGTTTCCCACTGAGTTGTCATGGAGTCTATGTAATACTTTCAGGAATGAGCCACTTACTATTTTTCAAAGTCATCCAATTCATCTTGGGAAATTTTTTCAGCTAAAAAGATCTTAATATTAAAATCGGTGATTCTGTTTTTAAATTATTAGTATCAGTTTGACTCACTAAAATCACATATCCAACATGGTGAGACCTCGTCTCTACAATAACTCAAAAAATTGGCCGGGTGTGGTAGCATGTGGCTATAGTTCCGACTACTTGGAAGGCTGAGGTGGAAGGATCGCCAGGCCCAGCAGGTCGACGCTGGAGTGGCTGTGAGTGTGCCACTGCACTCCAGCATGGGCAAAGGAGTGAGACTCCAACTCAAAACAACAACAACAACGACAACAGCAAAAATCACATGTCAAAAACCAATCTATTTATTGCTCTATTTATTTATTGTGTGTATATGTGTGTATGTATGTACGTACATATGCATCAATCTAACTTTTATGCACTTATGTATCTCAAGGTGTAACAATTTGTTAAATATTACTTATATCAATTAGTTATCAGATTATCACATTTCAATTCAATATTCTTTGCCATCTTCTTATCCAATCATACTCTACAGTGATTAGAAACATTCCACTAACAATATGCTGTTCTACACAGATGCTTTGGAAGAAGTCAAGGACGGGCATGAATTTTACCTTTCAGGAGCTTGAATAACAAGCATACTGTTTTCATCGATGACCTAAAAAACATAATGGTTTAGCCTATTTATGGATTTGGTGAAGATTATTCTGCTCCCTGATATTCAGTTCTCTCTTCCCAAGAAGTCTCCCTATTCCCTTTGTATCTGTTGGGTTCATCTGAATTCTTCTGGCCAATTGATGAAGAGCAAAAGGGATGTTTGTCCTTGCTGCCCAGTGCGTTTAGTGGCCAGTGTGACACCTCCTCTCTCCTTTCCCCTGCATGGTGGTTTGCAAGAGGCCTATAGTGGGATGGCAGGATGAACAGATCAAAGCGGCTTGGATCATTGAGTCCTCGTATGGAAGAGATGAGTAGGGAGTAACTAGTTATTGAGATGTAGGTGTTGTTGCCATAGCATAGCCCAGCCTACACTAATGAATATAATAATCACCCCTGAAAGTGTGCAATTCCTCAGTATTTATTATTTTATAGAGAAACTATTTTGAAAATTTCTTGGGGCTGATATAAAGGAGTGAATCTCTTCACTAGTCATGAGTGAGCCTACTTGAACTGCCACATCTGTACAGCATATATAGTCTTGTTTAATCCTCTAAACAGCTGGGAGTGGTTGGTAATATAATATCCACATTACAATTACAGAAGTGATATAATCTGCTATGGAAGTATAGTTTATGATGCTCTAAGACAGAATCAACTGTCAGCCTCTCTATCCTTTCCCTGCAACACATATACTTAAAAACCGTCTCCTTCTAGTATGTTTTGAGAAAACAATATTCACTTCACTTCTGCTCCTGAGTTGCCATCTATGAGACCTTTTTTCCAAAGACAGCAGTGTTACTATTGGAGCCTCTTGTCTCCCCTTAAGTCGTATTCACTCTGCCCTGCTGACCACCATGGGGATTTCTGTGCTACTTCTGTGTTGGCCTCAGTGAATGAGTGCTGTGGGCCAGGCCACACCCCTCTTCTCTTCACTGGCCTTTCATAAATTTCCTATAGCATAATTAGAACTGTATGGAGCTAATAGATTGAATAAAAAGTTGAGGTCACTGAAGAGTTTGCCACAAAGGAGAATAAATTACAAGTGTAGTGCTAAATAACCTGCTCTCAAAGTTCAATGGAAAATAACCAATCTTTAAATTAAGCTATCCGTAGGTTATTCACACATAGATATTTCTCACTTCCTAATCTTGATGTTGGTCCTAAGAGCTGCCTGTCTTTCTTTCTGAGAAAGTCTCTGTCATCCTTCACAGCATCCATTTCTACTCCCCACACTGTACCTATAGGGTTTTGTCTGATGACCTCCACCTGGCTAATGCATAGGCTTCCATAAACCTCAGCAAGAAGTTTGCCAAAAATGGCATTAGTCGATATAAAATGAAACCAGAGTTTGATGTGAGATTTGACTTTCAAAATGCATTTTTCTTCTTGAACTTTGTTTTTGGTTGTTCCTGATGTTTAGCGAGTGACCATTGTATCAAACTATCTAAAACATGTTACGTGCACAGGTACATTCAATTCACAGGCAACTTAAAGTTCTCAGAAAGAATCCAGTCTATAATCATATTAAGGGAAATGAACATTTTTTTCTAATTACAATATCATTCTTACTGATTCTCTGCCCTCAAGGATACTAGTAGTTTGCAGTACTAGGCATATTAATAGTTTGTAGTAAGGAACATGACAATATCAAGTCTCAGAAACAACTCTTCATCTTCCTCTTTTGATTTAATTCCTAGATCTACCGTTGCTTGAGAAATACAGCCCATTAGATGGCCAGTAACCATTAATGTCCAGTTTTCAGTACATCAAAACCCAGGTGTGACATCACAACTTTCAATTACCTGACTCTCAGGAACATTCTTAGATGGGACATCTTTCTCACATCTCTATACAGGCTGGAACTTGAAGCAAGAATTTGTCTTCCAAACCCATTATAAGTCTGGCATTAGTTTTAAAACAATTATTGTCATACTTCTTTCATGTAGACAGCGACTGATATGTTTGCTTTCTCATAGATTCCCATTATTTGATGGTAGTTCTTAAGATTCTATAAATGCATCAATGCACATGAATTTGGGGAAAGCACTAACTTTTCTGTTTGACTATAATGAAGAGACATCTGCAATCAACCCATTTCCTAAATAAGAACGAGTTCTTATCCTCTTCCTTCTGACTGTCAAACTGTCTGTCATTAAATTATTATTTTCCTTCACACACTGTTTGAATTTGAGATTGTGCTCCCCTACCCCCTAAATCAAATTAGTTCCTAAGCATTCCATATTCTTTCCTTGTAACATTTCTAGCAAACTTCTCTTTTCTTTCTTTTTTTTTTTTTTGTGTGTGTGTGTGTGTGGCCAAATTATTGTGCTGACTGCTTTAATAATAGTCTTAAATCCAGCAGATAGTAATAGTATGTTAGACATATGTAGTAGGCATGAATTCCAGATGTCAGAGGAGTACAGATCTTTGACATGGCCATGAATTGTATGAAATCATCCAGCCTGGAAACAAAGCTATGAATTGTGCTGGGGCTTTCACTTTCAGAAATGTGGCGCTCCTACAAAAGCACAGGTGCAAGAGTTTCTTGTTTTTCTTTTTGCTACTTTGGGAGAAACAATTGTTGTACCCTGTGGAGTTAGAACAGAAGAGTTGGGCTCAATAATAGTAAATCTCAAATTTATCTTTATCTTGGGTGCCTTTCTGATTCTGGCGGATAGCAAATTGGAATCAAGGGAATAACTTAAGAACAGTAGTTCTCAGGATATTTTAAATTAAAGTTGTTTAGGGATTTGTCAGGCCTTGGAAGGCTCCTCTAGACAATTCCATTTATGGGTTTGGTGATGTAGATTGTTATTTTTATTTTTAATTTGATTTCTGACCATCTTGCATGTTCTCTCTCTTTCTTTCTCAAATATGTCAATTTTAATTTTGCTCCTCAATAGTTAAAGCAAATAATGGAACAAGTAGTTTGAAACAAATGCGCTGACTTATTTTCGGGTTTTGCCTCTGTATACACTCTTACTATAGCATCACTCTCATACCACCTCACCTCACACACCCCCTCCACAGACACTACTAAATAATCTTTTTTTCTCTAATGATCAGTTCTCATATTATCTCAAGCACGCACACCCCACACTCCCCCGCTTCTTGTACTATTTTAGCAATATGCCAGCATTACCATACACTGGTCCCATTTCTCCTCTACTACCTGCTACTTGATTTTCTTGCTCTTACCTCCAAAAATATCTTACTGGCAATTGAAACCCAAATCTAAATTCTTCCTGAGTTTTAGGCTTAAATTGACTACTAGCTTATTATTAGTACTTCAAAGTCAAAAGGTATCGACCTGAAGTCACTGACCTTCCCAATCAACCTGATCTATTTCCCACTCTACGAAACACATCATATTTGCATTTGGCCTCTGCTATTGCATTTATTCAAGAGTTTGGCATTTCTTTGGAGACATAGTTCTATTTGTTTGTTCTCTGCATTGAATTTACTCAGCAAATATTTATTGGGCACTAATCATTGTGCTAGATCCTGGAGATACAAAGATGAATGAA
Organism: Cephalopachus bancanus; assembly: GCA_027257055.1. Classification (NCBI taxonomy): domain Eukaryota; kingdom Metazoa; phylum Chordata; class Mammalia; order Primates; family Tarsiidae; genus Cephalopachus; species Cephalopachus bancanus. The sequence continues at coordinate 7,090,656 of JAPVLO010000013.1, read as the reverse complement.
ATGGTTATAACCATTGCGATATATTTGCTGTCTATTCTTGAATTTGTGTCTTTATTAAATCATGTACAGTTGTTTCGTATGGGTTTCCATAAATGCTATTAGGCTATACATGTCATATATATATATCATTCTGTTTCTCTATTTTACTCAGCCCTATGCCTTTGAGATGCCTCCATGTTGATGCATGTGATATTCTAATACTAACATAGTATGTGTAATGGATTCTTATAGCTGTTCACTGTTTAATAGTATTTTGTGTGTGTGTTTTGTTTTTGGGTTTCTGTGTGTGTGTGTGTGTGTGTGTGTGTGTGTGTGTGTGTGTGGTGAGGGATGTAGAATACTTTCACTGCTAATTCCACTAGTAGAACAAAGCATTGCAATGAATATGTCCTTTTATGGTTCTATGTGAGAATTTCTGCAGGATTCCTAGGAGCAGAACTGCTGACTCATAATGTACAATTTTGTCTTATTTGACTAATTAACTGCAGAATAGCTGCATGAGTCTTCTACCCACCAATAGTGCATGAGGATCCTGTTTTTCCACCTACCATCCTACATGTAACATTATTTAATTTTCTACTTTTTGACAACATGATCAATTTCAAATGACATCTCATTTTTGTTTTAATTTACTTTCTCTTAATACAAATAAATTTGAGTGTTCTTTCTTATATGTACTGCCATAGATGTGCTATGTGTAGTTTGTTCATATACTTTGTACATTTTCTATTGAATTTTCTTTATTTTTCTGGTTAATATGTGAATATTTCTAGCAATTCTAGATATCTGTACCTTGAAAGTGTCAGATTTTTCCAATGCCTTATCTCAATCTGTCATCTGCATATTCAATAGATTTTTCTCAATTAGCTATCTCTGTGTTAATTTTACTCTGTTGACCCTTATTAAGTTGAGACACTCAATTGTGATGTTATCCAACACATTTTTTTTCTTACCTATTTTCAGGGGAAGTTATGTTTGAAAACATACTTCTTTCTAGATCATGAAGGTAATATCTGACATTTTCTTCATATAGGATTATAATTTATTATTGACTGTCCATTTAATAGATCAATTTATTTGGACCTCACTTAATCCAGTTTTATTTTTGATCCATATAGTAAACTAGTTTTCCATTTCTGTCTAGTAAAGAGTATGTCTTTTGCTTATTACATAGATAAAGAAAATAAAGCTTGGAAATTTAAATAATTTGCCTTGTAACATAAGCAAGTAAGAGTCAGAGCTGTCTTTCTCATCTCAAAGTTCTCAAGTGGTGTTTTCTCTATACCTTCTATAGAACCCCCTTCTATGTTGCAATCTCCTTGAAGGCAAAGGTTGTGTACTGTCACATTTTTATGCCCAACATCCCTGAGAATGATAGGAGCATGCAAGTGCCCAGGAAGTATTTGTTGAAACTGTGGTCTTTTCCTCTATCACTCTTTGTCCTTTTTACCCTCTGTAGATTACCATAAAAAGTTATGGAATTGCCGCTTCATCTATTCTGCTGACAAGCCTTTTCCCCAAAGTGCTGCCATTTGATTAGATTGGCCTCAGCATCTGAAGGCTGGACATGGTCCAGGGCTTGCTGGTGGAGATTTGACACCACTGTTTGACTTGCAGAGTAGTGCTTTGGTGGCACTAGTGGAGTCAGTCCAGTAACTACCAGGAACATCAACGATGGGCTCAAATCTGGAACGCATTAAGGTAATTGTGTGGATGTGACAGCTTTGGAGACACGGATTTTTATCTCTATCTTGATGCTACATCGGTGCCATATCCTGACTGACAAGCTTCCCTAGGATGCACTCACAGGCTTAATGAGGGCTGCCATCTCCTTATCCAACTGTGTGTTGTTGGAGTGCAGATTATGGAGGAAATTCAGTTCCAGACTTTGGTTTGCTGCCATGGACAACAGTATTTGGATGCCTCTGTGACTTTTCCAGGTGTTGGCCATGTCTGACCTAACTTCCTGCCAGCTCATAATGCAATGTGGCTCTAGTAAGGAAACTATCAACCCATCTCTGAGCCTGTTTGCTCATGTATTTTAACACAACCATCAGCATTTGTCTGGAAAATTGCCTTTCAGGTTTTAGTGGTGGTTAACTATTTAATGCAAAAGAAAAAACTGCCCATGAGAACAGAATTTAATTTTTATGATGATGATTCGAACTTTGGTTGTATTTTAAGTAGGAGATAATGCAAGAGGGAGAGAAATCAAACAAACAGAAAAATCAGATCAAGTCTTCACTTCTCCCTACCACCTTGTGAGATGAAACCCAGCCCCTAAAATTTGTGACAATACTGAGACAGCCTTACATGTCAGGGTATATCTAGGAATTGAGAACAAATAAGACATTCCAGACTGAGGAATTCTGGAACTTTATTCTAGGAAGAACACAGCATCAACACGAAGTTCATTCATTCTTTCATGTATGAATACAGCACACACTCACTTATGAATACTGACTATGGACTGGTTGCTGGGAATACAAAATGCATACGTGCAACCTCCACTATAAAGATATTAACAGATTACTCAAAGCCACTAAGTCCATTATTATGGGTACTACTGTCTTGCAGAATTTGTAACTAAAAGTCTGGGAAATTAAGTAACTTATCAAAGTTTACTCAGCTAATAACTACCAAATCGAAGAGTTAATTCCTGGCCTTATAATTCAAAGTCATGTACTTTTTGCACAATGATATAGCTACCAAATGTTAGTGATCTAATAATCAAAAATAAACTAAAGGAAGAGGTAAAAGTTTCATTCACTAGGATGAAGCTTTAAGAAAGGATACTGATTCACTGAGTAGGAAGTGGTTAGAGAGTCTTACTTAGTAAGAAACAGTTACCAGATAAGTAGGTACAAGCACAGAATGGAGCTCACAGCAACAATCTCTATAACAAGTCAGGGGATATATTTTATTATAATCCCCCTTCCTGGGCCCAGACTTGGTTCTGGAGTAGGGTATAAGGCTGGCGATGAATCAGGTCAAGGGATTTTAAGGATATGCTCAGCTGCTGAGTTTAGAATGCTAAATTTAGAAAGTGTGGAGAAAATGAGATCATTTTATTCTTTATCTAGTTTTTTTTGAAGAAGTATATTTTTGAATGATTCTTCCAAGTATTTGGATACAGATTTTATCCAGTAAATACTGTTACTAAATCAGCATGTACTCTTTCTCTTCAGGGAGTAAAAGCATCATCAAACCTCAGAGATAAAAATGATACTTTAACTAACTAAACATTTGCAACCACAAGTTAAGCAAAACATATTATGCTTCATATAGACCAACTATGATTATGCAAAATATAAGATGTAACTCATAATTGGCATTGGTTTGAGGTGGGGTTTTTTTGTACTTTAGTGGTCCACCTTGGAGACATTTTAATCTAGAAATATAGCTTAGCTTAGTGGCTAAGAGCACAGGATTTGCAATTTGCTACTTGGGTTTAAATGTTGGTTTGCATCAATTAATAATGTCCTTGAGCAAGTTTAACCTCTCTTGCCTCAATTTCCTGAGGTATAATAACAGTATCTCTCTCATAGGAATATGATACTGATTAAATGAGTTGCTGCAAACAAAACACATAGGGCAATGCCTCGCACACAGTAAGTTTCTGATTCATGTAAATTCTTTTTTTTTTTTTAAGTCTCATTCTCATTCTGTCGCCCAGGCTGGAGTGCACTGGCACACTCACGGCCACCTCAGCGTCAACCTGCAGGTCTCAGGTGATCCTTCCCCCTCAGCCTTCCAAGTACCTGGAACTATAGCCAAGTGCTACCACACCCAGTTAATTTTTTGATATATTGTACAGACGAGGTCTTACCAAGTTGCCCAGGCTGGTCTCGGACCCCTGGGCTCAGGCAATCCTCTCAAAGTGCTGGGATTACAGACTTGAGCCACCATGCCTGGCTCATGTTAATTCTTACTCCCGTAAACTAACACAAATTCTTTGTGACACTTTCTCCCATCACAAAAAGTCAGCCTTTTCATGATATGTAAATTTTTTTTTAACTTGCCAATTTAGTTAGATATTGCCTTGTGCCAGAGTAATTTAAAATGTCTAGCCATGGATCATTTCTTTCTCCATACCCCAAGTGGACTCAGCAATGCAACGGAGAATGCCATCATCTCCTCTCTACAGGCAAGCTTAAGAGCCTCAGAATCCATGGTAGGGCTATGCTCCTTATCTTCGCCAACTAACTCTACATCATCCGGGAACTCCCAACATCCATGGAGTAGGCTTGGATTCAGATGTCCACTTCTATTCAATTCTCCTCTGAAAATCACTGGTTTCCAGTACTGTTATCATCAGAGGCAAGAAAGGAAGAACTCCCCAGTTCTGCCACAGTACCACTGCTAAGGCTAATCCACCTGGAAGCTGCATCAGAGATAGTGCACAGAAGGGGAACATTTCTTCCTAGGTATATGGGGGCCCTCTTTGGTTAGAGCCATGCAGGGGTTGAGTGCATAGATTGCTCTGATAGATGTGCAGCTGGTCCTCATGAGACGGAGTCGTTGAGCTATGTGGTGGAGAGACAAAGTGACTTGCAGCTCTGTTGTGTACAGTATAACTACTTTTTCCATTCTATATGGTAAAGAAATTGGTCTTGCTTGCAAATAACATGCATCAAAATTAACAAAGCACTTTATAAAAATCATCAATGGATCATTTTGTTTCTTCAACCTTTATCAAATTAACTGTTTGCAATCAATTTTGCTATCTAGAGACACGCATAATTTCTAGTTTCTCAGTTTACTTAGGTTTTAAATTGAGCCCAAGAAGACATTGTAAGGGACTATATATCTATCACCAATGACTTCTAGGGTCCAAGTGATAGAATACTACAGATATGGAGCACCACAGATGATATTGGGTATGACTTTTTAGGCTTCTAGAAAGGTCCATTTTCTCTTACCTTTTAAGGTATCATAATCCAATATTATGCATTTCTTCTCTTTGGATAAACATTTTTGGATGGTCTCCTAGGACAATCATTGCAAGCTTTCCTTGAGTGCTCCAGATAATAATGCTGTCTCTCTTTGCAAAATGTCTATCTATTGAGAAACATTGTTGTCATTTCTTTTGCTAATGAATCCACTTAATAAATATTTACTGAGTACGTACCATGAGTCTAGGCATAGCTGTAAAATCTTTTTTTTTTTCCAAGCTCAGTGGCTCAGCCTGTAATCCCGCACTTTGGGAGGCCGAGGTAAGTGGATTGCCTGAGCCCGCGGGCTCGAGACCCACCTGGGCAACTTGGCGAGATCTCATCTCTACAATAAATCAAAAACTAGCCGGGTGTGGTAGTGCACGCCTGTAGTTTCAGCTACTTGGAAGGCTGAGGCGGAAGGCTCACCGGAGCCCAGCAGGTCGAGGCTGCGGTGGCCAGGAGCGGCCACTGCACTCCAGTCTGGGTGACAGAGTGAGACTTCAACTCAAAAAAAAAAAAAAAAAAAAAGATTTTGCAGTGTCCCAAACAACATTAAGGTGGTAATTAATAATGAATTATTGGTTGAATTAATCTATGTAAGAGAAAACTCCATCTTTCTCCTCTGTATGCAATTGTGTTTTTCAGTAAAACAAACTGATTAACAGTAGTTTTAATATGAGAAGCAATAAACATAAAAAGTCATAGCTAATTCTATCACATATCCATTCTTGATTTTCCTTCTTCCCTTACTACCTCTAACCCCAGCCACGCAACATATATTCACACATATCTGACCGCAAGTTATAGCTCAAATGAGTTGCATTTGTTCTTGTGGGCTGAACTACTAGCTAATGTTCTTTTCTTTTGTCCAATAAGAATGGGAGGAAAAGTAAGAGTAATCAAGGAATTATACAATGCTCTTCTTCAGATGCGCAATAATTTGGTCGTAGGTTACTTGGCATTGCTGAAACCACTATATAAATTGCTGAGTTTATTCTTCATTAGTCAAGATTTAAAATTTTTTTTTCCAATAAAATCCCATTTAATGTAAAACGTAACTGAGGGAGGAATTTACCAAACCATTTTGTTTACACTTCCCCATAAAAGGCCAAGAATTTAACACCTCATGGATGATTCTTTTTCCTGGATTTAGGAAGATAAAACTATTTAGGTTAAAATTCCCAGGTCAAACATTATGAGCTTATTGTGGTCTTTAGGTTATGACCTTCAATGGAAATCATCAAGAGTGTCCTGTAATTTCTTTAACTCTTCAATCTAAACAAAATTAATTTGGGGTTCAGGGTGCATAGAAGTTTATTTTTTTCTTTTTTTTTAAGAATTTCTTTTGTGATTAGCATTTCAATGTCTTAGAAGTTCTTGATCAATCCTGTCACTTAAAGATACAGTATAAGTTATTTTTATAGGGTTTTTAACTAGTTACTGATGTTTTGTTGTGTTTTGTTTATCAGTTGATTACTAAATTACTCTTATTTTTGAAATTTTCTTTCAATAAAGGAAAACACTTTGATCTTATGCTTAAAATATGATTTTTTTATAAAAGAGAGAAAAACCAAATGTGTATGGCTATGTGTTTCTTGAATAGTTAGCCTGCTAGTTTCAATACATATTTACTATAGTTTTAAAATAATTGGAAGCAGAATGTGTAAAGTTTTATGAAATATATTTGTATTCTTGGTATCCTCCTTATTCCTGCAAAGTACTTTAAATGAATTTACAATTTTACTACAGTTTAAAAAAAAGCCAAATCCTATGCTTTATGAAATAGATCCCTATTACTAGACTCCTCTCTACTCCCAGAAAGGCTTTTTTGTATTTGCGCAAATGAGTTTAAGATTATTAGCTGGCAATCTAGAAGGAATTAATTAATGGGTTGAGGATGCTCATACGAACAGCCAACAGACACATGAAAACATGCTCAGTCTCACTAATCATCAGAGAAATGCAAGCCAAAACCACACTGAGATGCCACCTAACTCTAGTAAGAATGACCATCATTAATAAAATAAAAAAAACAACAGCTGCTGGCGGGGAAGCAGAGAAAAGAGAAAGCTTCTACACTGTTGGTGGGAATGCAAAACAGTTCAACCTCTATGAAAAACAGTGTGGTGATTCCTAAAAGAAATAGAGATTGACCTTCCATATGATCTAGTAATCTCTCTTCTGGGAGTATAATTGGAAGAACTTAAATCACTCTATAAAAAAGATACCTGTACATGCATGTTTACTGCAGCACTATTTACAATAGAAAAAACATGGAACCAACCATGCTGCCCATCAAAACTGGACAGGATTTTAAAAAATGTGGTACATATACATGATGAAATATTATGCATCCATAAACAAGAACAAAATTATGGATTTTGCAGCAACTTGGATGGCTTTAGACTCTATAATATTCAGTAATTTATCACGGAAACAAAGAACTGAGTAGCACATGTTCTCATGCATAAGAGGACCTTGAACGTTTTCCATAATACTACAAGAAAGGGATTGGCAGTAGCTGGAAACTGCCAGGGGACAGGGTGGGGGCACACTTCAGTAAGAGTACCTGATCTCAAATCAGGTGAAGTGGGGACAAAAAGGAGGCCCAAACTTTACCTGTACCACGACCACTTGTATACCTAATCTTGAATTGTACTCCATATCCTTAAAAAAAAAAAAAAAAAAAAAAGAACAAGCCCTGTCTCTTTCCGAGCACCATCACATATGAACTTTTAATGGGTCTTTCATTGTGTCCAGTGTTGAAACAATAAGTAGCAAGGAAGATGGACATTTTAACTCACACACCTGGTGAACAAGTAGGTTTCCATTCAGACTAGGAGAGCGTTATTTGAATACTAGTACTTCCCAAAGAGACTTTTTTTTCTCCTATGAGAGTCACAATGTTCACATAGTATGAGATCTCAGGAAGTTGTAATTCTAGTCATGGCATTCATTTTCCGTTTTGGCTTACGTGCTATTGTGCTTCTCTTTTCATGCTGCATAAGAATCTCCCTGATGTATTTTTAAATTTTAGAGATAAAGGAAATTCTAAAATGAAAGAGCTTGAAATTGTGCCTTAGCAGCTGATTATTAGGTGTCTGCCATAACACCATTAAAAGTCAGTTCTTGATTACCTTGAGAACAAATTTAAAATCATTTCCCAAGTAAGATTGGGTGCAGTTTATTTTACGTAGGTATTTCATAGTAGTATATTTGATAAAAATGTTAAAAGGAGTGGTGATACTGTTGTTCTTATTAATGGTATATAGTATTTATATACTAGTCAATCTGCACAATTCATAGAGGAATGCTTTTTAATTTTTAGCCAGTAAAAAAAATTGAAGCTCAGATAATTAGTTATATGTCTTCTCCATAAAGGATACATTTTTGTCTCCATAAAGATTCCATATACTTTTAGGGTTTATTATTCATGACAGGTTTAACACTTGTTAAAACCACAATGAGATACCACCTCACACCAGTCAGAATGGCCATTATTAAAAAATCAGTAAACGATAGATGTTGGAACAGATGTAGTTAAAAGGAAAGCTTATACACTATTGGTGGGAATGTAAATTGAAATCAGTATGAAGACTTCTCAAAGAACTAAAAGTAGACCTACCATTTGATCCAGCTATCTCACTATTTGGTTATCGAAAAGAAAATAGGTTGTTATACAACAAAGACACCTAGACTTGCAAATTTATTGCAGCACAATTCATAATTGCAAAAATGTGGAATCAACCTATGGAACTGATTGTGGAATCAATGTCCATCAGTTGATCAGTAGATAATGAATATATGGTATATATTTCTATATACCATAGAATATTATTCAGCTATATGCCATGGAATACTATTTGGCCATTAAAAAGAATGAAATAATGTCTTACAGCAACTTGAATGGAATTGGAGACCATCATCCTAAGTGAAGTAACACAGGAATGGAAATCCAAACACTGTATGTTTGTACTGCAGTGGGAGATAAGCTATGGGTCTGTAACGACACAGAGAATGATATAATGGACAATGGCAATTCAGAATGGGGAGTGTGGGAATTGGGAGAGGGAAGAAAAATTACCTTTGGGGTACAATGTACACTAGTAGGGGTGATGAGTACACTTAAAGCCCCGACTTCTTTACCACTATACAATGCATTCATGTAAACAAAAACCATTTGTACCCCTAAAGCTATAGAAATAAAAAAAAAAAAATAAGACTACTATAACTAGATAAGTGCTTCCTCAGTGCTTTTTTCTTCTCCTTTTAGTATGAAAGCTTCTAAGTTAATTTGATAAACTGGCCTAGTCTGGATTCTGTGACACTAATTCCTCTTCATAAGCTCCACAGAATAACTTAGGAAACCTTTCTATTTTTTATAGCCAATGCACCTAATGTTATGAATGTTCTTCAAATGAGCTGATTTATTCATAAGAGGTCCATGAATGCTTGTATTAGTTAGGGTTCACCAGAGAAATAGCATATCTATAAATCTCTCTGAAGAGATTTATTATGTGGAATTGGCTCATGCAACTATGGAGGCCAAGAAGTCCCACTATCTCTGTCTGAAAACTGGAGATCAGTAAAGCCAGTGCTGTAACTGAAGTCTCAAGGCCTGAGAGTCAGGGGAACAGATGTTGTAATCTCAGTCTGAGAACAGAAGAAGATGAGAGGAGATGTCCCGGCTCATGCAGTAAAGCAGGAGAAAAGGGCTGAATCCTCCTTTCTCTACCTTTTATTCTATTCATGCCCTCAATGGATGGAATGATATCCATATTGGAGAGTACAGTCTACTTTACTGAGTCTACTGATTCAAATGTCAATCTCATCGTGAAACACCTTCTCAGATATGTTCAGACATAATGTTTAATTTGGGCACCCCTTGGCCTAGTGAAGTTGACACATAAAATTAACCATTATGAGACCCCTTATATCAATGGGCAGAGAATATTCCTTGGAGATGCTACCTGGCACATTCACAACTGAGTTTCCGAAATCTGCCCAGTAATCAGTAAAATAATGACAAAGAACCACGTGATAAGATAATTACTTTTATCACTAGATAAATGCAACTTGGTCAATTTCCAGTTTTCACTTTGCAAGGTTCAGTGTGTAAGTTTAATTTTTATAAATACTTTTGCTAACATTCGATACATTTAGACATTTTTATTGCACATCTCGAAACTGTTTAACTTCTCAGTTTCTAATCATAATCACTTGAATCTAATATGATAGGCCATATGGCCCAGTGGATTATGAGTGTCATCATATTATTGTCAAGATGGCACTTCCTTGTGTAGAATCTGAAGCTTCTGTTATTGACTGTTAGTCTTGCACTTTGATATCAGTCTCTGCCTTCTGGGATAAGTTGATTACTTCAAACCTGTGGATATTCTTCAGGAGTATTAGTAAGAATTCCTTTACTGAATAGACAGAATGCTAACTGCTGTGGTGTAGTTCCTTTCAGTCTCATTGATGAAGCGTTTCCCATTGGTCATTGTAAACATTACATTTGGATCACTCAACAGCAATCAATTAAAAGTCTTTGCAGGGACTGTCAATCTCTACATATAAGGCAATTTGTATGAAAAGAAAACTACAAACCAAATATTAAAACAAATAATGCGGTTCTTTCTTTTTTTCTGTTTTTTTAAATTATAAAGATGTGGGGTACAATTCAGGGTTAGGTATACACACGTTGACTAACCAGGTACCCTTGTTGATGAGGTATGCCCCTGCCTCCCCTTACAGTTTCCCTCAACTGCCAATCCCACCCACACCCCAACAGTTTCCCACTACTACCAATCCCTTTCTTATAGTATTATAATAATTGTTCAAGGCCCGCTTATGAGTACTCTGTTCTTTGTTTCTGTGATAGATCACTGAGTATGATAGATTCTAAATCCATTCAAGTTGCTGCAAAGTCAATATATTTGTCCTTCTTTATGGCTGCATAATATTTCATTGTGTATATGTACCAATTTTTTTTTTTTTATCCAGTCCAGCTTCGATGGGCAACACGGTTGGTTCCATGTTTTTGCTATTGTGAATAGAGCTGCAACAAACATACATGTGCAGGTATCTTTTTTGTATAATGATCTGAGTTCCTCCAGGTATATTCCCAATAGGGGAATTGCTCAGTCATATGGGAGGTCAATTTCTAGTACTTTCAGAAATCTCCACACTGTCTTCCAAAGATGTTCCACTAGTTTGCATTCCCATCAACAGTGTAGAAGCATTCCTTTTTCTCTGAATCCTGGCTGCATCTATTGCTTGTTTTATTAATGATGGTCATTCTTTCTGGGATTAGGTGGTATCTCAATGTGGTTTTGATTTGTATTTCTCTGATGATGAATGAGGCTGGGTACTTTTTCATGTGTCTGTTGGCTGCCCGTATATCTTCTTTTGAGAAGTGTCTATTTATGTCTTTTGCCCACTTTTTAATGGGGCTGTTTGTTTTTTTCCTTTTGACACATTTGAGTTCTTTGTAGATCCTAGATATTAAGCTTTTGGCAGATATACAGTTGACAGATATTTTTTTCATTCTGTGGGCTGCCTCCTTGCTCTCTTGATGGTTTCTTTTGCTTTGCAGAAGCTAGTTAGTTTGATGAGGTCCCACTTGTTTATCTTATTTCTTAAGGTATGGGCATTTAGGGTTCTGAAAAGGAATTTGTTGCCAGTTTCAATTTCCATAAGGGTATCTCCTGTGTTTTCTAAGATTCTTATAGTTTGAGGTTTTATGCTTAGGTCTCTGGATCCACTTAGAGTTAATTTTTGTGTATGGTGATAGGTAGTGGTCCTGTTTCAATCGTCTGCATGTGATCATCCAGTTTTCCCAGCACCATTTACTAAATAGGTTCTCCTCTCCCCAGGTGTTGTTGGTGGAGGTTTTTCAAAGATGAGCTGGTTGAGAAATTGAGGCTTTGCTTCCAGAATCTCTATGCTGTTCCATTTGTCTATATGCCTGTTCTTGTACCAATACCATGCTGTTTTGATTACTGTAGCCTTATAGTAAAGTTTGAAGTCTGAGGATGTGTCACTTCCTGCTTTGCTTCTTTTACTAAGGATTGTTTTGGCTATTCGTGGTCGTTCATGGTTCCATATGAATTTCTGTATTGTCATTTCCAGGTCTGAGGAGAATGATACTGGTAACTTAATGGGTATTGCGTTGAGTCTGTAGATTGCCTTTGGTAGGATGAACAATGTTGATTCTTCCTATCCATGAGCATGGAATGTTTTTCCATTTGTTTGTGTCTTCTTGGATTTCTTTGAGCAGTATTTTGTAGTTCTCACTATAAAGGTCTTTCACTTCTCTGGTTAGGAGATGCCAAGGTATTTATTTCATTTTTTCTGTGGCTATTGTGAATGGGATTGTGTTTTAAATTTGGGTCTCGGCCTGTTTGTTGTTGGTGTATAGGAATACAACTATCTTTTGCACATTTATTTTGTATCCTGAGACTTTGCCAAAGTTCTTTATCAGTGCAAGCTGGTTTTTGACAGATTCTCTTGGATTTTCAAAGTATAGGATCATATCATCATCAGCAGAGGGATAACTTGACTTCCTCTTTTCCTATTTGGATATGCTTGATTTCCTTCTCTTGTCTAATTGCCCGAGCTAGGACTTCCAACACAATGTTGAACAAGAGGGGTGAGAGTGAGCAGCCTTGTCTTGTTCCAGTTTTCAGGGGAAATGTTTCTAGTTTCTGTCCATTTAGCAATATGTTAGCTGTGGGTTTATCGTAGATAGCACTTACTATTTTGAAGTATGTTTCTTCTATACCTAGGTGTTTGAGGGTTTTTATCAAAAAGGGATGCTGGATTTTATTAAAAGCTTTTTCTGCATCTAGTGAGATCATCATGTGGTTCTTGTTTTTACATCTATTGATGTATTTAATTCCATTCATGGTCTTGCAAATGTTGAACCGGCCCTGCATCCTGGGGATGAAGCCTACTTGGTCATGGTGGATGATTTTTGAGATGTGTTTTTGAATTTGATTTGCTAAAATCCTGTTGAGGATTTTTGCATCTATGTTTATAAGGGATATTGGCCGGTAGTTCTTTCTTTTGTTGGATTTTTACACAGTTGGGTATCAGTGTGATGCTAGCTTCATAATGATTTGTGGAGAATTCCATCTTTCTCAATTGCTTGGAATACTTTCAATAGGATTCGTATCAGTTCCTCCTTGTACATTTTGTAGAATTCTGCTGGAAAGCCATCTGGTCCAGGGCTTTTTTTTTTTAAGGTAGTTTTCATATGACAGAATCGATTTCCTGTGTTGTTATTGGTCTATTTGGTGTCTCAATGTCTTCTTGTTTCAAACAGGGGAGGTTGTATGATATCAGAAAGTTCTCTATTTCATTTAGGATATCAAGTTTGTTTCCATATAGATGTACATAGTAATCTCTGATAATCTTTTGTATTTCTTTGGGGTCAGTTTGATTTTATCTTTTGTATTTCTGATTGTGTTTATTTGGGCTTTGTCTCTCTTTTTCTTGGTCAATCTGGTTAGGGGTCCATCAACCTTGTTAATTCTTTCACAGAACCAACTTTTTGTTTTGTTGGTTTTCTATGATATTTTTGTCTTCTGTGTCCTATATTTGGACTCATATTTTGGTTATTTGGATTCATCTGCTAAAGTTGGGGTTTGGATGGTCTTCTCTTTCCAGCTCCCTTAGGTGATTTGTTAGGCTCTCATCTTCTGATCTTTCCATTTTCTTGATATGTGCTCGTAGAGGTGTAAATTCCCCTCTTAGTACTGTTTTCATGGCATCCCAGAGGATTTGATAAGATGTCTCTTCATTTTCATGTTTCCAGGAATCTTTTAATTTCTGCTTTGATTTCAGTGTTGACCCAGTCCATGTTTAGCATCATGCTATATAGTGTCCATGTCTTTGTGGACTTTGGGGAAATGTTGTTTGTGTTGATATTTATTTTTATTCCACTGTGGTCTGAGAATGTGCATGTCAAGATTTCAACCTTATGGAATTTGTTTAATCTTTATTTATGGCCAAGGATGTGATCAATCTTGGAGTACATTCCTTGTGGTGATGAGTAGAATGTACATTCTGTTGGTTGTTGGGTTGAATAATCTGTAGGTATCTATTAAGTCCATTTGGTCAAGTGTCAAGTTTAGGTTCTGGATCTCATTATTGATTTTTTGCCTCATTGATCTATCTAGAGCAGTTAGAGGGTATTCAAGTTCCCTACTATAATAGTGTTAGAGTCAATATCTTTTTTTAGTTTACTTAGTAGTTGCTTTATAAATCCTGGTGCTCTTGTATTGTGTGCATATATGTTTAGGGTGAATATTTCTTGTTAATGGATTGAACCTTTTATCATTATGTAGTGTCCTTTTGTATCTTTTTAAATTTTTGATAACTTAAAGGTTGTTTTGTCTGATATTAAGATTGCAACTCCTGCCTTCTTTTGTGATCCATTTGCCTGGAAACTCATTTTTCATCCTTTAAGTTTGAGTCTGTGTGCATCCCTTATAGTGAGATGAGTCTTCTGGATGCAGCAAATAAATGAGTCATGGTTTCTTTTCCAGTTTTCCATTCTGTGTCTTTTCAGTGGTACATTCAGTCCAGGCTGATTATTGAAATGTGATTGTTCATCCCTGTCATGAGGTTCTTATAGTTTTTTCCTTATTTGCTTGTTTTGTTTTGACTTTAGGGTTTTGAATGTGTGTGTTTTCAAGTTTCTTGTTGCATTATATTCTCTGTTGATTCTGTGCTCTGCTGTTCTCTTGGGAGTTGTGGTCATTCTTTTTTTTCTTTTTTCTGTGCTAATATCTTTTTAACTGTCTCCTGTAGAGCTGGTCTGGAAGCTGCATAAGCTCTTAGGGAGTGGATGTTGGGAATGATTTTAATTCTCCATCACTGATAAAGCTGAGCTTGGCTGGATAGGAAATTCTTGGTTGAAATTGTTTATCTCTGAGGACGTTGAATATAGGGCTCCAGGTCCTTTTCTGCCAATAGGACTGCTGCTACCCTGATTGGTTTTCCTTGGTAAGTTGTTTGACCTTTCTCTCTTGCTGCCTTTAGGATTTTTTCTCTTGTGCCTACTTTGTGTAGGCGAATTGCTATGTGTCTATGTGTTGTTCTTCTCTTTTGATGTTTTGTGGGGGTTCTCTGTATCTCTTTTGCTTGTCTGGTCGCATCTCTGGTGAGATGGGGAAAGTTTTCTTGGATTACCTCCCGGAATACTTGCTCTAAGTTGTTTTCCATTTCTCTTTCTTCTGGGTACCAATCAACTGTAGCTTCGGACTCTTGATATAATTGTACATCTCTTGTAGGCTTTGTTCTTTCTTTCTGAGTCTTCTTTCTATGTTTTTTTCCAGCTTGGGTTAATTCCATGTTCTGGTCTTCAAGTTCTGAGGCTCTTTCTTCAGCTAGATTAATTCTGCCTTACATGCTTGTCATTTTGCTATTTATTTCCTGGATGAAATTTTTTATTTCCAAAATTTGTTACAAATTCTTTCTGTTTCACCTCTTATCTTTCTTGAGTCTTATTTACTCTTTCCTTCCATTCCCTAATCCTATCGCATCCTGAGGCCAGTTGTGACTTCCATTGTTTGGGCACCAAGGTCTGATTTTTCAGGAGCTTTGTCTTTGGTACACTTGAAATTGCCTGAGGTCTTCCTTTGTTTTTTTCCTCATTTGTGACTTATCTCTTGTTTTTCTCTTTATTTCTGTTATTCAGTGTCAGTGGGAGAGGCTTTCCCTTCTCACGTTTGCTCAGTCCTCTATTCTTCCTTGATCTGGGCTCTGGATTTGTTCACTGATCTCTTTGGAGTCCTTTCTCATCCTTTTCTGGCCACACGCTTTGGTTTGTGGCTAGATCAGGGTAGGGGGTGGGGTGCCTAGAACTCAGGACTTATCAGGTCCCTCTGAAGCTTGTGTTTTCAGGATATTCCCTCTGGGTCACAATCAATCCCTGAGTAGTTGATCTGCCAGTCACAGAGATCGGGTGTGTTGCTTGGTGGTTAGCAAGTTGTAGCGCTTTCCTGCCCCACCTTCAGTATTGTGAGGGATTGCCTCTCTTGTCCTCTTAAGTGGGACTTTGCCTCTGGACTCCCTCCACAACCCCTGCTGCCAGTGCCTTGCCAGGCACTGAAGTGGTGAGGCAAAGCCTAGAGCCAGCAGTCTCTCCTGACAATGGTGAGGGAGAGCCTGGGTTGACAGTCTCTCCCTGCTGCTTTTCACAGGAAAACTTCTGTTCATTTTTTTAAATGGCACTCAGCTTCTGTGACCTCAGAAGAACCAGGGGCCAAGCAGAGAAGCTGCAGCACCAGCTATTGCACCAGGGGTCTGGACACTTACTCTCGAGCCCCCAGTTAGTCTCTCCTAGCATTTTCTTCCCAGGGAGAATATTTTTGATTTAAAAGAAAAAAGAAAGAAAATGGCACTCGAGTTCTGTGTCCCGAGATTTGCTAGGGTCCAAGCCCAGCAACTGTGGCACCGGCTGCTGTACTAGGAGAGTCCTGGCTGCCAACTCCCTAGCCCTCACTCACTCAGCCACTCAAACACCCACTCACTACCAGCACCTACACAAAATTTTCCATACAGTCACTCACTCACACTGGTGCTCACATAGTTCTTCTGACTTGGCTGCCATCTTCCCCCTCCACAGTTCTTTCTTATACAAACAATGAATTTTTCTTTATGAAATTTATATCTCTGAATAATAATTATAGAGTTTGATCTTGTCAGCTCATAAGATATCCCTTTTACCTTAGTAAAAAATAGACTGATGAGAAATATTTTGGCAAATACCTAAGCTCACTCTCAGGACTCCAGCATTCTTCTGTTCAGGTTTTCATGTTTTCTTTACTTTAATATGAAATAATACAATGTAAATTTTCAGAACCTAGGTTAATAGTCATCTATTATTTACTTTGTCTCAAACTAAGTTGTCAGCATTAGGTTTGTTTAAGTTTTAGGACTGAGACTGCCTACTGATGGTGCTTAATAACTTTAACTGGTTGATGGTGTTTAAATTTCTTTCAAAACATCACAATTAGACGCATATTCTTTTGGACTTTCTTTGCAGAGGGGCCTTACCAGGTAGTTCTGAGGTTTAGAAACTCTTCCCTCTTCTTTTGACCTTGTTACCTTCTACGTGTTCTCTAGATGAGCATCCTCCTTAAACTCCTATCTTGACTCTTATAACATCATGCATCTCTCCTTTGTAATATCTACCATTGGTGCAACGGAACTTTATGCACAATTTATGTTACTAATATTTCTCTATCCTTACTAAACTGAAATTCTGGGATAGAAGATAATATATCTATTCTTTTCTTAATATTCTAGTCACAACCACTAGTATATCAATAATGTATTATATAAATATAAGTACATAGGCTTAAAGAGATGTATCAGTTTCCCAGTGCAAACGATCTATCCCTGTCCACTATCTGCCCATAATTATTTACATTCCTTCTATGTGTGAATTTACTATCTTCTTCCTAAGAGTCTCATTCCATTATGACATTAGGATAAAATCCTCCAGGATCTCATCATCTAAATTGGGACCACATCTGAATTAAGCTTTTTGGATGCAGCTACACAGATATAGCTTCTCTTGATCTTGTGACCAGTGAACTAAAAGGACTAACTTCCTGCAACTCCCCTCATTACACACACTTGACAGGTTAACCATAGCAGATATAACTTACTTTTTGTTTCATTTTTGTTTGTTTATTTTACTTTAAATATATGGGGGTACAGTTTAGGGTTAGGCATACAGGTGGTCATTGTACAGGTAAAAATTGGGCTGACCTTTGGTCCTCACTTTGCCTGGTTTGAGAATAGGTACCTTTATTGATGTTGTATTCCCCCCGCCCCCACCGCCGCCCGCTTTACTGTCAGTTTCCGGCTACTGCCAATTCCTTTCTTGTAGTATTATGGTAAATGTTCAGGGTCCACTTATGAGTGAGAACATGTGGTACTCAGTTCTTTGTTTCTGTGATAAATCACTAAGTACTGTAGAGTCTAAAGACATCCAAGTTGCTGCAAAGTCCATAATTGTGTTGTATTTAATTCATTTGTGGTCTAGTGAATGTTGAACCAGCCTTACATCCTGGGGATGAAGGCTACTTGGTCATGATGGATGATTTTTGAAGTGCATTGTTGGGTCAGATTTACTAGAATCTTGTTGAGAATTTTTGCTTCTATGTTCATCAGGGATATTTACCTGTAGTTCTCTTTCTTTGTTGGGTCTTTACCCAGTTTGGATATCAGTGTGATGGTAGCATCATAAAATTATCTGGGGAGAGTTCCATCTTTCTCAGTTGCCTAGAATACTTTCAGTAGGATTAGTAGCAACTACTCCTTGCATGTTTTGTAGAATTCCACTGGAAAGCCATCTGGTCCAGGACATTTTTTGTAGGTAGTTTTCTTATGTCAGAGTCAATCTCCTGGGTTATTATTGGCCTATTGAGGATCCCAATGCCTTCTTGTTTCAACCTTGGGAGGTTGTGTGATGTCAGAAAGTCCTCCATTTCATTTAGGTTATTGAGTTTGTTTCCATACAGGTGTGCATAGTAATCTCTGATAATCTTTTGGATTTCTTTAGGGTCAGTTGTGACTTGATCTTTTGCATTTTTTATTGTGTTTATTTTGCTTTTCCTCTCTTTTTCTTGGTCATTTTGGCTAGGGGGTCCACCAATTTTGTTTATCTTTTCAAAGAACCAGCTTTTTATTTAATTGATATTTCTATGGTATTTTTATCTTCCATGTTCCATATTTGGTGGTCTGGATTCTTCTGCTGAAGTTAGGGTTTTGGTGGTCTTGTTTTTCCAGCTCCCTTAGGTGATTTGTTACAGTTAACTGTTCTCTTTCTATTGTCTTGATGTGTGTTCATAGAGATATAAATTCCCCTCTTAGTACTGATTTCATGGCATTCCAGAGGTTTTGGTAAGATGTTTCTTCATTTTCATTGTTTCCAGGAATCTATTAATTTCTGTTTTGATTTCTGTGTTTACCCAGGAGTTGTTCAGCATCTTGTTGTTTTGTGTCTATGTCTTTGTGGGTTTGCGGAGAATGCTGTTGGTGGGGGATATTTATTTTTATTCTGCTGTGGACTGTGAAGATGCATGGCAGTATTTCAATCTTATAAAATTTGTTTATGCTTCATAACAAAGGATATGATCAATCTTGGAGTACATTCCATGTGGTGATGAGTAGAATGTATATTCTGTGGTTGCTGGGTAGAGTGTTCTGTAGGTATCTGTTAAGTCCATTTGGTCAAGAGTCAAGTTGAGGTTC
Source organism: Cephalopachus bancanus (assembly GCA_027257055.1). Lineage (NCBI taxonomy): Eukaryota > Metazoa > Chordata > Mammalia > Primates > Tarsiidae > Cephalopachus > Cephalopachus bancanus. The sequence goes on along the minus strand of JAPVLO010000013.1, from coordinate 7,071,445 downwards.
CAGATCTCTTTGTTGACTTTTTGCCTTAATGCTCCATCTAGAGTTGTTAGTGGGGTATTTAAGTCCCCGGGTATGATGTACTTGATGTGTTAGAGTCAATATCTTGTTTTAGTTTACTTAGTAGCTGCTTTATAAAAGCTGGTGCTCCTGTGTTGGGTGCATATATGTTTAGGATGGATATTTCTTGTTGATGGATCAAATCTTTTATCATTATGTAGTGTCCTGTATCTTTTTAGATTTTTGGTAGCTTAAAGATTGTTTTGTGTGATATTAAAATTGTGACTCCTGCCTTCTTTTGCAATCTGTTCACCAGAAAATTCATTTTCCATCCTCTAATTTTGAGTCTATGGTTGTCCTTTGTGATGAGATGAGTTTCCTGGATGTAGCAAATTATTGAGTTGTGGGTTTTTTTATCATTTGCCATTCTATGTCTTTTCAGTGGTGCATTTAATCCATTAAAGTTTAGACTGATTATTGAAATGTGAGTGTTTATCCCTGTCATGAGTTCTTATAAAGTCTTTTCTTTGCTTGCTTTCTTTTGACTTTTGAGTTTATTTATATGTGTGTTTTCAAGTTTGTAGTTGCAATGTACTCTCTGTTGATTCTGTGTTCTCCTGTTCTCTTGGGAAGTGTGTGGTCATTCTTTTTTTCTTTCTTCTGTGCTTAACACCATTTTAAGCATCTCCTGTAGAGCTGGTATGGAAGCTGTATAATTTCTTAGGGACTGGATGTCTGGGAAGAATTTTAATCTCCATCATTGATGAAGCTGAGCTTGGCTCAGTAGGAAATTCTTGGTTGAAATTGTTTATTTTTGAGGACTTTGAAAGTTGGACTCTTGTCCCTTCTAAGTTGTAGTGTTTCTGCCAATAGGTCTGCTATTCTGATTGGTCTTCTCTGTTAGGTAGTCTGACTTTTCTCTTGCTGCCTTTAGGATTTTTTTCTTTTGCACCTACTTTGTGTAGGTGAATTGCTATGTGTCTAGGGGCTGGTCCTCTCATTAGATGTCTTTCAGTGATTCTCTTAATCTCTTGCACTTATGTAGCCATCTCTTCGATGAGATGAGGGACGTTTTCTTTAATGACCTCATAGAATGTTTGTTCCAGGGTGTTTTCTGTTTCTCTTTCTGTTTCAGATATTCCAATGAAATGTAGGTTTGGTTTCTTGATAAAAGTCACACAACACTTTGATAGTTTCTTCTTAATTTTTTTCCCTATATTTTTAATAGATTGGGTTAATTACATATTTTGGTCTTCCAACTCAGAGATTCTTTCTTCTGCTTGGTCAATTCTGCCTCCCAAGTTTGTTAATTTGTTATTTATTTCTTGGATGGAGTTCTTTTATTCTGTTATTTCTAAGTACGCTTTCTTGAGTGTGTCCAGCTCTACTGCAATTTCATTTAGCTGTAGCCCTTGCATTTCTTGATTTTCATCCATTCTCTCCAATAATTCTCTGATCTCTGTAAGTACCTTCTTGGTACTGCTATTCTTGAAGATAGCCATTGTTTGTGCGCCAGTAACTATTCTTTCTAGCACTGACTCTTTGGTGGGGCTCTGATTGATACTAGCAATTCTTCATTGGTTTTTCTTCATTTGTAGCAGTTCTCTTATTTCTCTTTAATTCTGTTGCTCAGTGGAAAATGGAGAATCAGTCATTTCCAATATTTACTCTACCTTTTGTCCTTCCTTGATCCAGGTCTCTGGGTTTGTTCAATTATGAAATAGGGCTGGGGGTGAGTTGTTGTGTTGCCTCTTTACAATTTTGAGCACTTAACTAGGGCATGTGGGGACTACAAGATTCAGAACCTATTGTCAGGTCATGATATTTGCTATCTGATGAATGGGCCAGCTGGGACTCACTTTCTGTCTCTGCACAATATGACCTTACAGGTGGTTATGCTTGCCTAGCCCCTCAATCCAAGACAGGGCAGAAGAGGGAAAAGAAAAAAAGAGAAAACACAGGCACAAAACACAGAAGGAGAGAAAAAAAGGAAGGGAGGAGAATGAGGGAAAAAGAAAAAAAGAAAAAAGAGAAAACACAGACACAAAAAACAGAGAATGAACAAAGAAAAAGAAATAGGAGAAGTAAAGAAAAGAGAAAACCAACCAACAAACAAAGCAATAAAAGGACATGACACAGTCAAGCAAACAATCCAGTACCCTTTCACCCCCAAAATAAACGTTGCTAAAGAGTTCTCCGCTTTAGCATGTCTCTTTGAGAGGTGGGACTCCTTCTTGTGATGGGTTCTGCAACTGCAGGTCTGTTACTGCAGGATCTCTCTTCATTGTTGAAGCTTAAGATATTAGAATTTTTATCCCCTGTGGCCTGCAATTGGGAGCTGGTGCACACCCTTGTGAGGGTAGGGAACTGAAATAACTTGACACAGCATCTCTTGGGATCTCATCCCCTTCCTTCATCTCCCAGTGTAGTCACAGTTCCCAGGTCATCTAGTTCACAGTGGGGGAATGGGGTATCCTGTCTCTATCTTGTCCTCCTGATCTCTTTTACTTGTTGCTAGGGGAAGGGGGAGTCAACTAGGCACTCACCAGCTTCCTTCTTGGTCAGTTCCACTGTTTGAGTCTATCGCCCAGCAGCTGGCTTAGGGTGGAAGGTGGATCTTCTGGGGTTCCTAATCAGCTGTTACCCTCCAGGACTTGTGCACTGGGGGCAATGTTCTCTGAGGTGGCAAAGAGCAACCCCAGTGCAACATAGAGATCAATGCCTGGTCTCAAGATGCAGTTCTGCCGCTCTGCACAGGCTACCCTGGAGCACTTCTTTGCCCAGTTATAGAGAGTCTGCTCAGTTTCTCTGCTGTCTGTTTCCGGCCATGAATGGGGTCAGTAGCTCTTTCCCCAGCAGTTACCACTCTCCAGACCTTGGGACTTGGTGGTAATGCTCTGGAGCCCAGTCCAGACTCGGGATGGGCTTTCCCTGCTGTTTCCTTGGGACTCTGCCTCAGACTACCTCACTGTGTTCTCTCTGCAGTCCTTACTGCCAGCGTTTAGTCCGACACTGTGGTGCTGAGACAGTAATTGCTCTAGTAGCTCTTCCCAGGAGAAGCTCCCAACTCTGCTGCTGGGTTTCCCACTCTGATTGCATGTGTTTGTGTTTGGTCCAGGGTGGGAGTGGGATGTCTGTTTGTCTGGGATTGTGCACTTGGAGTATCCTCTCTGAGCTAATTATAGCCAATTTCAGAGGGGTGTGGAGATCGCCTCTCAGTCTCAGGATGCAGGCTGCTCAGAATTGGGTGAATTAAAGCAGGTCTCAGCCTAGTTCTGGGACAGAGAAAATGGCGGCAGTCTGCGTTTTCTCCCCCAGTAGGGCTCAGCTCTAGATTTCCTCCCCCCATTTTCTCCACAGTCTCTGCTATCAGTGTCTGGCCTGTTGCTGCAGGTGGTGGTGTGGGCCAGATGCCAGGTGTCAAGAGGCAGCTGATTTCTTCTGCTATTTTTCAAGAGATGCCCTGAGGATGGTGAATCCTTCTGTGTGCAGTGGGTCCTGAATTCAGAGCAGCAGTAAATTGCAGCCTTTTCTGCAGGGGGGCCCTAGGTACTTAATCCCGTGTCTCTCCTCAGCTGGACATTCGCTCACTCAATTGCACACACAAATGGATGTGGATTAGTCTTTTTGCACACTCACCCAGGCAAAGACTCTCACACTCTGACTGGATCCATCACCATCTTGTCCCTTCCCCACAAATATTACTTTCAAAACATAAGAAACAAGAAGCTCATATCAACTATTGTTTCATAGCAATTCTGAAATCCAGCTGGGCACATGATATCAGCTTCTCTATTCCAAGGGGTAGAAAAATGTCTTAATTAAGGTTCGTTTATATTCCCTGAAAATAGTTACCTAGGCCATTGTTCTCTTCTGCTCTTAGCTTCCCTTCTGGGCTGTTGGCCCCATTCTCTAGATGTCTTTCTTTCATATTTGCAGCTGAGTTGACTTTTTACCCTGTTTCCTTCCCATAGAAAGTTGAGGGCCCAGAAAACACTTTTATTCTGAAGTATCTCTTCCATACTTTGACCATGCTCATAAAATCCCTTAAAAAACTCATGTGTCCAATTAAATATATCTACTCCATGAGACTCTTATATAAAAGCAACACTCGCCATTCTTTTTGAAATGTTCCTGTTCTATGTTGGGTGGAAGTTCAGGATACCGTGGGACAACATCCTTAAGATTCATAGAGGCCTTCTGTCCTGTTGGGGGAATCTACTAGGAACTTTCTCCAATAATTTTCAGATCATAACAAAAGCTTTTACAGTTGCACCTTTACTCTTTATTCTAGAGTCATTTCTTACTAGGACATCTTTCGCTGGCTGAAGAGACAGAAGATGCGAAAGAGTTTGATTTTTCAACACAGTAAATTTTGGATCTCTACATCTCCAAACTGAAAAATTCTTTCTTCAGCTCTCTTACAGTACTTTGTTATACACAGCTAGAAGCATCAAACCGATAAGTTCACATTCTCTCCAAAGTCCTCCTTAGCCAGATCTGCAAGTTCCTTCTGCATATTTTCTATTTCCTTAGTTACTGCTGGTGATGTTTTTTTCTTTTTAACATTTTATTTTATTATAGGAATGTGGAGTACCAGTGAAGTTTACTTGCACAAGTAGCCTGCATGCAGATGAACTTTGGGCTTCGAACTCACCTTCACTTCCCCTGGTAATGAGTCAAGTATGCTTTGTGTTATCCGTGTTGCCCCGCTCTCCTCCCTCTCTCCCCTAGCAGTGCCCGACGACTGCCACTACCCACCTTGTCCTAATGTGACTAATGTTCAAGCCCACTCATGAGTTTATACTTTCTTTGTTTCTGTGATAGTTCTCTTAGTAGGATGGTCTCCAACTCCATCCAATTTGCTGCAAAGTCCATGATTTTGTTATTTATGACTGTATAGTACTCCATCATGTATGTTACCACATTTTCTTTATCCGGTTCACTATCGATGAGCAGTAGGGTTGGTTCCATGTTTTTGCTATTGTGAACAGTGTGGCAATAAACATGTGTGTACAGGTGTCTTTGTTTGTAAAATAATTTATGTTCCTCTGGGTATACTACCGGAAAGGGATTGCTGGATCATATGGAAAGTCACTTTTTAGTTCTTTTAGAAATTCTTGCACTGCTTTCCATAGAGGTTGAACTAGCTTGCATTCCTACCAACGGTGTAGAAGTGTTTCCTTTTCTCTGCACCCATGCCAGCATCTGTTGTTTTTTGACTTATTAATGATAGCCATCTTTAACCAGAGTAGGTGGTATGTCATTGTAGTTTTGATTGCATTTATCTGATAATTAGTGAGGCTGAACATTTTTTATGTATATTCTTGCTGCTTATATGTCATATTTTGAGAAATGTCTGTTCATGTCCTTTGCTCACTTTTGAATGATGTCATTTGGTTTTCTTCCCTTCAGTTCATTTGAGTTCCTTGTAGATCCTGCCTGAATGTTAGGCCTTTTTGTCAGATGAGTAATTTGCAAATTTTATTTTTCCCCATTCTGTGGGATATCTCTTTACTTTCTTGATGGTTTCTTTTGCTGGGCAAAAGCTTTCGAGCTTGATGAGGTCCCACTTGTCTATCTTAGCTTTTATGACATTTGCTTTTGGGGATTTGGTCAAGAATTCATTGCCTACTCCAATGTGCGTAAAGATGTTTCCTACATTTTCTTCTAGGATTCTTACAGTTTGAGATTTTATGCTTATGTCTTTGATCTCTTTAGGGTTGATTCTTGTATATGGCAATAGATAGGGGTCCAATTTCATTTTTCTGCATGTGGTCAGCCAGTTTTCCCTGCATCATCTGCTAAATATGGTTTCTTTCCTCTAATGACTGTTATTGGTGACTTTATTGAAGATGAGTTGGTTGAGTGACCGTGTTTTTGCTTCCAGAATCTCTGTCCTGTTCCATCACTCTGTGTGCCTATTCTTGTAACAATACCAGGCTATTTCGATGACTGTAGTCTTGTAATAAAGTGTAAAGTCTGAAAGTGCAATACCTCTCACTTTGTTTATTTTGCTGAGGATTGTTTTGGCTATTTGCGCTCTTTTCATTTCCATATGAATTTCTGTATTGTTGCTTCCAGGCCTTAAAAAAAAAAGAAGATTGGTAATTTGATGGGTATTGCATTGAATCTGTAGATTGCCTTTGTTGGATGAACATCTTGACAATATTGTGAGCATGGAATGTTTTTCCATTTGTTTGTATCATTCTTGATTTCTTTGAGCAGTGTTTTGTAGTTCTTAATGTAAAGATCTTTTACTTCTCTAGTTAGGTAGATGTCAAATTCTTTCTTTCCTTTTTTTGTGTGGCTATTGTGAATGGGATTGTGTTTTTTATTTGGCTCTTTGCCTGCTTGTTGTTGGTGTATAGAAATGCAGCTGTCTTTTGCACAATGATTTTTAAACCTGAGATTTTATCAAAGTTGTTTATCTGTGCGAGGAGGCTTTTGACAGACTCCTTAGGGTTTTTAAGGTATAAAATTATATCATCTTCAAAGAGAGATAGCTTACCTTGTTTTTTTCCTATTTGGACACTCCTAGTTTCCTTCTCTGGCCTAATTGCTCTGGTCAGAACTTCTGGCATTATGTTTAACAGGAGGGGTGAGAGTGGGCATCCTTGCCTTGTTTCTGATCTTAAGAGGAATGCTTCCAGCTTCTGCCCATTGAGCAAAATGTAGACTTTGAGTTTATCATAGATGGTTTTTACTGTTTTGAGGAATGCTTCTTCTATACCTAGGTGCTCAAGGGTTTTTTTAATCAAGATGGGATGCTAGATTTTGTTGAATTTTTTTCTGCATATAATGATATAATCATGTGATTCTTGGTTTTACACCTGTTAATGTGCTGAATTATATTTATAGCCTTTAGAATGTTAAAACAGCCCTGCATACCATGAATGAATACTACCTGATCATGGCGGATGATCCTTGAGATGTGTTGTTGAATTTGATTTGCTAGAATCTTGTTGAGAATTTTTGTGTCTATGTTCATCAAGGACATTGGCCAAAAATTCTCTTTCCTTGTTTGGTCTTTGCCAGGTTTGGGTATCAGTATGATCTTAGCTTCATGAAGTTGGGAAGAATTCCATCTTTTTCAATTGCCTGGAATATTTCCAATAAGATTGGTATCAGCGTCTCTTTGCATGTTTTATAGAATTCAACTGGGAACCCATCTGGTCTGAGGGGTTTTTTTTGGTGGGAGATTTCTTATGACTAAGTCAATTTTCTGGATTGTTATTGGTCTTTTTAGCATTTCAATTTATTCTTATTTCAACCTCGGGAGGTTGTGTGGTGCTAGAAAGTCTTCCACTTCCTTTAGGTTTTTTGGTTTATTTGCAGGTATTCATAGTAATCTCTGATAATCTTTTGAATGTCTTCAGGGTCAGTTGTGATTTCATCTTCTGTGTTTCCAATTGTGTTTATTTGGACTTTCTCTCTTTCTGTCAATCTAGCCAGGAATCTATTAACCTTATTTATCTTTTCAGACAACCAGTTTTTTGTCTTATTCTTTTCTATGATATTTTTGTCTTCTACATCCTGCAGTTGTGATTTTATCTTGGTGATATGATTCTGCTGAAGTTAGGATTTAGGCGATCTTGACTTTTCATCTTCCTTAGGTGTCATACTAGGTTGTTTTCTTGTGATCTTTGTGTTTTCTTGATGCATGTGTGCAGTGCTATGGATTTTCCTCTTAACATGGCTTTTATGGCACCCCAGAGGTTCTGATAAGATCTGTCTTTCTTTTTGTTTGCTTCCAGAAATCTTTTTATTTCTGTCTTGATTTTTGTGTAGACCCAGAATTCATTCAGCAGCATGTTGTTTAGTGTTCATGTCTTTATGTGTTTTGGGAGGATCTTGTTGGTGGTGGTATTTATTTTAATGCCACTGTAATCTGAGAAAGTGCCTGGTATTATTTCAATCTTTTGAAATTTGTTCACACTTGATTTATGTCTGAGAATATGATTGATCTTGAAGTGTGTTCCATGTGCTGATGAGTAGAATATATACTCTGTGATATTGGGTGGAATATTTTGTAAATGTCATTAAATCCATTTGAATGAGCAACAAGTTTAGCTCCCAGATCTTCTTGTTGGTCTTGTGTCTCAATTATCCATCTAAAACTGTTAGTGGGGTATTTAGCTCTCCAGCTATGATTGTGTGAGAGTCAATGTCCTGCCTTAGTTTACTTGGCAGTGGTTTTATAAAATCTAGTGCTCCTGTGTTGGGCACATGTATGTTTAAGATGAATATTTCTTGCTGGTGTATTGAGCCTTTTATCATTATGTAGTGTCCTTTTATGTTCTTTTTAACTTTTGATAATTTGAAGTCTATTTTGTCTGATATCAAACAAGCTTCTCCTGCTTTCTTTTGTTTTCCATTTGTCCGAAAGACTGTTTTCTGACCTCCAGCTTTGAGCCTGTGGGTGTTCTTTGCAGTGAGATGAGTTTCCTGGAGGCAGCAGACTGTTGGATCATGCTGATTTATCCAATTTGCCAGCCTATATCTCTTTAGTGGCACATTTAGTCCATTCATGTTCAAATTGATTATTGAAATGTGAGATTTTATTCCTGTCATAAGGCTCTTAGGGGTTACTTTGTTTTCTTTTTACTTTTGTATTTATATATTTGTGTTTTTTCATTTTTGTGAGTGCTCTGTATTTCTGTTAACACTGCTTGCCTGTGCTTTTGTGATGGGTATGACCACTCTTTTTTTTTTTTTCCAGTGTTCCACACCTACTTAAGTGTCTCCTGAAGGTTGGTCTGAAGACAGCATATTCTCTTATGGATTGGATATCTGGGAATGATTTTTAATTATCTGTCACCAATGAAACTTAGCTTGGCAGGGTAGAAAGTTCTTAGTTGGAATTGCTTATCTTTAAGAATGTTAAAGATTGAATTCCAGTCCCTTCTGACTTGTAGTATTTCTTCAGATAAGTCTGGAGTGATTCTGATGAGTCTTTCCTGGTAGTCTGACCTTTCTCTCTTGCTGCCTCTAGGATCTTTTATGTCATGCTTACTTTGTGGAGGCAGATTACTATGTGTCTTGGGAATGGTCTACTCATGTGATACTTTGCAAGGGTTCTCTGATTCTCTTGTGATTGAATGGCTACCTCTATACCAAGACATAGTAAGTTTTCTTGATGATCTCATGGAATGTTTGTTTCATGGAGTTCTCAGTTTCCCTTTCTGTTTCAGGGATACCAATCAGGCATAGTTCAGGCTTCTTTACATAGTCCCATGTTTCTACAGCTTTGCTCCTACTTTTTGTACTTTTTTTCTATGTTTTTGACAGACTGGGTTAATTTCATATTTTGGTCTTTGAGCTCTGAGATTCTTTTTTCTGCCTGGTTGATTATGCTTCCTATGCTGCTTTCTGTGTTTTTAATTTCCAGGATGAAGTTCTTCATTTTCTTTTTTCTTTTTTTTTAGAATGGGCTTTTCTGAAATTGGTCTACTCTGCTTTTACTTCCTGTATGACTTCACTGAGTTTTGCTTCTAGTTGCTCTTGGTTTTCTCTTTTCATTTTAGCCATCCAATTTCTGATTTCTGTGACTGTCATCTGGGACAAGTCTTTCAAGGGGGTTTCCATCGTTTGTACTCTGATAGCTGCTTTTTTTGGGCAATGTCTCGTTAGTGCTCTGCAATTCCTTTTAGTTTTGCTTATCTGAAGCTAGTTATGGACCCTCTGCTCTAGGGCCCTTTCTGTCTGATATATGTCACTAAATGAGAGAGGGAGGGGCATTCACTTCTGCTTCTTGCTCCACCCTGTGTCAGGTTTCTCAACTGTGGCAGCCTCTGTTGTTAGCATTTTGTGGAGAGTGGGAGAAGGGATACCCCCCATCTGTTCTCTGTTATTTGTAGCCCCAAAGCCTTCTTAACAAGAAGGCCTTTGTGTATCTTTTGTGCTGCTCTCTCCCTGTTCAAGTCTATACTCTGCTCTTGAAAAAGAGTAATTTGTCTGCCACAAGGGAGAAGGGGAGGGGATCTGTCCTGTGGGCATATCAACTTGGAGATGATTCTTCCTGATATGGTTGGGCTCCAGCAAGGTTCACTGTGCAGGTGGGTTTTCCCCACTTGGGAGCCAGGAACTGGGCTACAATGGCAGAAGTCATACTCATGGGAACTGACCCAGTGTTAATTTTTGTCCCCATTCTTCCAGTTGCCTGCTGCTGTGCCCCGGCCAGGACTTTTCCTTCATGGCACTGATGAGTTGTACATGACTGGGAGTGGGTGACTGGATCCTAAAAATCTTAGGTACACTAACCTACTCTCAGTCACCAGGCAGGGCTTCAGTTCTTATGCAAGCCCAGCACACGGTGGGGGATGGGGCATCCAGATTCTCACATCTGCCATCATTTTGTGGTCTTTATGTATTTAAAAGCAACTTTGCTGGTGCAGGGTTCTTCACCCATCCAAAAGTGTCTGAGGTGTCTCTGTCTATCAACAACTTGGTCTCTATTCCCTGCCTTGCTTGGTGAGAGTGGTGTAGGTATGCGGCTCCACAGTGGCCACTTTGGACTCCCCAACAGGTGATGGTTTTTCAAATTGTTCCACCACTATATACTATGGAGGATCATTGTTCTCTAGTGATTTTCTCATTGCCTTTTCCTTCTACTAAAACTTTCTTTGCCATTATGTATGCTTCACCCATAACCTGTTTCTATGAAAGCTAATGCCACAGAGTTTTACATTTTGTTATGGCAACACATTTTTTGGTATCATTTTAAAAATTAGTTTAATATTGCTGCATTTAGACAAAACAGACCATTTTGTTTGATCACAATTGCATACTGCAGAAGTTGGGGTGGAGTTCATTGGCAGTTCTTCTATTGGTGTTGCCTGGGATGACTCCTGGCCACAATTATCTGACTGCTCAACTGAAAATGCGAGTTCTAAGATGGCCTTACTCATGTGTCTGAGGAGTGGAATCACCTGCCAGCCTTTCTTGCATGTGCTATCTTATCTTCTAGGAGGCTACTCTGGGCTTCTTTTCATGATTATCTCAACATTCCAAGAAGGCAAGAGCAGAATTCCTAAGGTCTCTTGAGACTTACACTTACAGGTTACACAGCATCACTTCTGCCATAGTCTTCTGGCCAAAGCAAGCCACAAAGCTGCCCCAGATTCAAGGGAGAAAAAATAAACTCTACCCCTTAATGGGAGGAGCAAGAAAGTTATATTATAAAGATATATGTACATAGGGATGGGGAGGATTTTTTTTTAACTATTTGGGGTTTAGTCAGGGAAGCGGATCTACTGAGAATGCTAAGGAGTATGAGATTGATGATAGGAATTGGACCATGTAAACATGTGCAGAAGTTGGAATAGCTATGATCTGAAATGAAGAGCTAGAGTATTAGAGGAGAAGTTGCTAATCAATCATCTTGAAACATGGACTTATTGGACGAGGAGAATTTGAGAAGCCAAGCACATCCAACAAACTAAATGGAACTGCTAAGAGGAGCTCATGGAAATATCTGTGGGAAATGTGATTTAAGTCCACCACCTAATGTCTAGTGTTGGTGGGGTGGGCTGTTGATCAATACCATAGCAACCTGGAGTAAAAGCAACACTCAGTGCAGAGGAGAGTAAGACAGATTGGGTTCTGCTGAGTACCTCTGGGTCTCACCATCACTGTAACAGACCACGGAAATATCCTCAGAAGATGACTGTTGCTCTGAGAACTGCCTGACCTTCCTCCATTCTCATACTTGGTCAGTGACCCCTGCTGTCCTCTAGCCCAAACAGGGACCTGAACAGCAAGTCAGGGTAGACATACTTTCCTGTCCAGCAGCTGACTGGAGGGAGAACCTAGCAGTCAGTGTCATGTGTCTTCAATCTGCGTTATGGGGGAGAGCCCCCAGGAATGTAGGTGGTCTGTGGGGGGAAGTTTTTCATAACCAAAAAAGTATGACATTAAATAGCAAATTAAAAATATCGCAACTGGTGAATTTGGAATGACTATAGAAGAAAGGAAACACTTTATAGTTTAGTATGTTTAGCAACACTTTTTCCCTGCAATTTAAACAAGGGCCCCACATTTTCATTTTTCACTGATCCCCGGAAATTGTGTAACTGGCTCTGACTTTTTAATGAATAGATTGGCGCTGCTTTCACGTGATTCTAACACAAAACTCTATAGGAAAGGAGATTTTAGGAAATATTGCTCTCAGCTTATCCAAGTTGGTACTCAGCAGAGGAGAGCAGAAAACAAATTCCAAACCATGGCAACAGTATTTGTGGAATGCTGATTGCATTCTTAATACTTCCCAAACACAGGGGCATGTATACAAGTAGACGTATGGCCCCTGGTCCTGCTGAAATGAATTTCTAGTTACCTGTACCTGTTCAAGGTATAGAATTTGGCAGACAATGTAAGACCATCATAAATATCTTTAATGGAACCTGCAGTTTGACATTTCCAGTTTGAATCTCAAAAATGAACGTTTCCTTGTTCTAAAACAACGAACCTTCAAACCTTATATAGGATCTGACGAGTACCTGTTTGTTCCAGGGTATATCCAGTAGCCACAACATTCCAGCCACAGATGCCTATGTATGCCTTTTATTTTATTGTTAGTCTTTGTTCAGTGCACTCTCAACAAGACTGTCTGTTCTATGGTTGTTTAGCGGTTTTTAAACTTTGATTGATGCTAGAAGCACGACATTGGAAATTAGACACTTTTAGTACTTCATTTATTGTTAATTTATTCATCTCTCCTGTACATAGATACAGTGGCACCACAGTATGGTGTTTCATAGTGCTGGTTGCACATGCCAGCAGTGTCCAGAGCACACTTCTTGGCAGCTTACTGGCCTAGATTTGTCCGTGCCAGCATTAGTGCCTAGTGACATTTGGCTCTCTGCTCTTCATTAAATGGCAGAAGACAAAAGAGAAGAGTAATACTCAGATTTCTTGACTGAAATGGTTTCTGGATATTTTTTAAAAATAGCTAATTCAAATAGACCTCAGGCCTTGAATTCCCACGAGAACAACATTGCTTTGATATTTATTTAAATGACACTCTTGAGTCTTCCAGTAAATGCTTAAACCTTATTCTAAGTTATGTGATTTCTAGAAAAAAACAAGCATTTGGTTTCTTGAAATACTTAAAGATCCTCAAAACATTCTTAAATGATCCATTACTTGAAACATCCTAGTTTTAAAAATATGAGTTTCACTGATCTTCAACTTAATGCCTATGACAGTGCCAATCAGATAGTTTTTATTATTTTAAAAAATATTTAATATTGAGTGGAATGTTAGTATTTTCCCAGGGTATCCCAATTCCCCAAACAATTGGCCTTACTTTTTCATTATACAAAAGCATTTAAAAGGAATTGGACCCTAAGGTCTAAATAAATGCTTTAATAAGTCTTTTTCTAATATTAATATTCACAGGAGTTATAGGAGAATAATCTTGGTTTATGTTAAATTTGCCCTATTTTCCTTAGTTAGTAATTAAAATAGCACATCTATTCACATATGATTTTGAAAGAGAAGTCTGAGAAATGTTTTAGACTTACATCAGGTTACTGCATTGATATTGTTTCAACAACATTTAATGTATTCTTTTCCTCATAGTTATGTAATTAGCACATGAAATTTTTTTCTATGTTAGAAATTAGTTGAAAATGATGCATAAGGGGCCATCAAAAGCACAGAGCAACTATCTCCTCACTTTTCCCGCAGGCGGCTGGAAAACAGTTTAAGGATCTTTCTCCTCTGGATTCAGAGCATTACCTTGGAAAGACACTCATTCTATTGTCTTTTTTTATGTATAGTGGACTCTCAATGCTTTTTGAATAAGTACATAGTGATTCAATTATTTTATTGCTATAATGAGGTGTCAAAAATGTTTGTCTCCTTAATTTTTCCTTATAAGAAATTATTTCAGGTATATGTTATTCTTATTTTTAAAAGTAGAGGAAGTTGCCACTCAGACAGAGTATTCTGCTTTCTGCCATGTGGCTAGCAAATGGTCAGTTGCTTTGAAACCTAGTCCTGACTGAAGCTCAAATCCATGATCTTTCCAATATGGAGGCATACAAGTTGAAAAATCTTTGAAAAAATAATCTCATTTATAATTTATATATCCTTACTATTTCAAAACCCAGCACAAATAAGTTGTGGCCATGTCAAGTGATATCTATACTGCTGATAGTGTGAAACATATCTAAACTTTACCACAATTTTTGAGTCATTGTTTTATATTTACCAACTGATAATGCTTTATGGGGCCATGATGCACCTTTTGTCACTTACATGTGTTCTGAATTATGATTAAGTGTGTACACAGTGCCTCCTGGGTTCATTGTTTGGTGTGACCACCTGATTTATTTATTAAGTCAAACTTTTCAGAGAAGGTCTTATCTTGAAAAGAAGAAAAGAATGATAATAATAGAAAATGATATATTTTCTTTCAGGTTGTGAGTTTGAAAGCTTTTAGTTTTCCTTGGTGTTAAAATTCTGAGAGTAAAGTACCTTATTTGTTAGGCCTAATAAAAAAGGTATGATTTTTTTAAAGCAGAAGGTATAGATTAGCTCTTTCTTCTTTACTCTCTTGTTGAGAAGTATATAATTCTAGATATTGACAATATAGGACAAATGTTTTCATTTCCTCTCTCTGTGAAGAAAGTTGTGTGTTGTCACTCTGCCACTCTCTAATCTCAGATTCCTATTCTACATTATTATAGTCAAATTCTTACTCTTTTGCCATCCCCAATGCAACTAGTCCTTCAAAGTCCACCTCACAAACCGTTTTCTCAGCAGATGGTCTTCAAGCATTCCCAGCAATAGTGGCCTCTTAACCACTCTGAATTTTTCAGAACTTTCCTAGTAGACAATTAACAATTGAGATGTGGTGTGTCTTCTCTCCCTGGGGAAGGGGAAGGAAGGACAGAGACCATTGTATTTCTGCTCCATTTCCAGTGCAATCATAGGTAATAGTATCAGTTCAATCATAGGTAATGAATACAAGAATGTCCAACATATTTGATAAATCTCTAATTTGCAAAAGGAACAACTGCCCTGTTCCACAATTTTGCAGTTAGATGTAACTTTCTGCTTTGTGGTATTAGTTTCCAGTTGACATGGCTTGCAGGATAGAAAAACCGCCTCAGCTGAGTCACTGAGGTCTTTATACTTGCTTGAAGGACTTGGAGATTCAAAGGGAAGTAAGAATCTGTATAGGAGACAAGGAGAAACCTTTCCGACAGTGGCAGTATAAGCAAATGGCACTTGTTATTTGTTAATCCTGTGCAATTAACAGTGACATGGGAAAAATATAGTTTGCAGGACTACAATGCGATCATAACATATCCCAGGAAATCATGTCAGATTTAATCGCAGGTGTGAAATTAACCAATGCTATTTTCATAAATACTATAATTAACCCAGATTTCCAGGAAGAGGTCTTTAAGTTTCTATAGAATTCTCTCTAGGCATCCCTCCTCGTGTGTTTACTTCTGAATGGGTGGGCGTGCCCCACACAGGTTTCCTTCATGAGTTTTTTACCTGTTCCTAATTCTGAGCAAAGCAGTGAAATCAGAATGATGCTTGTTTGTCTACAGCAATCCCTCTTTTGTTCACTATGTTTAAAAAAATGAATGCTACAGGTTTTTGTTAATGTTTAATTTTGTTTCCAGTAAAAGCATTCTCTATATTTGGTTTTGTTGTGTTAGCCACTTAAGAATGCAGAATTTATTATTATGTGCTTAAAGCAATCATTTAACACTGACATTTTAAGTATGACAATAATCCAAGTAATTGTTACCCATTCAGTTAACTGAAACATCTTTACTTCCTGAGACAACTAATTATAATGCAGTGTTACTATCTTTTAATTGTAGACATGTTTGTTTTTGTTTTTATTTTGGTTTAGGCTGTCTTCAAGGACAACCCTAGTCTCAGATTTGGCAATCTGCCCTTGTTCTCCCTCTGCTTGCTTTCTGCAAATAAATGAAAACATTGTGGCACTAGTCTTGAAGGAAAATAAGAGAATTTTTATTTTTCACAAGCTTTGTTCATGACTTCAGGACACTGGATTTTGAACTATTTTAAAGCAATCTGATAAACTACTACATAAATAAATATTAATTTTAAATGTACTCAAATATTCTTAGAAGATGAATTCAGATCTCTCAGTACTGTTCTACGTGATGTTTCACCTTTGAAGAAAGGTGGTGTTATCCCTTTGACTTCTTAAGACTTGAGTTCAAATTCCCCATATGGCCATTACCCCTGAAGGGAAACTTGTTGTGATTTGCTTTACACAGGGATAATTTCACTGTTCCCTCATTTTGAAAATTCCCTAAATTCAGAAAATTTTAATTTTCTAATTTAGTATTAAATGTTTTCATCCAGATCTAATTTATAGGATAATCTAATTTATAGTTAAACATTTTACTCACTTTTTCACATCATGTTAAATCCTTCTTTTCATTTAAAACACTGTTCTCCTAGATTACCTATTGAGTGTTTTGTTTTCACCAAGTTGGACCTAATAATTAATGCCATAGTTATGAGTACAGGAAATGTTACATTTCACATAATAATAGATCTTCACCAGATTTCTGAACGTATTTGCATGTGCATTGTTTGTGATTGCCTCCAGGCAGAGGCAATCCTAGTGGTATGAATTGTTTCTGAAAACATATGCACACACACACACGTGCACACATATACACACACACATGCATGCATACATAGAAGCTTTGCTGGGAAGTGTTTTGCCAGAAAAGCTCATAGCAGCCTCTCTAAATGACATTTCTCGCTCATGAAATGTGTGGTGTATATTTAATAATCATTCTCCTGGGGATGGGGAAACACCTCTTATCAACAGGGTGCCGGAATGAAACGTAATTGTACACCTAACCCTTAACTGTACCCCACAAAACCATAATAAAAAATATTGATAAAAAATAAAATAAAATAACACATCAGTGGTAGTAATCAGGGAGGTCTAAGTCATCTGTTCATGCTGTTTACTTTTGCAATTAAGGCTTAATTACCAAAAGATGGCATGGTTCCAGTGATATGGTATCAGGGATGTATGCATCTGTCCAAACTCAGCAAACTGTATACATCATGTGCAGAGTTTTTTATAACATCACCTCAATAAAACTTAAGTAGAGATTGACTGTTGAGTGAACATGGAATGCCATTCTTTCAAAGTAGCACTTGATGAGAACTGAATCAGATGAAACCATGTCAGTTTATGACAAGAGAAAAAACATTCTCGAGGAATGAAGTCCCTACATCAAGTTATACCTGAGGATAGCTAGTTTTATTCTTTATCTTCTACAACTACCCACCTCTATGTATTTTTTTATTTGAGCTAATTTGAATTAAAATGTGTTATTGTAACCAAAGAATTCTGTTTGGTCTGCATGTTTGTGTCTCCATTATCTTCATATGTTGAAACCCTAACTTACAAGGGATGGTGTTAGGAGGTGGGAACATTGGGAGGAAATTAGGTTAAGATGAGGTCATTATAGAGCTCCCATGATGGAATTAAAGCCCTTACAAGAAAAAGAAGAGACTAGAGCTTGCTCTCTCAGCCATATTAGGATACAATGAGAAGATGGCCATCATAAAACCAGAATAGAGTCCTCACCAGACACTAGATCTTCCAGCACCTCTACCTTAAACTTCCCAGCCTCCAGAAATAAATGTTTGTTGTTTTACCCACTCAGTATTTTGGATACAGCTGCCCAAACTGACTACAACAAATCCTAACATAAATCCTAATATAAATTCAACATATGCTGTGCTGGGATGGGATTGGGATGGGGAACTATGAATCAACAATTAATTATATAATTATAATAATCTCTACATAAGATTATGTGTGATGTGTTGAAGTCCCTCTCCTGAACAGGAAAAGGGGCCTCTATGACCAGCTGATGAAGAGGGAAAAGACCATGCATAATTTGTAGATGGTTGGTGCAAGCAGAAAACAGATGGCGGCTGCATTACAGCTCACGTGAGGTGCCCCTGCATGACAACAGGCGGGGGAAATTCTCTAATGGGCAGCACTCTTGGCAGGTGCAACTAGTTTTTACCTTTATGTACAAAGTGGCAAATATCTATAAGTTAAATATCTACAAGGACTTGTGGTAGAGAAACATTGCCTGGCCGAGTGGTCATAGACCTGAAAGGAAAAGATGAGAAAATATGGAATAAGAAATTTCAGGGAAAAGGCACATGAATTTACCTTTGAATGAGTACAAAGTATGAAGATCTTTGCATTGCATGTTAGCACTCACAAGTAGTATCTATCCTGGAAGAGGCACTAAGCAAACAAGTAGACAAAATATCTCAGGTGCTTAACATCAACCCGTCCCTATAATAGACCACCTCCGTGCTGGTGCAGTGTGTTTGTGGACTAAATGGACGTGTGGGCAGAGATGGAAGCTATGTACAAGCCTAACAGGATGGGATCCTATTCACCATGACTTATATAGCTACTGCTGCCAAATGTCCAACCCATCACCAAATAGAAATAAATGCTGCCCCTGATATAGCATTATCCCTCAAAAAGACCATCACACCACTTGGTGACTAGTTTACTACATTAGGCCCCTTCCTCCTAGGAAGCTGCAGCAATTTAGCTTGACTGGGAGCAACACATATTCTAGATATGGATTTCCATTTATTGCCAATTGGGTCATGGCCAGTATCACACTCTGAAAATTTAGAGTGTTTGATCCATTAACCCAGAATGTTGTGCAGTAGTGTCTCAGAACAAGAGGCTCATTGCATTGCAAGGGAGATGCATCTGTGGACAAATGATCCACTAATCCTAACACATTTTCCATCATCCAGATATTTTCAACCTGATAGATTAATTAAATAGCCTCTTAGAAGTGCAGCTGAAGCACTGATTTGAAAATACTACCCCGGAAGGATTGAGGGGCCAGACCTTCAGTACCAAAATATACGCTAGCAGGATACCAGTAACCATAACATGGGGAGTATCCAGTACATAGAATAATTGGGAACCAAGGTCTGGAAGTGAAAATGACCTCACAATTACTTCTAGTGACCCAGTTGGGGAATTTGTGCATTCTGACCCAACAATTTCAGTCTATACAGTTCTAGAGATTCTGCTTCCCAGAAGGAAACCATCTCCATCTCAAGACAAAGGACATCATGCCACAGTCACCACCAGGTCATGTCAGATTCCTTGTGTCAAGAGACCAGCAGGCAAGAAAAGGAGTTACATCATTTACAAGGTGAATTCTCTCTTATTATCAGTAGGAGTTACAGCTGCTACTATACAATGGGGTCAGGGGAGAATAGATAGCCTCTCGGTGATCCATTTGGGGCATTACCTAGTCTTCCTGTGACCAGTGGACATAGAAAGCAGCCAAAGCTTCAAAGGAGCATTTTGTCTAGGAGCTTGGACCCTCAGGGCATGAAGATCAGAACACCCCACCAAGCAAGCCATTTAGACCCACAGAGGTGATACTCAGGTGGAAGAGGGTGATAAAGAGTTTCAATTATAACCTCAAGATCACCTGCAGCAGTTGTACTGCAGCAATACAACTCACGTTGTTGTCCCCACCCTCACCCTTCTCCATCAAGCTTCCCAGGAAAGAGACTGACCAGAAGCCTAGAGGAATAATTTCTAGATGGTGTAGATTTATTGTGTGTAGCAAGTGAATCTGAGTGGCACAAGGGGTGGACTATGATGGATACGGTCAAGTTTCACCTTTTGGTTGCTGGGGATTTTGGCTGCTGACAGTTCAGACCTGAGGACCTCTGGGAATCCTCCTTGTCACAGGAAACTTCCTCATCCAAGTTTTGCCCCTCCCATAGGGCACCTTACAGCTGATGATGGGCAGATGTGGGAACACAAGAGCCTAGTACTCTTGCGTCCTTTGAGGACGACGTATGAGCAGCTCTTAACTCCAGACCACCAGCCAAGGCCTTGTGGGCCAGCTTCTCTTCCTGCTCAGTTCTACCTTCCTTTCTTCAAGACAGGTATAGCTCCTAAGATCGCTCCTCAATGGACCTCCTGCATGCAACTTGGCTTCCACATGGAAGGCAATTACTTAGTAGGAGAGAACTAAACAAGTCTGTGACTTAGGTTTACCTTGCTGTCCTAATCAGCATCATGTTCATACATTTGTGTGCACTTTGAAAAAGTGTGCTCCAGTAAATAAATATAACATTTACTAAATTAGATTTTATATTTACTAAGTTGATGTTTTAGAAGTTGGGATTTAAATTTTAAATATAAACAGTTTTAGACTTTAAGATTTACTGGTGTGTACTTTAGTACAGGCATAGTTAAAAAGCATAAAAGATCAAGAACTAACCAATATTTTAAAAGTAACAAAATACTTGCTATCAATTTTATATGAGATATAAATATAGTAATAAATTGCTATATTTATTTTGAAATAGAGTAATAAATAGACAGCATCAAATTAGTAAAGTATCTTGCAAATTGTGATTGTATTTTTGTTTCCAGATGATATCCTGGAATTATTACTCCAGGTGTGGCTTCCCTGTGATGCTTTCATAATGTGTTTTAAAAACTCATTTTTAAAATATGCAGATAAATCACTTATAAAAAATATCATTTAAATATAACTTTGAGGATTTCAAACTTTTTCAAACAATGCGACCACTATTTAAATTAAAAATTACAAAACGCTGCTCAAAGAAATCCAAGAAGACACAAACAAATGGAAAAATATCCCATGCTCATGGATTGGAAGAATCAACATTGTCAAGATGTCCATCCTACCCAAGGCAATCTACAGATTTAATGCAATACCCATCAAATTACCAGCAGCATTCTTCTCAGACCTGGAAATGGCAATACAAGAATTCATATAGGAACATAAATGACCACGAATTGCCTAAACAATCCTCAGCAAAAACAAAAACAAAAACAAAAAACAGAGCAGGAGGTATCACATTCCCAGACTTTAAACTGTATTATAAAACTGCAATAATCAAAACAGTCTGGTATTGATATAAAAACAGGCATATAGACCCATTGAACAGGATAGAGATTCCAGAAGCAAAATCTCAATTTCTCAACCAACTCATTTTCAACAAAGACTCCACCACCAACAACTGGGGAGAGGAAAACCTAGTTAGTAAATGGTGCTGGGAAAACTGGCTGACCACATGCAGAAGATTGAAACAGGACCCCTACCTATCCCCAAACACAAAAATCAGTTCTAAATGGATCAGAGACCTAAACATAAAATCTCAAACTATAAGAACCTTGAAAATGCAGGAGACACGCTTATGGAAATTAGAACTGGTAACCAACTCCTAATCAAAACCCCAAGTGCCCATGCCATAAAAGATAAGATAGACAAGTGGGAGCTTATCAAACTGACAATCTTCTGTAAAGTCAAAGAAACCACCAAGAGAGCAAAGAGACAGCCCATAGACTGGGAAAAAATATTTGCCAACTCTATGTCTGACAAAGGCCTAACATCTAGGCTCTACAAGGAACTCAAACATGCTGAAAAGAAAAACGAAAACAAAAACAAACAACCCTATTACAAAGTGGGTGAAAGATATGGATAGACAGTTCTCAAAAAAAGACATACAAGCAGCCAACAGATACATGAAAAAATGTTCAGCATCACTAGTCATCAAAGAAATGTGATTTAAAACTAGACTGAGATACCACCTATCTCCAGTCAGAATAGCCATCATAGATAACTCAAAAAATAACAGATGCTGGAGAGGATGCGACAAAAAGGGAACACTTCTACACTGTAGGTGGGAGTGTGAACTAGTACAGCCTCTGTGGAAAACAGTGTGGTGATTCCTAAAAGTTCTAAAAATCCACCTTCCATATGACCCCGCAATTCCCCTACTGGGAATATGTCCGGAAGAATTCAAATCACTCCATAAAAAAGATACCTGCACACGTATGTTTATCTCAGTATTGTTCACAATAGCAAGAACATGGAACCAACTGTGCTGCCCATCAAAAGAGGACTGGATTAAAAAAATGTGGTACATATACATGATGGAATATTACATAACCATAAAGAAGAACTTCGCAGCAACCTGGATGGAATTAGAGTCTATAATACTGAGTGATCTTTCGCAGAAACAAAGAACTGCGTATCACTTGTTCCACTCATAAGTGGACCTTGAACAACTATTGTAATACTATAAGAAAAGGATTGACAGTAGCAGGAAACTGCAGGGGTGTGGGGGGGGGCGGGGAGGTGGGATTGGCAATAGTGGGAAACTCCCTGGGGAAGGGAGGGGCATACCTCATCAACGAGGGTACCTGCACAATTAATACTTGTATACCTAACCCTGAATTGTATCCCATAATTTTAAAATAAAAAATTTAAAAGTAGGAAAAAAAAAACCCCAAACACCCTCATTTTTAAAATATGCAGACAAATCATTTATAGAA
The DNA here is from genome assembly GCA_027257055.1 of Cephalopachus bancanus. Lineage (NCBI taxonomy): Eukaryota > Metazoa > Chordata > Mammalia > Primates > Tarsiidae > Cephalopachus > Cephalopachus bancanus. The sequence goes on along the minus strand of JAPVLO010000013.1, from coordinate 7,049,034 downwards.
AATATCATTTAAATATAACCTTGATGATGCCAAACTTTTTCAAACAATATGACTACTATATAAATTTTTATAGGTTATTTATTTTTACTATTATTATTATTTTACTAAAGAAAGTAAAAACTTCTTTAAGATCTTCCATCAATAGTAAATTAGTAGCAAAATAGATCAGTTTTTCCTTGCCTCTCTTTTATATCTTGCTCATAATTTCTGACATTCTAGTTCAGTTCTACTAGGTGCATGATCTATGATTCCTTTGAAACTGTGGCTTAAAGGTTAGGTTTGTTTGCCCAGGGGAAAGGGTTAGTCAAAGTAGACATCATGGAAGGTCAATTTCCAGAAATGTCCTGTTGTATTTGGCTATGTATTTTTGTAGATGTTTGAATGTGTGCACACATCTATTGATACAGAGACTAAAAAATAACTCGGAAGGAATTTAATTAGCTCCTTAATTTCTAGATTTCCTCTGAGCTATCAACACAAATTACTTTTTATAATAGGTGACTAAATAAAACAACTCAGGATTAAATTGGAAAAGTAAAAGAATCAATATATTATATTATGTATTTTGCTGCACTAAATTATGGAGGCATATTTCCCTTTATTTCAGGTCTTTATTTAGAAGTCTTAAAAGAATATATGGATTAACAATTACTAAAAATTCTCAACATAATTGGAAGGATTCATATTTTATTTTTATAGCAAATACATTTCCATGTAAGCAACTGGGAAAAGATAGCAAAATTATAATTATTTCCATTGTTATTTTTTAGAAGATATTACCATTATTATTAGTAATAATAATGGTAACAAACATAAGACTAATTATATATGGTTAATATTAATTAAGCACTTACTATGAGACAAATATTATGCAGGTAGCACTATATGTATTCTTCCTTTTCATTTCTCCATGAACCTCTGGAATAGGTATTATCTTACTATCATTATTAGGATTATTATTTCAGAGACATTAAGTGCTCAAGTTTTACATAGCTGTTTTGTGATGGTATTGATACTTAAACTCAGTTCCACCTGATTTTAAAAGCTCATACTTTTAAAAGTTTGCAATGCATTTTTCTCTCAACACTATACTTATTCATTCAGTATATAGGTACACATCACATATGCATATATTATTTGTACTGTTAAATAAAGCTCATTCTTTATGTTACATGCATTTTCAATTCAAATCTACTCAATCTAATTCAGTTGAATTAAGCCTTCCTGAACAGTACCACGAGTTGCCCATTGTTCCAGACACTGACCAAAAGGCAAGGATGGTGCCCCTTAGACTTCTTGTCAATAGTTGGCTATTACCTTTTCCTAATTTGTCTTTATCTTAACTTTAACCCGAGTTATATCTGAATTAGATGGTTATGCTGGGTTGGGATAGTGTGAGACCCACGTTGTATTTGATATATGTCACAGTTTGCTAGGAAAGGCAAAATTAAATTTTGTCCTACACAAAATCTGTGTGCTACAGTATATTCTACACATGATAAGTTTATTGATCTTCTGTTTAAACTTTTACATATTATATACACTGTGAGTGTGTGCGTGGTTTGGGTTGCATTTTTTACTTCTACTGCAAAACATCTATTTATCTAGTATACACCATCCAAAATATGGTTTTGGGAAAGAAACAAAGAAGATAATCCAGAGCTATGTCTTTTCTTTCTTGAATTAAATGTCTAAACTACTTATAAGATACCAAAATAGAAGAATCACAATGTGATTCCTTCTGCTTAGACGTGTTTTCCATTGCCTGCAATAGTGGATACAGAATTGAAAGCCAATTTTGTAATTTGAAATGACTTTCTTTGTCTAGTTAGTGACCTCCAGTTTTGTATATAAACAATCCTTTTTGAAAAGTGGCATGTACCCTCCCAGGAGTCTGACACAAGCTCTTATTTGACTCTTAATATTAACTTGAAGTAGAAGACAATACAATTCCCTATTTTTAGAGGAGATATCTGGGGCCCAGAGTCCAGATAATGTACAAACATCACAAAACTAGCCAATAGAAGAGCAGTTATTCAAATTGGGATCTCTGCCCCCAGCCTGTAAGTAGCTCTGCCTCCCTTCATCCTTCAGTGCATGTAGCCTTACAAATCCTGGAAGGCTCCTGATGGCATCCTTCTGGCTAAACTGTGTAGGGTTTTTTTGTTGTTGTTTTGTTTCTTATGCTGCTCTGTTTATACATTATCATGCAGCTCATCTACGTAATTGTTTCCAAAGCTAACTGCTTTTACATTATTGTTCCAATTATTAATAAAACTCCCATTATGCATAAGCCATTTTCACTTATGAAGTGCTTTGTTAAACATTTTAACTGATTAGGACAGGCAAATACCAGCAAGGTAAATATTCTCCTTCTTGCTAACAGATTAGCTGCAAAGCTAAGAGACTTTCTAAAGCCAGAATGTAGGTTGCAATAATTGTGACAAAACTCATCCATTTTTGCTTCCTGTTCTGGTATCATTGCTCAGTCAGGAACAATTGTTGTCCTGATCTTTCATACGTCTGAATTATCATAAAACACTGACCCCATATTTATCCTTGACTCTAAGAGAATTTTCTTGGAAAAATAGGTGCATTCAGATATTGCACCCACTATTTATTACCAGAGAATGTTATTTGCAAATGACAAAAATTAACGTTCTAAAACAGAAACATACAACACATATTGAAAAAATGTATTATTCGCAAAAAAGGCAAACAGATTTTGGTCTCCTTTGCTCCAAGTGGTAAAGTTTGCTTTCAATTTTCTTCTATACTCTGGGATAAGTTTCATCTGTCCCTGCCCCCTCTGAAGGCTCCTTCTCCCATTCAGAGACTGTCGTTGGAAATGACAGCCTAAAGAGTTTGGGAGTCTCTTTGGATTCCTTCAACATACTTCCATCGCTGTTTTCTCATTAGAACATTTATACTTTTGTGCCTCAGTGGGAATGATCAATTATTTCAATGTCAGTAGTGGTAATATTACCCCTAAGATTTAGCAATTTTCAAAGATCTTTTAACTTAATTAGAGGCATTTGCTGTAAATTGAATTAGACCTGTTAAAAGTGCAATGTGTTATATTAAAATTATAATACCGATATTGACCAAGGAAATACAATTTTAAGGGGAGAAGTTGAGTTTAAAAATACTAACATCAAAATAAACTTGTGAGTTTTTCTTTTCATTGTATTTTCTAAAAGTTGGATGAATTGATGCCAATTTTATCTAGAATGTTTTGGTAAATGTATATGTACCATTGTCTTTGTAAAAATAATATACATTTCTCAAAAATACTTGAAATAATGAAGACAAAGCAACAGCAGATTTGAGCATAATAACGTTGTTGGAATAAAAGACTGATGCCATTTGCAATTAATTTATTACTATTAATCCAGTAATCAGCACATGGTTATTGTATTATAATAATTTATTTTTGATTAATGATATTTATTTTCGAATAAGTGCTACCTTATCTTGATATATCTTAGCTATTTTCTTTTAAACATGGTGTCATGATGAATTTGCTCAAAGAGTTTATACCAGTCAAATCATTTAATGATATACTTATTAAACTATTCCCAGCTGCCATTTAGAAAATCCTGGTGATGGCTTCCAAATTTCTTTAAAAAACAAAAACAAAAACAATTGCATGCTTACATTTGCCTCTTATTTACTTATATTACCTTTTGTATAAATTTAAGGAGTACAAGTATAGTTTTATTACATGACATAACGTGCAGTGGTGAATTCTGGGCTTTTAGTGTATCCATCACCTCAATGATGTACATTATTGTGCATTATGTAATTTTCCATCTCCCCCCCATGTCTTATGTACAAAGCAAATAAGTTGGCATGAGTTGTTCGAATATTGAAATGGATAAATTAAAGGAATAGGTCAACTGAAGTCTATTGTAGTTTTAACCGAAGCCATTTAGAAAACCGATTATTTTAAAAAATTAGTTATTTAACACATATTCATTTTTAAACCCTTACAATGCACAAGAAACAATGCTAGCACTTGAGAATATAACAGTGAATAAGACAGACAGTTCTAATCTTCATGAAGCAAAGCATCGCTAACTCACGGACATCAGTTTGCATTTTAACTGAGTTCTAGTATAACTTCTGGTGTATGTATGTGATTTGCAAATCTTCTTCCCTTTGACTTACCAATCCCCCATGTTGTTAGAGTGGCATGAATTATGGAAATGGACAAGTTTTGGCATCAGACTGAAATCAAGTTCAAATCTAGATTCTGATTGTGCTCTATTTCTTGATAGCCGTATGATCTAAAGCAAATAATTTGAACTTTCTTACTTCTTGTTTCCTCCTAGGTAAAATGAGTAGTATCATGTGTTCTCCAAGGTGGCTCTGTAAGTGACATATAATTTATGAAAAACTCCCAAGAATATTAAATGTGTAATCGTGATTATTATGTCAGTATTAGTGTCTATGCCAAATACTTTCACTTAACTTGAAAATTCTTATCCAGGAGGGAAGTGAACAAAGGAAGAGGGTTCTGTCTTTTTGTTTTGAGTTGGAGTCACTCTGTCGCCCAGATTGGAGCACAGTGGCATGCTCCCGGTCACCGCAGCCTCCACCTGCTGGGTTCTGGCGATCCTTCTGCCTCCGTCTTCCAAGTAGCTGGAACCACAGGCACGTACTACCATGCCCAGCTAATTTTTTTTGATTTATTACAGAGACAAGGTCTCGCCTAGTTGCCCGGGTGGATCTCGAACCTGCAGGCTCAGGCAATCCACTCGCCTCGGCTTCCCAAAGTGCTGGGATTACAGGCTGAGCCACCAAGCCCAGCCGGTTCTGTCTTGATTAAGTGGGGTTGTAGCCATCAGGCAGCATATGGGGGAAATTCACTTTAACAATTGTCAGTTGTTCAGCGTCGATGCAGAAGATTCCTTCAAAAGAGAAATGTTATATCAAACCTAGTCACCGACATTTTTATAATTTTTAAGTTCCACATAATTTCCATTTCCATCCTGTCGGCTTCTAGCTAACATGGTTATGACTTTAAATTTGTATTTCCAGTTCTAATATCTCTTGAACTTCACTTCCATAAAGATCATCTTGAACAAATTCTCTTGGATATACCACCAGCATTTTCCATAAGGAGATCAGTATGAGCTTATATTTTTCCAAGTTTTCTTTTCTTCCTGACCAAACACCTTTTTTCTGATATATTCAGTCACCTGTGGATGAGCTACCAAGCTAGAAACTTTGTAACTATTTTTGAATCTTTTTTCAGCCCCTATATTCAAACAGTCTCCACATGATGTTAATTTTGGTCAAAATTCTTTCAAATCTACCCATTTATCTCTGTCCCACCACCACTCTAATTTCCTTTTTCTCAAAAGGGCTGCTAATCACATTTGAGGATGTTATGGGTTGAATTGTGTCCCCCACCCCCGCCCAAAATGTTGATGTCCTAACTCCCAGTACCTCAGAATGTGACCTTATTTGGAAATGGGGTACTTGCAGATATAAGTTAAAATGAGGTTATATTTGAGTAGAATGGGCCCTCAATCCAATATGGTGGGTGTCCTTATATGTGCAGACACAGATACACAGAGGGAAGACAGCCATGTGAAGACAGAGGCAGAAATTAGTGTTACACTGCTACAAGCCAAGGAATGCCTGGAGCTACCAGAAGCTGGAAGAGACAAGGGATTATCCTCCCCTGAAATCTTTGGAGGGGAACATGGTCTCCCTCCTTGAGATGTCAGGCCTCCAGAACTGTGAAAGAATAGATTTCTGTTGTTTGAAGTCACCCTTGTTGTGGTTATAGCAGCCCTAGGAAATTAATACAGTGGGTGAGACTTCTTTGTTGTTTGGGACTTTAAGGAAGCTTAGTGCCTTTGCCAAGCCTCATGTTATTGTGACAACAAAGAACACCATGCCCATATATCTGAAGACTCCAGAGTTCTGGCCCTGATTGGGTAGTACCCATAAGCCATTAACTAGGTCACCATTTTTTAGTTTGGACCCTCTCAAATATTTATTTATCCTGCAGCCAGAGCAATGTTTCCAAAATACAAACATGTGTACTACTCTCTGCTCTCTACCTTCAAAAGAAATACTTCAAGGGCTATTGATGGTGTCAGGATAGTGTCCAAGCTCCTTAATATGGTAGGTATATAGTGACCAAGTCTCTTCCCAGTAGTTCGTATGCTCCTCTGGCTTCGTGCTCTGTCACCGTCTTCTCCCACTTGAACTTTCTCCACCCAGTTGAACTTGTTTTTAGTTTGAGAAGCCGTACTTTATTCTTCTGAGAACCGTATTTGGGATAAAATGCCCGCCCAGCTTTTCTGCCCACCTGCTCTTCTTATTTGTCTCATTTCTCTTTACCTTACAGAGTTCAGAAGAGAAATCTCCTCTGGCCCAATTAGAGATAGGTGTCCTATGATTTCTCATATTACTTTGTTTCATACTGAAGCACTTACTACACTGGATTTTAGCCCTGTGTTTTATTTGTTTTTTTCACTTGTTCCTCTCTACCAATAGATGAAAAGTTCTGCGGGTGGTGGCGATGCTGTTCATTGGTAGAAATCCAGAATTCATCTGTGTTAGTATTCTACTGCTGCTGAGACAAGTTACTGAGAACGTGTGACTTAAAGCAATAAAAATTTATGAGGGAAGACCCCCGTAAAAACTGGAATTGTCTTTTGGAGGGTGGATCCTTGTAGTACACTTAGAATTTGTTCTTCCAGATCAACAGTCAACCAAAAATCTTATCTGAAAGTTTTGAAAAGGTTGTGCCCAATTCGCAGAAGAAACGTCCCAAGTTGTGGCAAATAGATGACTGGTTCTTTCACCAAGGCAACACTCCTGCCCACACCACACTGAGCGTTCAGCAGTTTTTGACCAAAAACAGCATGACTGCTGCACCTCACCCTTTCTATTCACCCAATCTTGCTCCAAGCAACATTTTTTTGTTTGTTTGTTTCTCCAGATGAAAGAGGTGAAACAAAAAAATGGCAGAAGCACTAAAAGGCATCAAAATTGGACAAGTTCAAAAACTGTTTTGCGCAATGGAAAAAGCAACTTGATAGGATATTGCATCAAACATAGAATACTTTGAAGTTAGCTGAAGTTTAAACATGTAAGAATAAAGACACATTTTTTAATATAGAGATTCTGGGCTGTTTGGGTCCCCCCGCATATTATTTTGCAATTCTGGGGAGAAATCTGAAATGTGTCTCACTGGGCTAAAATCAAGGTGTCAGCAGGGCTGCCTTCTTTCTGGAAGGAAACAGATCCTCCTCTGGAGAAGGATCTGTTTCCTTGCTTTTTCCAGTGTCTAGAGGCAGTCCTCAGTCCTTGGAGCACTCCGTGTTCAAGGTAACAAATTTGCAGTCTTCACACTACCCTTTTTCTGGCTCCTCCTCAGGCTTTTTGTCTCTTCCGCTTCCTTCTTTCTTTTTTAAAGAACTCTTGTGATTACATTGGGTTCATCCAAATAATACAGTATGTGTGTGTGTGTGTGTGTGTGTGTGTGTGTGTGTATTTATACATTTAATATATTTATTATATATTTATATTTTTTTTTATTTTAAGTTCAGCTGTTTAGCAACTTTAATTCCATCTGCAACGTAATTCCTCTTTGGTATACAATTTCACATATTCACAGGTTCCAGGGATTAAAGCATGGGATATTTCGGGGCCTTTATTCTGCCAGTTGTACTGTCATAAAGCCTGACATACTATATTCATTTAATGATGATCTGTTGGATGAGTGAGTTGCTCCCTATTCAACCAGTTTCTATAAAGAAAGAAACACTTCCTTCTTTCATGTACTAGGTAAAGGTGCTCACCTGCAATTCGCCTAGAGTCATGGGGTTTCTTATTAAAATGATTCAGTAGGTAACTGATGAAGAGCTCTAATAAAAACACTGGAGACAGTAGTTAGAAAATTCTTTGTTACCAATTGAGTTAACTTGGGCAAGTCACTTAACTTGTTTAGGTTTTAGTTCAACTTCTGCCAACGTCTGAGGGCATATGATGAGGGCTTCAGCAGTAACATGCTATGACTATACATGCTTCTTTGATACCTTTGCTATTATGACTCCCTGAAAAACTATTTAGTCTTAGAAAGTCTCAGAAACACTGACCATATCCAGGCTTAAAAACTTGCTGATGAATGGTATATAGTGGAAAATAAGAAGTAGCCAAATGAAAGAATACTTACAGATGATTATAATGAAAAAAAAACCCTAACACTTTAATTTAAAAAAAAAGCTAATCTAGGTATGTTTGGATTTGCCAGAAAGAGAATGTGGAAATTGTAGTGCCATCTATTGGTAGTAATTTTTAAATAAAGATTATTATTCACAGCTGATGAGTGATGTAAGTCTTCATTGTATTCATATTTCTAATGTTTCCTGTTTACTCTAAAAGAGAGTTTAAGAATGCATTTCATGCTTTTTTAAAAAAGGAATCTTGGTCTTTGTATTATCATTACACTGATAGATCGTGGAAATCTTGTTTGATTTCAGGTCTAAATTAGGGCTGGGGAGAGAAGGGGGATATATGTGTGTCATATGAAATGTGGCTGAAGTTCAGAGAAATAGCTTTCATTTAATAGCTGAATACTGAATGACCTCACCATTCTTCTCCCCCTCTGGCAGCTCACCCCGTGAGCGATAGAGAAGCTGTCTGCATGAACTGAGGAGTAGCTGCTGGCCCCAATGTGATTTTGCAGTGATCTGTGTGCTCTGTGGCTTCCATCATAACCAACAAATCAATTCCCACTATACGTATTACACACCCCAGTGGCAGAGGCCATTTATTATCCTTTTGATGGTCATACCCTTTGTATATAACCAAGAAAGATTGCAGAGGAAGGAAGGAGCAGTGGCCATGTGGATGAAGATATTCTATAATGGCACAGCCTTTTATAATGTGCCTTGCATGTTACAAGAATAAAAAAGATGCTCTCTTTCAAGATAATTTTGAAACATGGAAGGAGGCTTCTTTTAAGAAAAAAATACTTAAAGAATGATATATGGAGAGAGTTGTAGATGTAATTCCATGGAAGTACCCATTTAGATTTCAGGTACAAATTCAAAATGACTAAAAGAAAAGCACTGTCTTTTTTTTTTTTTTAATCATAAGGCCATTATTAATACGATTATACCTGACTAGCTTTGTTCAAATAGTGAGCTTTTTAATATTTCTTTTATTTTGACATTATCTAATACAGTTGATTATTTTGTTGATTTCTAGTGTTGCACTGTATATGTTTTAAAACTCTGAATGATTGATTCAAGGTTTTTCTTAATTTTTTGAATACATTTGCTGTGGTTATTATTGTTAAATAATAACAAACAATGAATTGTGCTGACTAGGAACAAAATCACTAAATATTTTAAGTTAGATATAAATGGTACCTAGCAAAATTTTAGTGTTATTTGTCCTAAATCAAAAGTCTGGTAAACAAATACGTGCATCTGAATGTGGGTAGGAAACACTTTATTAGTGAAACTAATGGTAAATGTATGACTTCTAGAAGGGTTTTTACCATTAGAAGGTTCTGTGCAAAAGCACTTAAAGCTTAGTTATTTACGTCAACGGAAATTTTGGAAATTTCCAAGTCAAAGTAATCTTTTCTGTTTTGTTTCATTTGAGATTTTCTTGTATTTTACAAATAATGCAATGCCGAATCTGCACCTGATTTCTCGTTCCCTTTGAAGAACTGTGACAGGATAATTAACTGAAGAGATCATGTATGGGATATTTTGGTTCAGCAGTATAGAAATTTCTGGGTTTCATTTCACGTGATGGTAAATGTAGTGAGGTATTCTGGAATTCGTCTATGAGAGAGTTAGTCCCCTGACAATATTACTGTATAGAAACCAAAGCCTCTTGTGGTCTGTTTCCTGTTTGAATGCTCCTCATGTGTGTAATTGAAAAGCATGCTCAATGCAAAGGCTGAAGCTGGCTTTCAGTTAGGTGATGTTCCACACCTTCATGGTGAAATACACACAAGAGCAACAAAAGGAACTGTCAATGTCATGTTTGGAGACATGTCGTTTGGACTATAGACCAAAAGGCTGTAATTACGGTTTAGAATTCTAAAGGGGAAGAATGGATTTTCTCTAATGTGTCGGTGCTGCTGTTTTCGTTAGTTATTTTCTTTTTTTCCTCCCAAAGACTCTTGTTCCCATTATTTATCTTCTCTTCTCATGGTAAAATTGTCATTAAGTTTGACAATCTTCACAGAGAGTTGAAATTGTTAGTGTAAAATCTTTTAAATATGTCTACAAATTTCATTTTTACTCTATCCCCAGCACTGCTCTGACATGCTGTGTTTAGTCACTAATCACTGAACAACTTATTCTTGTACTATTTTCTCCTTTGGTAACATGTTTATTATTAAGACTATTTTTGGTTGAGGAATTTACTAAGTTATTCTGGAAAATCTTTCTAGAATAAAATTAGGCAAGTTAATATAATAATTTAGAGCCTAGTTATTATAAAGATTGATTACTGGTTTGATAAAACACATGGTAGATACCAATGATATTTAATTAAATAACAAGTATTTGTATATCCACGTTTGTATCTCTCTAAGACAATCAAATCAACCAGAGTATCATTTAGACAGGTTTCCCTCATTTGTTGTGCTTGATAGAAGCCCAGAATAGTTCAAAGTAGCACTAGGAAGTATTGGAATAGAATAAAGAAGGAGAAGAAACAGATTGAGAGTTCCTTGTTTTGTGAATATACCACAGTGATAACACGGTTCACATGATTTTACATCTGCCAACCTAGTCATCATGCTGCCCCTGGGTTCCAGGTATATTACTAGCTTCTTTTTCCATATGAGGAAAAAAAAAGGCATAGAGAGAAATTATACCCAGGCTGTCAGATTCCAGTTTTTAGTTACGCTATGGCAACTCCACGTATTCTTGAAACTGTGTGGAGAATGATTTCTGATTGTTCAATTATTTTCAGATGCTCTTAATGCTAAATATAGAGAAGAAACCAGAGCTAAAAAAGAATTCTTTGTATGAGATCCTTTTATATTTAGATTCAACATGAAATACCAGTATTGTGCTAAGGAGTAAAAAAGTACTAAGTTATACATTCTTATTCGTAGATTTTTAGTGATATATTAGTAACTCATTTCAATTTTAAAAATGATATAGTTGATCTTCAATGCACATAATTAAATCTAATTTTAATAAAGAGATATCATTGTGGGTAGGTGAGACAAGCAGGAATATATTATAGATTTTACAGATTTTCTAAAAATTAAGTTTACTATTTATAATAATGTATTTTCAGGTTTCTTTTAAAGTGTTCAGTTATGGAAAATACATATTATGTAAAATTTATTATCCTAATCATTTTAAGTGTACAGTTCAGCGGTAAGTATATTCACATTGTTGTGCAACCAATCTCTAGAACTTTATCATCTCACCAAACTAACTCTATATCGTTAGATGGCAACATCCCATTTCCCTATCCTCAGCACCTGGCAACCACCATTCTGCTTTCCGTTCCCGTTATTTTGACTATTTTAGATATCTCTTCATGTAAGTGGAATCATAGAGTATTTGTGACTGACTTATTTTACTTAGCATAATGTCTTCATTGTTCATTCATATGGTAGCATGTGTCAGAATTTTCTTCTTTTTTAAAGCTGAATACTGTTCTGTTGAATGGATATACCCCATTTTGTTTATCCATTCATCTGCCAGTGAACATTAATGTTGTTTCTACTCTGCCTGTTGTCAATAATGCTGCTATGAACATAAGTGTGTGCATATCACTCTAGTCCCTACTTTCAATTGTTGGGAATATATATTCAAAAATCTATCGCTGAATCATATGGTAATTTTCTTTTTAATTTTTTGAGTTCATACCATACTGTTTTCTACAAGTGGATGCAACATTTTACATTCCCACTAACAGTGCACAGGGATTCCAATTTCTTCACATCCTTGTCAATACTTGTTATTTTCTGTTTTTTTAAATAGTAATCATTTTAATGGATGTAAAGTGACACCTCATTGTGTTTTTCATTTGCATTTTCCTAATTCATGTTTCTTTGTGTTTTCCATTAGTCATCTACTATAACAAAAAAGGAAAATAGTTTTGAGTCCTAAGTATCTAGAAATAATTTCATTTGATTTTACTTTCTCAATGTCCTCATTATTATTTTCAAGATATTTGGCTTTAAGTCCTGACTTCATCTGTTGTTTCTTTGTTTGCAGCTGCTCTTCGGTTGCTCATAGTAGATATGGAGAATTCTCCAAGCATCTCCACTTTGCGCTGGTGTCAGTGTTTTCACAACTTCAATTAGCTCAATGGCAAAGCCAGGGCTTCTGGTACATTATCCTGCTGATGGCTTCTCTCTGGTTCCTGAGGCTCTACCTGCATTACCTGGGCCAGTGGCTTTTCCTCCGGGCCATTTCAATTCCTGTTACAAAGTGAGTACTTTCGCCCTGAAAGTCAAGAGAATGAATTTTCATCTCAATAGGACAAATGAAAGTACAAAATACCTCTCCCATCCTTTTACCTTAAGACCTAAAATGCAGGTATGATTTGAAAAGACAAAAATGTCTTTATCTAAGAGCAAGGACTTCTATTACACTTATAGTATCATCTTATGAGCCTGTATATACAAATACATAAATGGTGCATCAATATTTATTTGAAATTTAGCAGATTCAAATATGTTCTAATATCTGGGCAGAATCCAAAAAGGAATTTAGCAACAATGTTTTATTCTATTTTGATTTTATCAGAATGACTTAGGCTGAAGGTATTTTAGAAGTAACATAAGTGTGATTTATCACCTATACGCAGAGAAGCAAAGATTGCTTCTTCTGTAAAATGATTGAATTCAAACAATTACCAAACTCACCCAGGCAGCTTTCTGGGCCATTATCCTCTGGAAAAAGATGACACCTTAAAGGTTATCTCTTCATAAACATGATTCCATAGACACTATAGATAGACAAACAGATAGATTTCAATACAAGTAAAATTCATTTTCTCAAATGTAGATGGTGCAGATAAAAATAAAGTGTGTATAGTTTCAATTAAGAAGATTGTAAAGAACTTTAAGTATTTATAAAAAAGAATATATGTGTACATTTATATATATGCATACACATATAGTTTTAGATAGTCTCATGAAATTAAATCACAAATATATGAATTATGTTATAGAGTATGCAAATTTACATATATTAAATAACTGCATTTTCAAGGGGAAATTTTTACATGGATACTTGCTTGCTTCCTCCCTTCTCTCTTTCTCTTTACTTTTTTCAGGGTTTCCAAAGCAGAAAAGACAAAGGTTAGTTTGGGCTAACAACTGCTTGGGCTAGTTGTTTCTTTGCTTTTCACTCTTTTATTATTTAATAGAAAGGAAGTACTATCTTTATTAGTTGTTAATAAAATGAGACTGCAGAAAATATCTTGACAGTCTCGTTTAGCTAATTTCTTAGGCAATACAGGACATAAGATATGATAGGATATTTTGCTGGCTATTTCCTCAGTCTGCAGGTTTGAATCACACAGAAACCTGTGTCACATCTTCGCTGTGAAACATAGCAATAACAATACCAGTAACAAGCATTTCTTCCACTCTTATTCTGTCAGGCACTAGGCTAAGCAAAGTATGTACATTACTTTATTTGATATTCACCACAGTGTAAGACTTCCTTTGAAGCAAAGGCTAAAGAGTGAATAAAATAAATAACTCCTTTTAGTAGAGAGCTGATAAGTAGAATTCACAAGCAGGATTAATTATGGAACAGCTTTACATAGGCTGAAATTCAGGGGAGGGAAAGACAGTGCCAAGTTGCCAAAGCAAGGCTGCTTAAATGTCTGTACTCAGACTGGATTTAACTCTTAGGTACTAAGAGAGTGTCAAGCTGACCATTTCAGAACAACTAGGAAATATGATATTTTGGTTGTTAGTGGTGGTAATGTTACTGCTATTGTATTTGGAAATCTAGCTAGAGGAATTACAAGTAAAATTAATCAGCTATGCTAAACCTCCAAAGAATTGTTAGATTTACATCTATTTCTCATTTCTGTTAGAGACTGACCCCTTAGAAAGTCTACTGGTATATTTTGCATTTTTAAATATATTATTAAAAAGTACTGTGTGAACTGCAGGGAAGCTCTTAGTTTACAGAATGCTCTGCTCAATGGCTCAAATTGACATATTTTCTATGGTTGCAGGGGATGCTTACAACAACAATAAACAGCATAGATTTTGCCTTTTCCTTAAAAGGAGATGTTGAGATGGTATCAAGGGGTCAGGAAAAGATGAAGACTTCTACCACTTAATTTTGGGGTACTATTAAGTGTCAAGTTTTCTGTATTTTAACCAAAAATAGCACATAGTTCTTTAAATTGTTTTGTATACTTGGAATTTTGTAAAATTCCTCTGGTTTGTATGTGATTGCTTTGTTTCCTTCAGATTCCAGTTTTCCCCGCACACTGTTGAGCTTTGCTACCCAATCTCTTCACTTCACATTGGAGAAGAGCTGCCTGTAGTTGTGGTGGGGCCTTTGATGCTGAATGCAGTCCTACTTCTTTTGGTTCTGATCAGATGGGGCTGTCAGCTACTGTTTGCCTCCTGCCCTGATGTCTTGTCAAAATTAATCATTACCATGGGACTATGGACAGTTCTAGACCCATTGGCAGTGTTTATAGTGGATACTCTCCTGGGGGTAAGTCAAATAAAATAATCAGGATGTGAGTCCTTGGCATAGAATTTAGCTGTAGTGCATAAATTAGTTGACATGGAAAGTTTCAATAATGATAAACATTCAATATTTATCTTAAGTTGGAGTTAGGTTTCTCCTCTTAAAAAAAATATGATTGTCTAATATAATCAAATTAAGTGTAATTTTAACTATCTTAAATAAATGCTTACAAAATATATAGGAAATCATGTTGGAGACCAATTCCAAGTTGGTTATCACATTTTCAACATTATTACAAAGAAACTTTATTTTGCAACATTTTTGGCAATGTTTTCTAATAGTAAGGATTTTTATAGGCAAACTTTGCAAAAAAGTTATAGTACTTTCTTTAATTGTCTAAGTGACGTATTCGCTTTATGATGTAATATATTTTCTGTAATAAATATACTTGAGAATAAAAGCTTTATAAGCATTTCTAAGTAAAAAATAAATTTTATAACATTATCCTATAGGCATTTATTTTGACTTTTTGTTATGATCTTAAAGTGACAAGCATAGTGAATTTTCACCCTAAAATATACAGTTTTAGGATTTCATGATTACAAATGATGTACTAAAGAACATAATAATGTAACAATAATAGTCATAATGATTCTAATATTTGAAGGTTGCTTTGTATTTTTCAAGCATCTTTACACAATATATTTAATTGCATACTTACAGCAACACTGTAAGTTAGTAGGGCAAATATTCTTCTCATTTTACAACTGGGAGAAACCAGTCATAGAATTGCATGACTTGTCTGAGAGGTCATATAGCCACTTTACACTGAACCTAGAAGGAGGGATCCAGATTTCTCAATTCTGAGGCTGGTGTATCTACCATTATGTTAAAATCTGTACTTCAAATTTGCAGTCAATATATTGTTTTTATAAGTCAAATGTATACTATCCAATTTCATAAAAATGTTTAAATTACTAATGAATTTGAGGGCTACAATTTGAGGCAAAATTGATGTGAAAATTAGTGTGATTGATTACAGTGTTGAAATCTCTAGTTACTTTGAATTTACAAGGCCTGAGATTTCCTGATTAGTGTTATTGGAATGTGCTGATTCTCAAACTTTATTCTGCATCAGAATCTATTACAGGCTTTGGGAAAACACAGATGGCTGCTCCCAATTCCTCAAATTTTTATTTTGGTAGGTCTGGAGTAGAACATAAGAATTTGCATTTCTAACAAGTTCCCAGATGATACTGATTGGTCTAGGGAGCATAGCACGAGAGCCACTGACATCACAGCTGCATAGGAAAATTCTCTTGAGCGGACTGAGAAGACCCAGAAATGGCCACATAGCTTAGAAGATTAAAAACTCCAGCACAGGCAAGGTTCAGTGAGCCATCATTTACTTTCTGGCCTATTAGCCATGACCTGCAACCTGCAATTTAGCAACTAAATCTAAGCTTCATTTAAGTTGCCAAGTGCTTTAGGTTAAATTATCAAAGCAAAATTAAATATATTGGCAAACAATGGGGTAATTCAGGTAAAAAACACTTAGAGTCATCAAATTTTTAAAAAATTTCAATAGGCAAAAGAAGAGAAATCTAAATTTTAACTAGAATTTTATGTTGTAGACCTGGCCATAAAAACACATATAAGAAAGAGAGCAGATAAATACTATAAGTAAATCAATATGAATACATATTTATTTATAAAATTATCTCAATTAATGCAATAATATTTAACATCCGATATAGTTTTCTTCTTAAGAGGAAAATTAAAAGTGTGTGTTTTTAGACTATATTCATTGTGCCAAGCAGATCATAGACATTGGGTGTTTTTATGGACTCTATTTGAAATGTATTTGAAATTGATTCTACTATCGATAATGTGTTTTTAGAACTAAAGACAAGATTGCCTTCCAAGCTGCATCCATGAAAATATTCCACATGTTGGGTGCTACAGTAGGTAGCTGATGTCAGTAGAGCCTGTCGCTTTTTAATCTATCTTAGGTCACAGTATACTGTAGCAGTGCTTCTTAAAATTTAACATGCTTGTAAATCATCTGCGGATTATATTAAAATACACATTCTGATTCAGCAAGTATGGTCTGAGATTCTGCGTTTCTAATAGACTCTTAGGTAATATCAGTGATGTTGATCCATGGACCACACTGTAAGTAACAAGGTTCTGGACACTTTATTGAGAAGTCCTCTTTATCCCTTCACTTTGCTTCTTGTGAGACTGGGCTTTCACTCACTGAGGATTTCTGGGCTGCCCTTAACAAGACTGGGGTCCTTGAAGCTGAGTCCATAAGGTTTTTTTAGATTTCATGTGAGAATTGCGACTGCTTATTTCTGAGTGGAAATGACCTCTGCTAGAAATACTTAGAACTTTCTAACCAGTACAATTGTTGACTCTAACCAGATAGATCATCCAACATTATTATGATCTAAAAACTGTGCACATTGATCCCATCAGTGTATCTCATTTCCTAGTCTCACTGCTAGGAATTGGCGGTAGAATCACATGCCATGAAAAGCTCATCAGTACTTGAAAGGCAGGCCACTCTGTGAAACCTCAGAACAATTGAACATTCCAATGGATGGCAGAAGAGGGAGTCTTTTGAGTCAGAAGTGTTATGCATCCTACTCCATCTCTAAGTTTTCTTCATCTTGCTGATTCTGAGTAGATAGAGCTGGAGACAGCTGAATTCTGTCTACATTCTTACATCTCTCATTCTCCAGGCTGGTAGGAAGGAGACTATATTGTTGAGGTTTGTCACGCAGGAGATTTAGAGAGGAATGCCATCTGCATTCTGGGAGGACCACATCCCATGACATCTCACAGTTCCTCCCAGATCCCTGACTTGAATATTGAGTGGACAGGGTGCTGGGGCTTGGCCTCATGCAGTGCCACCTGTGAAGCCATTGGGGGAACATGAGCAGCTGTCCCTATGACCTTCTGAGATATCCTCAGAAGGATGTTTACAGCCCTTCTGGAATGGCTTTTCTTATTCCAATCAGGTTCCTTAGGCAGATAAATAGCCGATCGGTCCACTGGATTCAAGGCAGCTGAAAAAGTGGGCAGACTTCATTTACTCTGGTACCTCCGATGTAATCTATAGCAATGTAGCCTTCAGTGTGAACATCTCAGAGCCAGTTTAGAAGTCTGTAACCAGGTGGAGGCTGACTTGGATTCTAATAGATGAGGAGAGCATGTATATCTTTCTCTACTTGGAAAGAAAAGCTGAAGGTGTGTTCCAATGTGCACACATTATTAACTCTCAAGTTCCAATTTATCATGTTTCATTGCAAATGACATCTACTTTTGCTGTCTTTTAAAAACCTCTAAAGTTGTATGTAGTCCATAGATCATCAATATTGGAATTCCCTGGAAAACTGTACAAATGCACTTGGACATGTCCACTGATTGAATTAAACTATTTACCTTAATATGTTCTCTAGGTGATCTAACAGCACACCTAAATTTGAGAAGTACTGATTTAAAGCCATGGTTGTTGAAATGTGGTCCTAGGACACAGGATTAGCATCAGTTGGGGACTTCATAGAAATAAAAAAATCTCAAGTACTGTACCAGGTCTACTCAGTCAGAAACTCTGGGCAGGGGTTCAGAAATATACATTTTAACAAGCCTTCCAGGTGATTCTGATGCTCATTAAAAGTTGACAACCACAGTTTCACATGGGATTGCAGTTGTCATGGATTGAATATCAATCATGAGACTCAGGTTGCTTGAGTTCATACCTCCAGGGCCTTCAGCACTTCCTTCCTACTCCTGCTCTCAAGGCTTTTAAAAAATACAGAATAAAAATGGCATTATTCCTGCCCTCAAAATAGCGAGATAAGAATAAAACACAAGAGCAAAAATCAAACAAAGTTTGAATGCAAACATGTCACTCAGCAAATAATTCTTGAGACCCTATGTCTTAGTTTGTTGTGTGCTGCTATAACATTATACCCGAGACTGTATGATTATAATGACTATTCATTGGCTTATAATTCTAGAATCTGGGAAGTCCCAGATCGAAGGACCAGCATCTTGCAAGGTTCTTCATGCTGTCTCTTCCCCTGGCCAAAGGACAAAGAGAATGAGAGAGCAAGAGATCAAACTTGAAGCTTCAAGCCCTGCTTTTTTAAAACTTGACATTAACCCATCCCTGAAGGTGGATCCCTCATGACCTAAACTCCTCTCATTAGACCACACCTCCCGACACAGTTGCATTGGGGATTAAATTCCAAGCACATGTTTTTGGGTGGACACATTTAAACCATAGCACTCCATTATGACTGTGGAATAGTAGGAAGACCACCAAGTTGGAATCAGGGTGAGCTTTAGCTCTAATACATGTGGGTCATATGAAAGATTAGCAACTACTTTATTGGCATAAATTATATACATTTTTGCTTCATCAATGAATCCAATATCTATTACATTACCTTTAAGAACAGCAGAAAGTTACTTATCTGGCAGGGAAGATACCATGATCATGAAGGTAATTTTCCCATGGCAAGGCACACACCTCGCACGCCGGGTGTGCTGACTCCTGTGATTTCCCCAAATGTGAGAAACTCGACTACATAATTTATGATAGTGGGGGAGACTGCATTTGCATTCTCCCCTGGTTTCCTGCTGTTTAAAAACAGAAATGCTGGGCCATTGCTTTGTTAAACTCTGCTGTCTCCATGTGGCCCTTTGAGCTATGACTGCCATGTTTCCTTAGTTTTGGCCTCCTCCCCACCTTTGGGGAGGTGAACCTGCTTTCTCTCTCTTGCTCTGTTTAATTTACTTTCTAAATAAACTTTTCTTGGAAACTTAAAAACAAAAAAAGAACAGCAGAAAGACAAGAGCTAAAATAGGAGAAATGCGTAGGAACACTCCCTACTTGCTGCCTAAAGTGCTGGCAGCAGATCCACATTCTGCAAGGTAGACTGATTAATAAAAAGTAGAAAAATAAAAGTTTTGGGGTAGTGATCACAGAGGTAGTAGTTGAGATTTGGAAACCTTGAATTCTCTGAAGTTACTGCCCAATCACTAAGGGATATTTTGGTCTAGGAAAAACAAATTAATCTTTGTAGTCCTCTGTTTTCATCTACACAAGTGATTTAGATATGCTTAGTTTTTAAAGTTCCATTTAACTTATATTTATATAATCATTCATTTTAAAACTAAATATTTTTCCCCCTCTCTTTTGCATTGGAGGAATGATACCTTACTTTATACTTACAGTGCATATTCCTTCCACTTGATATCAGCAGAGTCACAAAGGACATTCATATTTTATAAAACTCAAAGCTCAAAGATGTCATATGATGATACTGTAGGTTCTTAGCAATTATATTGTTTTAAAAGACCTCATTGCCTTGCATGTATTTCTAATTCAATGTGGAATACGTATTTTCTTGGCTAAAATAGGGGCTTATTGCTAAATTCACCCAATGTAAACTTTGGTTTTTAAACTCACATTAAGTAGCCTGATAACTTTTTTATAAGTTTCTAAAATAAGCCATCTCTTTTATGCATAGCACAAGTTAAATTCCTATCAAACCTGCTTCAGAAAGAAAGGAATCTTTCTGCTATTATATTTAATTTCTTCATATCTTGTGCTCATTAAATTCAGAAGTTAATAGTACATAAATAAAACATAGTTTTTACTTTATGAATTGCTTGTCGAGTGCTTGCATTTAAAGGCTTAGAGGGAAAATGAGAAAAATCTGGTAAACCAAGTGTGCAAAATCCAGCGTTTTTCCTCTACCTTTGTGCAACTGAAGATGTGGCAATCTTCTGTACCTAGATTTCATGTAAACTCAAATTATAGTGTCATATTGTCTAAGTGTATTTGTATTCATTTAACTTGATGATCAGTCTTCCCATTCTTATTTTATTCAACCTGTATTTTCTTTTGTCAGCGGCTTACACATACTGAGGAGACTCCCATAGCTGATGCAGCAAAGCTCTACTGGATGTTTGTAAGAACCATGAAACCGGGCATTTTTGGCGTGGTGATCACACTGCTACTTTATATCCTCCTGTTCATCATTTCTTCTTTGATTTTATATTTGTATTGTCTCAGGTAAGGTGCTTTAATTATTTTGTTCTTCAGAGTGATTGGCCTCCAGTCCTGAGAATGTGGTTAGAGAAGAGGTACTTAGAGCTGTCCCTACATCACTACGATAGACATTTCTTTGGTTACCTGTAACACTTGTCCTGAAGTGCAGCAAAGAAACTATCTGAATTTTAGGAAAATATTTTCCCCATGGTAAAGAGAGCTATGTTGCCGTGCCAAACCAGGGACTAACAGGAAGCAAGAAGTCATCTCTTATTATCCAGTGACATTGGGGAAATTTCCTGGGAAGTGTCTAAAATCCTAATTTCTCCTTGTTCCAACCTGCTTTCTTTCTACACTTCCTACTCCTACCAACATCACCAATGATGACTCATCCTTCATCTGTGATCTTGAATATCATAAGGTGTGGCTTGCCAGGTCATCAACTTAGCAAGCGATGAGTGAACGTGAAGAAGGACAAGTAAAGCGACAACTGCAAGGCACTGTCAAAGTGTTTGGAGGAACTTTTACTTTCTTGATTGTTTTCTTTGCTGTACAGGTGATTTTTAGTTTGATGTAGTCCCGCTTGCAAACTTTGCTTTTGTTTTCTATACTTTTGGTGCCAGATTCATGAAATCATTGCCAATACCAATATCATAAAGATTTTTCCTATTTTTTTTTTCTAGAAGTTTTATAGTTTTAGGTCTTACGTTTAAGTCTTTGAGTTGATTTATGTGTATGGCAGACAATAAGGGCCCAATTTCCCTCTTTTGCATGTAGATATCCAGTTTTCCCAGTACCATTTGTTGAAGAGATTATTCTTTCTTCATTGCATATTCTTGGCACCCTTGTTGAGGATATATTGACTGAATATGTATGGATTGATTTCCAGGCTCTCTATTTTGTTTACCGGGCTATGTCCACTTCTATGCCATTCCTATTCATTTTAATTGCTGAGCTCTATAATATAATTCAGCAACCTCTCATCTGGGTATTTTTCCAAAAGAACTGAAGTCATGACTTCAAAGAGATCTTAGCATTTTTGTGTTCATTGCAGCACTGTTCACAACAGTCAAGGTGTAGAAACAACCTAATATCCATCAATGGGTGAATGAATAATTTTGCACACATATGCAATGGAATATTATTCAATCATAAAAAATGTGCACTATGTAGCAATGTGGATACACTTTGAAGACACTATGATAAGTGAAATAATTCAGTCACATAAGTCACATAAAGACTGCACAGTTACACATATATTAAGTATCAAAAATTGTCAAACTCGTAGAAGCAGAGAGTTGAATGCCAAGGGGAAGGATGGAAAAGGGAAATAGGGAGATGCCATTTAATGGATATAAAGTTTTAGTTCTGCAGGATGATTAAATTCTAGAGTTCTGTGGTACAATATTAGACATATAGTTAACAATACAGTATTGTGCACTTAAAACATTGTTAAGAGGGTAGATCTCATGTAAAATGTTCTTACCACAATTTTTAAAATAGTGCCAGAAAGAGATCAATGCAGGGATCTTCAGGACCATAGAGAAAAGGAACCAACTAAGGTCTGGAGGAGGTTGTGGGCAGTACCAAAGACTTCAGGGACTATCTAACATTTAGGTAATCTTTGAAACTTTAATGTATTTGAGTTATAAGCAAAGCAGAGGCAAGCATGTGTGCAGGCAAAAGGAAGGTGTATAAAACCATGTGGTCTTGAGAAAGTCATGATATAGTTGGCAAATCAAGTGTGTTTTGACAGGGCTGCTGTGTAGGATATAGGAAGATGGTAGTTGGCTGGGATGAGGTTGGAAATGGTCCAGGACCAAATGCTAAAATAATTAACTAACATGCTATGAAGTCTGAACTTGTTCTAATGGTTAAGAGAAAACATTGAAGAATTTAGAACCACTTTTGATTTTAGGAAGATCATTCTGATAGTAGAGGGAAAGGTGGGTTTAACAGTGGCCAGGGTGAAAGCAGGAGAATCTATCTAGATAGCCATGTTGAGGGTCTAGGCAAGGAGTGTCAAAAACTTTAAAGAGAATGACACGGAAAATGGAAAGTTGGGGCATATTTAAGAAATAATTAAGGGACAACGTAACTTGTGGGCTAGTTGGAAATTGAAGGGGAAGAAGAGGATAACATTTAATATAACCTCAAGTTTGGAGCTGGGCAGATGAGGGGATGGCAGTAGCATTCTCAAAGGTAGGGATTAAACAGTAAATAGTTACAAGAGTTAGATAAAAAGTTAACTTTTCTTTCATGTTAACCTTTCATATTGGCATATTTTGGATATTTCCAAGGGAAAATATTACATAAGAAGTCGGGAAGATAAGTGTGGAGCTCGGGGAACTCAATGTAGGTGATGGATTTGTGACAGTTGATGTCTTGAGCTTCATTTCCTTACAGGGTAGAGACTAAGTCACAGTGGGTTGAGTGAAGGATATGATGTAGAGTTGGTACTCAGTGACTTTTTTTTGTAGAGCTATGCTATAAATGGAAAGTTGTTAGAAAAATATATGTTAAAAAGAGCTCTTTTAAAATATAGGTGTGTTTTTCATATGTTTCTATGCAGAGTTAAAAATTATAAAGGGAACAGAAATATTGAAAATACCTAAACAAGGAAGGATAATTAAAAATATTGAAAATTCCTAAGCAAGGAAGGAGGTCTCAGAAGAAAGGAAGTAGAACTCAATGGAGACAAACCTTGCATTTAGGAAAAAGATCTTGTCTTTTGATGTGATAAGGAAAAAGGTAAATGTAAATGCTTAGAGGTTTGTGGCCGGGTGCTGAGGGAATTCACATGTGATAGTCATTATTTTCTGTGAAATAGGAGGTGAACTCACTCCTCAAGTCTTCCTTCAGTAGACTGATCATTCTCTGATGCAGCCCTTAGGTCACTGACATAGCTGTAGTAAAATTGCCTAACTCTCCAGGGAATGTGTGTTGCTTAGGCACAGGCTTGGTTTATATTTTGACATGTCATAAGCACTGCATGTCATCTTTCCATAGCACTTACTTTCTTGGGGAAGGGCTGAAAGTCTTTTCTGATCACTCAGTTTTCATTTGACCACTAACTTGTCGTGTGGCCCTAGGCAAGGATGTTCATTTGCTAGATCTTAGGCATTTTCTCGTGTAACATGTTAAAAATAACATATATGTGTAGATCTTTATAGCAGGCTCCACATGAATAATAATCACTCTGTTACTTAAAATGATTGGGGGTTCTCAGAGACGTTAAAGTAATAAAATGGTATGACTTGTAGTTTAAACTGTAGTAGTATTAAAGAGTAGGATTAAAACATTATTAGATGATATTCTGCACAATTTATTTCCATATAAATACAACCCTTCTCACTTAAAATAAAATGAATGTTTACAACCATACTCTTAATTGTCCGAGGTCTACATTTTTATTAACTAGATGATTTGTAAATTATAAAAAATTAAACACAGAATTTATGCACCAAATAACTAAGATTTAATATTTTGCTACCTAAAGCAAAAGGATATGTGCATTAAAATACTCCCCCACCCCAAGGGGACGTATGGACAGGAAGAGGGGGAACTTGTGTAATAAATGGGGAAATGATTAAAGAAAAAACAAAGGTAGACAGAATGCCTGGACATCATAGAGATTAAACCTGGAACAATTCAGGAGAAATAAACATCTAGTTTACTCTCTCAACCCAGCTCTCATTGTCTTTCATATGTAACCTGTTCTGCCCAAACTGGGCATACTTAGTTACCCCAAGCAGGGTTTGCTTGTATTTTATTTGTTTTTTGGTTTTGTTTTGTTTTTGAGTTGGAGTCTCACTGTTGCCCAGACTGGAGTGCAGTGGCCACTTCCGGCCACCGCAGCCTCGACCTGCTGGGCTCCGGCGATCCTTCCACCTCAGCCTTCCAAGTAGCCGGAATTATAGGTGTGCGCTACCACGCCCGGCTGATTTTTTGATTTATTGTAGAGATGAGATCTCGCTGCCCAGGCGCGTCTCGAACCCACGGGCTCAGGCAATCCACTCACCTCAGCCTCCCAAAGGCGCGGGATTACAGGCTGAGCCACCGAGCCCGGCTTGCTTGTATTTTAGAAGCAGATGCTGTTAATATTCCTTAGGATAATAATAAAATTATGGTAATCTCCCCTGGGGAAAATATCTGTATTTTCCACATGAATAGATAGTTATTCTAATATGTCAGCTGAAAAAAAATGTCTCCTTACTGCTGTGCGTAAAGTATCTTTCTCTGAAATGGCAGAATGCTGGACAGCCCAGTTATGAAGCAAGCACTGTCCACAGCAGATGTATCCTGTCAAAGAAGTGGGGCTTTGCTCTTGCATAACAATAGTCAACAAGACATAGAAACAATAAAACTCATCTTAGTGGAAAATGCCAGTATGGATTTGTGCATGTTGACTGATTTAGGTTAGCATCCTTAATCAAAATATTAAAGCAACAACCCTAATTCTTTTTGGGCTTTTGGATCAGTGCTGTCAGCACAGAAGTGATAATGTGACTAGCATGATAGGAGCACAAAAAAGATCAAGTCTGTAGTGCTAGTTGCTAATGAATTTTGTCTAGCTCTGGGCACTGGAAGCTCCACAATATGGGGCTGGTTGTGCAGGCTCAAGATTGAACCCTATTGAGTTTTGGCTGATTGGATCTCATTCCTCCAAGAACCTGAGTCATTTCTTGCTGAAAGCTTTCTGCTAGAAAAATACTCACTCTCTATAGTTCTGAAAAGAGAGTTGACTGGAACACCAGCTCATTACCTCTGTGATGGGTACAGTTATTTGGATTTGATTTTATAGTTTTTTAAAAAGCATTAATATTTAAATTTTTTTTCTTATTCTAGAAAAAATACTTGTTATTTATGAAAAAATTGAAACTACAGGAAAAAACAATCAACAAATTAAAAAACTCCAATAATCTCTTATCTAGAAAAATAATCATTAATTTTTGGTAAATTTATTTTGACCTTTCATCCATATATATATCTGCATATTTTTCAGAGTTGAAATTATGTACTGTAAGTACAATTTCACATGTTGATTTTAAACTTGATATTATATGATAAATATTTTTATTTTCTTACTTCATAAGCATTTAATGCCTACACAATATTTTATTCCGTAGAAGCAGTATAAAATATTTAAATATTTCTTTATTGCTAGACAATAGATGGTTTTACATTTTTGTGCATCTTATAAATAATTCTGATGAACAACTTAGGGCACAGGATCTCATCCACATTTTAAGTTATTCTTTGAATAGAGTCCTAGAGGACTCAGAAATATTGGTTCAGAAGGTATGATGTTTCTGAGACTCTTGATAACTATTGAAAAATTATTTTCTAGGGAAATTGCATAGATTTATACTTCCACAGTAATCCATGAGGGAATTTATCAAACTGTTTTCACATCGTATGTTAACCTCCTAAAATTTAGTATCAGAAGTGGAATATCATCCTTTTCTAAATGTGCATTCTTTTGTTTACTCATTACCAAACATTCTTTCTGTTTTTTGTTTTGTTTTGTTTTGTTTTGAGTTGGAATCTCACTCTTTGTTGCCCAGGCTGAAGTGCAGTGGCATGCTCATGGCCACCTCAGCCTCAACCTGCTGGGCTCAGGTGATCCTCCCACCTCAGCCTTCCAAGTAGCTGGAACTACAGAGATACGCCACCACGCCTGACTAGTTTTTGTGATTTATTGTAGAGACGAGTTCTCACCAAGTTGCCCAGGTGGGTCTCGAACCCCTGGGTTCAGGCAATCCTCTCACCTCAGCCTCCCAAATTGCTGGGATTACAGGCTTAGCCACCGTACTCAGCCCACCAAACATTCTTAATATGCTTATTATTCATTCATGTTTTCTTTTCTGTGAATTTGCCTTTTAAGTGTCTTTTTGCCTTCATTTCTATAAAGAATTCAAACGTTTTTCTTACTCAGTTGTATGAGTTTTATATATATATTACCAGTATAAACTCTTATGTCGTATTTTAACAGATATTTTCTCTACTTACTAATTACCTTTTAAATTTATTTATTTAAAAAATAGTTATTTAAAATTCACATAAAATACTTTATAACTTCTATGACATTTCAATAACTCCTAAATTAACAAATAATTCTTTCTCATTAAAAGTTTTTCTAATTATATACTTTGATTTTTATAAAGTTTTAAGTTTTTGTCACTGACTTAATTATCATAAGCAATGGAGAAGTCATTTGGTATGGAGAGTGTCAAGATCTAGAAGACTACCTTTTATCTTTTATTTCACTGATGTTTTCTATAAGTGGGTATTATCTTTAGATATTTACTGTTTTACTGTTTTATCTTATCATGTTTTATTTTAAGTAATTTCAACTCTTCATTTTGTGTTTCCAGAGTGATGGACAGAGTGAGCTTTTTTTTTCCCTAGAGATTCTTTTACCAAAATTTCCTTTCTCCAAGCTTTTATAAATCACTATCTGCAGACATTGGCATAAGGGAGAAACTGTGAAGTTTATCTATGACTCTTGGAGTGCTGGCCTTGTAGCTCCCTTCCAAATAAAACCTCCATTGATATCATATGGATCCTTTAGCTCTAAATCCTTTAAGTAGTGCAAAAGATCAACATGCACCTTACATATTTCTTTATAATATGCAGAGAACAAGAAATCACAATCAGTTGGATTTGTTTAATCTTTTTATAATCCTGGAAGCTGTACACAAATCTAAAAGACTGGTAGTTGAGTTAATTAGTTTTGGGGGGTGCTTATATCTTCTTAATCATTGACTTAATAGTTCCAGATAGCCTTATAAGTTTTAGCTGCTGTCATTTATTACTTGGGAAAATTAATTTAGATTAAAATAATTTAAAGACAGGTTTTGATGAGAATATTATGAGCATATTCATTATCTAGGGAATGTGTATGAGATAATCAAAAGATTTTTCACTTTCTGAATTTTTTCACTGTGGAAATTTCCACAATCTTATTTGCAGTGCTCCTTGGCAAAGTAAAATATTATTTACCAGGTAAATAAAAAAATTAAATTTGTGTAGTCAATGTATAGTAAACAATTTTACTCTTTAAATTGTCACCTAGTTCATGGGCACTCTATGCCCTGATAAGCAGAAGTAGACTTTGTACCTTTTGACACAGTTGTATAGAACAGACATATAAAAGATTTGGACACAACATTGTGTCAGCTCCAGTAAACGTACATGATTTTAACCAAACTGGCTCATTGCTGTGGGTTCAGATAAGTTCACTGAATGCTCATTTGCCAAAAGCCCATTGATGTTTCCCCTTCTTCTCTTTAGATGTTAAGCTCTTTGGTGCGGGCAGTCGAGACCATGCTTTGTGCTGACTCCTCTTCCATTTTTTTTTTTTCCAGAAGATAATGTGCTCTGTTTCTACCCCAACTCTTACCATCTGTCTCTGTAAAAAGCTGGATCAGGGATAAACAGCATATTCCTTGACATGTTTGTTCTATTATGAACATAAAGTAAAAGCTGGTCAGTTTAGACTAAATAGTTAATCGGCCATTTGATGAATTGACTTTCGTAAATTTAGCCTGCCTTCAATACCTCTCAGGAAAATAAAATAAAATGACCTACTGGCACTTCTTTTTTCATCCCAAACATGTGGGAAATGATATGTGAGTTTTGGATCAATAACAAGCAAGCGTCAGGAAGATGTGTGCCTGAATAAAGTGACAAGGTATGGATTGTCTGGTTGGCACAGTCCAAATCCCTGGACACAGGGCTTGAAAAGTTTCCTTTTCCACTTTCATGTAAGTACTTCTATCTGATAGCATAGCTAATCTGCATGGGCCAGTGCCACCTCCCACTTTCCTCGGTCAGCAATACATATAATGCAATCTCTAAAACTCTTCCTGAAGATTTTTCATTATTCTTGTCACCAAAACAACTGAACAAACACATAGCAAAACAAAAAGAACAACTATTTGGGCTTTCTGCCACAATACACGTAGGGTTACATGTGCATAAAAATGGTGTAAACTCTCTGCACCTTGTATTTTAATGTATCATAAGTAGTCAAACCATAATAAGAAAGAAATGTTGTGACATAACATGAAATTCTTAATTTAGGGTCTGAGAGCAAGGTTGTGGACTCTGTAATTCACCCTTCTCATCTCTGTACCAAGAAAAGTGCCTAAAACACAATGGAACACAACAAATAAGTATTGATTAAAATATGACTAAATAAATGACTACATTTTCTTTTATCAGGAAGATACAACTTCCCTTTTAAATAAAATAAAATGTATTGATTGCATGTTCAATGACACTTGTGCCAAAGTGTTTTTCATTGCGAACTGTCAATTGGACTATAATGACGTGTGAAAAAGTACACACACAGCTCTCCTGTGTGTTAATTTCACTTATCAAGTAAACAGAATAGGTTTTTAGTTTGAATTTTTGGCAACAGCCTACTTGAAAAAATACAAAGCAACATGGAAGGAGGAGTTAAAAAAAAGTCAGAATGATACATAGCAGGGGAAATGCAAAACATTAATTCAATGGAATCCAAAGAACTCAGGGCAATGACAACCATGTCATAGATGTAGAATGTTCTCTAACTGTCTTCTTGACCATTCTCTGCTGTGATACGGTATTTCCAGATCTCACTTCCGTGACCCTCTGCCTCCATACTCTGCTTCCCTCCCTGGGAGGAGAGAGTCTTCACTTTAATGATCGAAGGAGGCTAATATGAGGCATGCTTACATGCTCAAAACAGCAAATGAGTTCCTAAGTGATCTTGGTCACACTTGCAAGGGATCTGTCAAAAGCACAATGACAGAAGGTGACTCAGCCTTTAGTTTGGGTCCAAGGCTTTAGCAGAAGCCTTCTTTACCACCATGAGACCAGGACCTCTTATCAGCACTGTAGTTTCCCAGTGGCTAAGACTTCACAAATGAGTTTGCTTTGAGAAATTACTGCTATAGTTCTTCTGGTTTACCTTCCTCTTTACAGTTTGGGTTTTCCCAGTAAAGATCCTAAAACAGATCCACCTATATAATCTAATGAGTTAGTATCCTCAAAGGAATATTAGACAATTTGAACTGATAGAGCTGATCCCTGTGGCCATTAGAAAGGATGAAATCCTAATCCTAACCAATATATTATTAGTTCTCACAGAAATCTCAGCATTTCCAAATGTAAGTTCAAAAAAATTTCTATAATATACCATTATGAGTTGTCATATGGAGATTACACAGAGAGCTTTCCTATTTTATGATGCTGGTTTTGGCAATGATTTCTTAGCTATGACAAAAAAGCACCGGCAAAACTCCAAAATAGACAAATGGTATTACATCAAGCTTAAAAACTTCTGGTCAAAAAAGAAAACAATCAGTAGAGTGAAAAGGCAACTGATAGAATGGGAGAAAATAATTGAAAGTCATGTATCTCGTATAGAGTTAGCATCCAGAATATACAAGGAACTTCAATTCAACCATGAAAAAAAAAACCCTATTGAAAAGTTGACAAAAACTTGAATAGAAATTTCTCTAAAGATGATACAAAAATGGCCAATAATCAGATGAAAAGAGACTCCATGCCACTAATTATTAAGACAATGCTGATCAAAATCACAATGAAATATCACTTCACACCAGCAAGATTACCACTATCAAAAGATCAGGAAATAACAAATGTTGGAGAAAATGCAGAGAAGTTGGAACCCTTGTGCACTTTTGGCGGAAATGAAAAATAGTGCAGCTGTTATGGGAAACAGCATGAAGCTTCCTAAAAAAATTTTTTTAAAGTTACTATACTATTCAGTAATTCCACTTCTGGGCATATATCCAAAACAATTAAAAGAAGGATCTCTAAAGATATTTGTATACCCATTTTCATTGTAGCACCATTACAATAGCTAATAGATGAAAATAGCCCAAACATCCACTGATGGATGCATGGATAAAGACATAAGATACATACATATAATGGAATATTTTGCAGTCTTAAAAAAGATGGAAATCCTGTCATGTGTGACAACATGTGTGAACTTAGGGATATCATGCTAAATGAAATAAGCCAGACTAATACCGTATGATTCCACTAACACGAAATATCTAAAGTAGTCAAAATTATAGCAATAAAAGGTAGAATGGTAGTTGCCAAAGACTAAGAGAGAGAGAGAAAGAGAGAGAGAGAGAGAGAGAGAGAGAGAGAGAGAGAGAGAGAGAAGAGGGTAAACAGGTGCTTAATGTCTATAGAGTTTCGGTGTTGCTAGATTAAAAAGTTCTAGAGATTTTGTACATCAATGTGAATATACTTAACACTGCTGAGCCATACACTTAAAAATGATTAAGCTAGTAAAAAAATAAAATCACATTTGTGGTTAATTTTCCTCTAACGAGTGAGTGTGATATAAAGATTCAGTTCCTGACTTAAAGGTAACTAGGCCTGGCTTGAATCTTGGCTCTGTTCCTTACCAGCTGTATGTCTTTAGACAATAGTTTCATTTTTTTGACTTTTTTTAATCTTTAAAATGTGGATAATAAAGTCAAGCATAAAATTTGAGAAATTGACTCAATGGACATAAAATGTGTCATAAATATTTATTGCATAAATACAAATATTAATTATTATTACTCCTTTCTATTGGCAGTATGGGAGTAGCTAATAAGATCTGCTCCTTGGAAATAAGTTAATGTGCTTAGTTTGTTTCTAACTAAACTGCAACTTAGGCAAGAATATTTAGTTCTAAACTGAATTTGGTTCAGACATTTGTAACTTTTACAGCTCCACACATATATGCCAAAGGGACGTCACAACTGACATTTTGAGAAGAAATTCATGATTCTCTCCTTCAAACCAGTCTTCATTGGAGATTCCCTATCTCAGTAAATGCTAAGACCACCCATCTGGTGGAGGGGAAAGGCAGGGAGAGGAGAGACAGAGAAAGAAGAGAAGAGAAGGAACAAAAGAAACCTGGGAGCTGTTCTCACGTCTCCCTCAGATTCTGGAAATTCCTTAGCTCTTGAATGTTCACTTAGTTTTATCCATAAACAACTTTCCAGGATGCCCTAATTTCTCGCCCAATTATGCTAGCATTTGCGTTCCAATGAGTCTCTTCATATTCCTTCTTGCTCCTTTGAATCTACCGTCTCCGCTTTAACCAGAATAATTTTTAATCTAAAAAAATAGATTACTCTTTGCCTTACACCCACGTAATGGCTCTAGTCACTCCTAACAGCACAGGCTTCCTTGACCGGGGCGCTGCCTTCTGTACCCCACTACTGTGTAACTCTGTGCTCCTCTTACTATTCTGCCACCCTCCCCACCCAGCTTCTTTCTGCCTCCTTTCCGGAATTCTCACCTTATCCTCCCCACACTGTCTATGCTTACCCTCCAACCCATTCCTAGCACTCTGCATATAGTAGACATGAGTGAATATCTGTTAGCCAAGGGAATAAATTACTGAGAAGTGAACAAAGAGAATGACTGTTGCCTTACAGACATGACACTACACATATGTAGAAGAATATTGACTTCATAACTAAATACCTGAGCCAGGACTACCTCTAGAAATGGTCAGAGCGGGTGCATACTGTGTGCACATTGTTATTTTATGAATTTCTTTTTTCTTTTTCTAAAATTCAGTTCTTCTTTTAATTCTTTCTCTTCTTTGTTTCCACCTTATATTCCAGTTTTTCTCTATTTGGTCTGATTTCAAGCCAAAGCCATTTGAATTTCAAGTGCTATTAAACAGAATGACAAATACCCAAGTGCTTCTAGGAAACACACAAAAACG
This sequence comes from Cephalopachus bancanus, assembly GCA_027257055.1. Lineage (NCBI taxonomy): Eukaryota > Metazoa > Chordata > Mammalia > Primates > Tarsiidae > Cephalopachus > Cephalopachus bancanus. The sequence goes on along the minus strand of JAPVLO010000013.1, from coordinate 7,016,516 downwards.
GTCTTAATGCATCTTAATACTTTGCCATCAGACACTTCATTTAAAGTGTTCAACAATTCTGCTAAAAAGTGTGTGAATTCTAATATGTAAGAAATACAAGAATGGGTTCTGGTGAGAGTATACTGATTGTGCCAAAAGAAGTTTGACTATTTATATACTGTCAGTTCAGAGCTATACCCACATCATTCTAATGCAAATGTACCAGTAGATAGGTAGTTTTCCAACTTACATTATAACCACATTGACTATTATATGTGTAAATCACACCGCCCAATTCACTTGTAGCTTTTGGAGTTAGAAATAAGCAATTATATTTGATTCTTCTTCTTCATATGAATATATTTGCATTTAGAGCTATTTAGAGTTATAGATTTCATCCTTTTTATGACCCTTAAAATACTATATTAGCTAAATGTTCACACTTGTCCTTTTTAGCTTTAACAGAAATGTCACAGACTAGGTTTCTGTAAATGACCCACATTCAGATGTGAGCCAAACATAATAGCTTCTGCCACTCACCAAGCAATGAATTGCTGCAAATGTAGGACACAGGGCAGAGGACTTTGTAAATTACTTTGTTTCATTGGCCATCATAAGAACCTGTGGCATAATATATGACCTATTTCTATAAACAATAATGCCTAAGGCTTTACGGACAGGTGGAATATAGTTTCTCTTTTAATTACCTTTTGTAGAATTAATTTAAAAATAAAAATTTTTCAGACATATTGAATAGTTGTATTGTTAAAAGAAATCCAAATGTATAACCATCACCATATAATAATGTGTATTTCAAAACAATATCATAAAAGTTTAGCTTTTTATTAAAAATTAGCTCAAACCTAGAAAATTGCAACAACAGTGCAATGAACTTGTATATCCTTTTAATGTCACTAATTGTTAAAAATTTCCATGTTTGCTTCACTTTTTTGCTCTTCTTTCATCAATATGATCAAATATATTTAATTATATATATTTGATATTCACACACATGCAATGGCAGAAAATGGGTGAAACTATGTATGTGCTTTTGTGTGTGTGTATTATTGCTGATTCATTTCAGAACACTAAACTTTTATAACTAAATATAAACAAGAAAAGTTTAAACTTAATATTATTAAATGTATATACAGAGAGAAATAGCTTATTGTTCTTTCATCAAAGTCTCCAGCATCCAATGTATTTATGAAATGGGGACTATTTTTACATTATCTTTCCAGAAATTCTTCTATTTTTTTTTTTTTTTTATTTGGAGATTCATTCTTGTCACCCAGGTTGGAGTGCAGTGGCATGCTCATGACCACCGCAGCCTCCACTTGCTGGGTTCTTGCGATCCTTCTGCCTCAGTCTTCCAAGTAGCTGGAACTACAGACACATGCCACAATGCCCAACTATCTCCTAATATTTAACTGGACTCTTTAACTTTCTAAAGAGAACAAGAGAAGTTCAACAGATACATAAAAAAAAAATAAGATTTTTTTTATCCAAAAGAATAAAGTAACTCACTTTTGGATAGATGTTATATTGCTTGACTGATTATAGTATCAAAAGAGTTACATAATAATCGTTGCCCAATTTATTTATTTTTATTTTGCATATATAACCATAGACTGGTTCTCCTGGTTTGTATAAGCTGGTTTTATAGAACTGGAAAATATATAAAAATTATATAAGTTGATAAATGGATTCCTTAATAATCTATCATAGAGTTTTTCACTGACAAACGCCACCCAAAATGGCAAGAAAAAATTTTTTTAAATAAAATTAAAATGCATTCAATCTTTCTTACAACTTTTCATATTCCAACGTGCATTTTGTTTCTGTCAAAATATGTGTTTACCATCCTGTAGATCCAGGTTTGGATGTTTGCAGCATTTTTCTTTCACACAGAATGAAGGAGCAATAAAAAGGAGGCAGACATTTTCTGGGCAAAAGTAACAGAAGCCAGCAGAAACAGGACTGTGATTTCTAATTAAGTCAAAGTTAATTGCAGTGTTGATAATCCTGCACTTAAAATCTTCATATAGAAAATGTTTATGGCAGCAAATTGACAGTAATTTAGTGACATTAAATCTTACCACCATTAAAAGAAAAAGATGAATGTTACTTCAAATAAGCTTAAGAGAATGGTAAAGACTAGTTTTTGTTAACAAGGCAACTAGTAAATCATTTAAATGGCCATCCTAGAATCTCAAAGTGCTGTCAGAGCAATAGTTGCATTTCAAGATGGCACCAAGCCATATGGCCTGTCTTGGACCATGGGTTAGGCTGAGTGGCAGTTTTGCTTTATTTTCACTCTATAATAAATGCAAAATAGTTCGGGGAGGGGGAGATACATAGAAGATCTTATTTGGTAGCTATGGTCAAAAAGTTTATTTCACTATTTTGGAAAACTCTAGATAGAGGCAGTTAAATAAAGATATACATTGTATCAGTTAATTTAACTAAAAGTCAGCATGATGGAATGAGATGAACTTTGGAGTTAGCTCTAAGTTTAAATTGCATCTCTGTTACTTAAAAATAGTAAGGCTAACTTTAAAAAAAATCTTATTATATTAATATGTAAAAGGTAAGATTAAAATAAGGCTAGAATGACCCAATGAATATGAAATTGATTGTCATTGTAGTCAGAAATTAATAAATTCTAATATTAAATATCTACTATTTCAAACAAAATATAATTATCCTGATTATTGAACTAAAATACTTCCAATTCTCCAGTTTAAATGTGTAGTAAGGCATATAATTATGTGATGCTTACATATCTTGATAGTCCAGCTTATATACTGGCCATTTTCTAAGAACTTACTTTTCAAAAGTTTAGTTTATTGACACTGATACATAAGGGTAAAGTCTTAGTCTGGTCTATAGACTATTAGTGGCACAATTCTGTGCTTCTTAAAGTAGCTTCAGGTATACATGCTAAGATAAATGTACACTAAGTCACAGTATAAACATGATATTTCTCCATAGTTTCAATTTGACTCAAACTTTTGAAAGACAAGACATTATATTAAATACTGGTAGACTAGGGGTAGTAAAAACATTCTATCTCCTCTTCCTCTAGGGGTATTTAATGAAGATTTTTATAATCATTGGCCTAATTAAAATCTATGATAACTATCTAAATATTACTAGGCAATATAAAAGAATTAATATTTCTTACTAAGAATAATATTAATTTTTTTGGTAAGATATTGTCATTTTATTAGTGTCACAAGATAAACAGTGATTTTTCTAAATTAATATCTGGAGTTTTTTTGAAAAGTAGAAAAAGATTAAGTGAGCAGTTCATCAGCTTAGATGCTTCAGCAATAAATAGTCCACTATCATTCAAGTTGGAAAAGAAACCAACCAAGGGATACCCCTGTGCTGGCTGACCTGGTCAGGTGGGGTCTCTATCACAGTGGCAAAAACAACGACAGCTCATGAATGAACCTATGTTTATTTTTCCTTATATAAATCCCTCATGCTTGAACTACTTTGGATTGTCATAATCCAAATAAGTGGCTAAATATTTCTCAATTTTCTACAGCGTATTACTTAGACATAAAAAATCAGAAGCAGGAGTCTTCAAGGACATAACAGCAAAACCTCCAGAAAGCTGTTGTAGGGATATGAGATTTAGTTGAGGAAATTATTGAGTAATTTCTGGAGTCTTAATCATCCAATAATTTTTGAAAAAGGAATGGGGAAGCTGAATTAACATAGAGGTTAATAAAATAAGTATAAATTATTTTGGGAGAAAAAAGTAAACAAGGTTTGGGAAGAATGAAAACAGAGAACATGATGTTCTTCTTAGGTTGTACAGTGATTCTTGGATAGCAGATGCATTTCAGCGCATCCACAGTGAAGAAACTAAGTTCTTTATGCCATATGATCTGGAGATTTCCAACCAAGAGCTAAGTTATATAGTGAAAAGATCTGAACAATGGAGAGGAATCAATGGTGAAAGAAGAAAGGTGAGTTGGTTTGATGCAGATTTGCTTTTTTGACTAAGCAAAAGAAACTCACTCTCATGTTAGCAAATTGTTAAATTTCCTCTTGTTCTTGAAGTTATTTACTATTGTATTTTACTGTCATTATTATATAAATCTCACAATTTGACTTTATATATTTTTTAATACTTATTTTTTTGGAGACAGTCTTGCTTTGTCACCTAGACAGAAGTGCAGTGGGGTGGTGGTCCTAACTCTGCACTACACTGCAGCCTTGAGCTCCTGGGCTCAAGCAATCCTCCTGCATCAGCTTTCCAAGTAGCTAGGCCTACAGGCACACACCACTACATCCAGCTAGTTTTTGAGAGATTAGAACTTGCTATGTTTCCTAGGATGGTCTCGAATTCCTGACCTCAAGGGATTTCCCTGCCTCAGTCTCTCCAGTGGTTGGAATTAACAGATGTGAGTCATCGTACTAGACCTCTTTCTTTTTTGTTTGTTTTAATTAGTCGAAGCAAGGAGCCTAAACTAGATGGTTCTTATAGTTTATCACTATTATTTTATAAAAGAAACAGTGATTAAAACCTTCTGTACATATATTGGGCAAAACTACATAAGGACTGTGCAAAATACAATAGAAGCTGACAATGGGGTTGAGATTGTCTACATGTGACGATATTGTTGGCTTTACTGTAGCCTTGAGTGGACTGGAAGAAGAGGCTGCTGTTTCTACCTTTCTCCTTTGATGTCCTTGATAGTCAGTTCCCTGGATTCTCTTCTATTTTCTAATAATCTCCTTTACTAACTTCTTTGGCACCACTTCCTCCACCAGCCTCTTCTGTGTTACTGCCTTCGAGTGCTCCATACCTGGTTTAGTCCCTTTTTTGATATGCAAACTGTCCTTTTTTAAACTTCCTTTCAAACTGCCTTCTATCCTGTTGAAGATTCTCTAATATATATCTGGACGCTAACCTTTCTGAGGGTCAAAGGGCATAATCCAGTTGCTTACTTATATCTCCATATGGATGTCCCAAAGATACCTAAAACCTAGAATGGTCCAAACAAAATCTACTTCACCTATATTGTTTAGTTAATTAGCTAATTAATTAACATCTGCATTTCACCTATATCATGGACTACAGTATTTCCGCTTCTGTAATCTCTGTATGTAGCATTTTCATCCATTCTGAATCACCAAGTTTTTCTAGACTTTTTCTTGTCTCTTAGACTTCTGTTTGAATATGTCCTATTACTTTTACTCTCAGAATATCTTCTCTTCTCTAGTGCATTTGCTACTACATATATCCAGACCCTTACCCAGCTGCTAAAGAACAGCAAGACTTCTCTAACTGCTCTCTTTACATCTCACACAGCAGTTGCCCCAGCTTTATATATCATGAATTCATCTTCCACTCCTAACATAGTGACAGTTCTAAAATGCAAATATAACTGCATTTCCCTGGCATAAACCCTTCAATAACTTCCCATTGTCTGGAGAATGAAAACCATGGTACTAACTATCTTGTAGTGACCTTTTGATCTAATTCTCTCCTACCACTTGAGTCACATTTCCTGCACCCACCTCCCTCCCACCTCTTCCCACCTAGCAAGATATGACTAAGTCATATAAAATATGACTAATTTGCTAAACATGTCACATGGCTTCGCACGCCCATACATTTCTCTCTGTTTGGAGGAACCTCCTGGCAATTTCTCATGTACTACCTGGAAAATGGATCATTCTTCCGGGGTTCAGCTGGAATGTTTTCTCTTTGGAGTCAACCCAGAGAGAGCCATTTTCTTTTTGTCAAAACTGCCTTTCCTATCTGACCCTTTTAGCATTCAATGGACAATTTTAGGATTGCCTGTTTTTATATCCCTCTTTTTTTTCAAGACTAAGCTCTTCTTGAGGAATTAAAGAGTGATTCCTCTGTCTTTATGTCCTCAATCTCCAACAAAGTCTTTAGAACATAGCACCTGTTTCTGACTATTTGCTCAATGCATAAAAGAATGCATGCATGAATGGTTGAATAGTGAACATGTTTTCTTAGCCCATAGAATGAACGTAAAACATACTTTATCCTGTTCTCTACCTGATAGAAATGTAAATGTTAGTTTTAAAAAAAATTCCACATTGGTTCACTCTTAATATGTCCAATATATCACAAATTCTGTTTATTTGATAGTTGATATAACATTGCAGTAGGCATTTACAAGACCATTGTCCTTAACTTGAAATAAAACAAATTTCAGGTTACCATATACTCATTCTAGTTTCCTCTTCAAAAATCCTTACTAACTTCATAATTTGTAAAAGGCCAAATTTGTTGAAATTATCCTAAAAAATCAAGCAAAGAGCACTTCCTTTTTAGGATAATTTTGCAATGTCTGAAATAGGTAGAGTGCATTTTATTTCAGTATTAAGTTTTCAATATGGAAGAGTAAGAATTTGGAACCAATTTAAAGTTGAGTACCAAAATGAATTGAGTTGAACAATAGTACCTAAAAAGAGAAAACAGAAGAAAACAAATGTATTTGAGTATTTACTATTTCTATTTTAGCAAGGGGGTAGGGAGGAGAAAGAGAGCGAGCGAGAGCGCTAATATGTAAGTGCCAGAAGGAAAACCGAAGGAGGTTGTGAAATTATTTAATTCTTTAAATTTAATATTTATGCTGTTTTTTGTAAAATGACTTATCAGACTTACGTTGAACAAAAGTAGAAATCAGAAAGAGCCGTCAGACTTTGAGTGCCCATAATTCTGTGTGTAAACATTCAAATAAATCAAAGAAAAGTCCACTTGGTTAAATGTAATTAAACAACTTACCCAAAGCCATTTGGGTCTTAAGTAAAATATTTTGGCTGTGATTCAGTTGGGCCATTAATAGAAATTCATATAACTAGATAAATGGCTGATGTTCCTTTTACAACGTGTGTAAACTCAGCCACAATTAGTGGTGGGAGTCATAGAGCTGTTTATCCAAATAATTTGACAATCTGTGGAGCACCTGTTATTTCTTGCTGTTGGGGTAATGTTTGTTACACACACAAACATTTCCAAACTTAAATAGATATATATATTTTTAAATTTATTTACTATGTCTCTTTATGCCCTGAGTATTTATACCATGAATATTTCCCCTTTTATGATTAATTTTTGTATGTTATACTTCTTAAGCTATCTTTTGTTTGCTTGTTTAGTTATTTTTAATGGGGAAGTGAGATAGCCCTGCTGAATAATTGATGTGCTAATCTCAAGATATAATGCCAGTTTAATTGAGAACGATCATCTATAATCTAAAATGCTAAATTAAGACTGGAATAGACATTTTAATATAAAAGTATTTCAAGTAAGTAGTCTAGAATTCTTGTGCTTTAAAAATTTGATCTCTATATTTGCCATAGTACCAGCTATTAAGCATGTGCTTCTCATTTTTATGATCTGGAATAAAAATTGCCCCATAAATGGACACTTTATAATATGCTTAATTTCCTTTTATTAAATTGATAAATGCAGAAGCACAGAACACATTTACAGTATGATGAGAATTTAGGATTATTGCATTTTATAATTTTTATATTGTTCACACATATAATTTGTCATTTGTGCAAAGACAGCTAGATGATAATTCTAAAGTATTTTAGCCATTTTTTTGATAAGGATAAGGTCACTTTCAGTAGTCAGAAAAGACATCATTCTATTAAACTAATTTGCCTACATGCAAATTTTGTCATTTTTACCTCATTAACTATTTATCATGGAGTAAAAAAATATATATTCATGAAGGGGCAGCTCACAGCCTGATGGAGCTGGAACTAATATTTTGCAACTCTAATGATTTTTTGCATCCTTAATTAGATAGCATAAGGTTGATATGATTAGGTCAGGATGTAGTGTTTTTCATTAAAATACATTTTAGAAGCTGTATTCATAATCTGCCCTTGCAATTAAATAATGAGCCTATGAATTTAATATTATCGACCCAATTATTATCCCATGCAAACGTATACCTTTAATAAATTTGTGCCGTAGGACCTTCATTAGCAACAGAAAGAATGATATTTCTAGGTACATAGATTGAATGGCTATGGTTAAACTTATATAATGGTTTTAAACATATCAAGAAGCAAAGCTTCAATACCTAGGCATTTAATTCCAAAATGTGCCTTACTATTTGTTGAAGACTAATTTACATTGTAATTATTTTCTTAAAGAAACTACCGCTTTGAAACAGGCTATGAAGCTCATAAAAATAGCAGGATATTAGGTAGAGATGGAGAAAGTTGTGCATCATGACACAATGAAGTGTAAATTTAGAGATCCATTTGAGAGCACAATTGGAAAGCATAAAAGCTACAATGTCCATTTCTCAAGTGTCTGTATTATCCGAGAACAACCAAATGCAATTAATGAAGATTATTTTTATCTTGTATGTGAGAATAGTTTTTGCTAATGGATAGTCATACAATGAAACGATGTAAGATGCTCTGAAAAGAAACTGCTCGTCTCTTATTGTGAATGTTACAAGGAAACATACACACATGGAAACAAACCCTGTTCCCTCATCTTTTTTATGAGTATTGCTTCTGATCTACTACTTTTGTGGACTGGTATAATGACTATAACAATTGATTAGGATCTGTGGTTTATTCTTGATGAAATTGTATTATGAAGGTTGTATGCAATTTATAATCTTTTTAATAAAAGTATGTTTGAGAAAAACTGAACCTATATTTAGTCATGAATTATATAGAGAATAAACATAGTCATCTACCCAGCAAACTGCAGAAAATGTGCCAGTATGATTATAATATTTTCCCCGAAGTACTCTTCATTTCTACTTGGAAAATACAGTCAGAAAGGGGGAAAAACGCTTTTATTTGTTTATTTATTTATTTATTTATTTGAGTTGGAGTCTCACTCTGTCGCCCAGACTGGAGTGCAGTGGCCGCTCCCCCGCTCCCGGCCACCGCAGCCTCGACCTGCTGGGCTCCAGCGATCCTTCCGCCTCAGCCTTCCGAGTAGGCGGAATTACAGGCACGCGCTACCACGCCTGGCTGATTTTTTGATTTATTGCAGAGATGAGGTCTCGCTGCCCAGGCGGGTCTCGAACCCGCGGGCTCAGGCAATCCGCTCACCTCAGCCTCCCAAAGACGCGGGAGTACAGGCTGAGCCACCGAGCCCGGCGGTTTTATGAAAGTCATGAAAGGCAAGGTGGGAACCAAGTAGAGGGAGGTGTGTTGATGGGAATTTGGGATAGAGGCACTTAGACTTTTCCGTGCAAAAGGAAACAGTAAATAGAGGTACAGTGACAAGCAATACTAAGGTAAGTTTGAAAACTAAATCAATTTGTTTTGGCTGGAACAAAGGGCAGAAGAGTAGAAATCAGCAAGAGAGGTAGACCAGAAACAGGAAATTGCCCAATTGTGGGTACTATATTGTTAATCATAAGCAATGGGGAGCCATTAAAAATTTTAATGAAAAGAATGAATTCATTCAGTTAGGAATTCAGGTTGCCTTTGCATTTAACACGATAAATTGCTTATTTGAAAGCTCTAACTAATACCCTTACCACTTGGGAAGTAAATAGTTTAATGTACTCTGTTTGATTCAAGCTTCCATTCTTGAATCTATTCATTGAAATGTTTAACTCAGCCACAGAGTTTTATACCTATCCAATTCAATTCAATCCTGCAATCACTTCTGAGTTGTGTTTTATGTGTCATCAAGTTATTCACCACCCTGACCTGGAGTGAAAGGATGATCCCAAGTCTTTGAGAACTTTATGAGCTGGATGGGGACTTGAAAGTGGGTGAAGATAAATAAAAAGCCAAATTGCACCCAAACTTAAAATTAGGAACGGAAGGTGAAAGCATGTGGAAATAGAAACCAAGAGCAAGACTAAATCCAGAATGGTGGATGACACGATGGTGACTGCAAAACAAAGAACGCTTGCTTTTTGTAGGATCAAGCATGAGTGGGTTGTCTTGATTGGAGGAGGTGGGAAGCAGGGACCCAGCGCAATTGGAAATAAGGAGCATCCGGGATAGGGAAGGCACAAAAGGAGGGCACTCAAGCAGTGTAGATGGAACACGTCTGGTCTCCTGACTGCAGTTACAGTGGTATTTTATACTCCTATCTTTGGAGACTCTCACCTCTAAATTGATTGACAGGATTTTTTAATATGTACATTTTCTATTTCATGATAGAAGCCATCAGAGTAAAACATGAGGAGGAATAAAAACAATTTATCATTTTACCAATGTATTCAGCATCAAACAAAATTATCTTTACAGTTAATTTACTGTATAGAAATCATTTGAATTCTCTATTTTTGGTTTACTTTTAAACTGATATTACAATATTGCAACAGATATTTTTTACGTTAATTAATTCAGTACTTTTTTAGCATAACCAATTGTAATACATAGATTCAAATTTCAGATTTATGGCAGATGGTCTTCAAATACAATATAGACATTTCTTAAAGTTACCATATCATTTGCATGTGATATTTGCAACTCTGAGCTGTTTCACACAGAACAGCTTTCCTATAGATTTGGCAAAGTTGATATGCCATGAAGTTCAAGCCTGTATAGTCAAACCAAGATCTCAAAGTTACACCATCTTTAAAAAGGTTTGGTATTTCTGGACCACAACAATGCATAACATGTAAAGAGGATAGGAAACAACTCCTTGGTATGGATTTTTTTTAAAAAGTCACATGGTAGCCTAGAATTTTACATAAAACCCCATATTATTGAAAAAGTCCAAGAGCAATTAGATGACTATGGATTGGGGTTCTACATTTTTATAAATTATTAGAACCCATGAAATGTACATTTGACACCCTGAATTAAGTACCCACAAATATGCAAAAAACATATTGAACTCCCAATCAGAATTATTAGTAAAAGAAATCTAAACAAGGTATAAAGGCCAATTAACTATTTTTTAATGAGAAGTCAGTAAACTGGGTGCTAAAAATATATTTTTTGCACTGAAGAATTACATTAATTTTTTTCTGTACAGAACATGTCTTAGATACCTGAGTGAACATAGCTTATACATATACCTAAGTGATCTTAAGCAAACAGGCTTCAGTTCATTAATTATTTATTCTGAACTTTATATCCAGTGTTATTTCCTTTTTGCATTGACAAAATTTCCAATTCTGCATAAGTGTGAAGACAGTTATCTTTTAAAGTTTTTTAAAATAAATGTGGACTGTAATTAGAAGTACTAATATTGCATACATTTCAGTTCTTGTGCAATTAAGAGGTTGATATTGACAAAACTAATTTGAAAATACAAATTTTAGCTATAATTTTAAAATACATATATATGAAGGATTATTTTTTAAAGGTGTATTCAACTGACATTTCTCCTTTTCTTTGTTTTTAAAATCATAACAAGCAAGGAATAGAGGAAAATGCTCTGTCCTGGTATGACGATTTTGGTTAATTGTTACATATTTGTTCTCAATCTTCTTCTTTTTTTTTCATCTTGAACTTCTGGAATGTTTGTTTATAACTTACCCAATATATTGTTAAAATTTTGAAAGGTCATTTGGCCGTAGAGAAATTGACCTCTTCTATAAAATAAAAATGGTAGCAAACAAAAGAAAGAAATCACTAGGAGATTTTTAAAGATACCTAAAATGTTTGGGGCTTAAGATTGACAAAGACTTATTACATTTTGCTAAGTACTTTTCCCCTTAATTCTAAAATCATTTCTATTTGAAGTGAAGGGTAATCCATATGTTTTTGATTCATTAACATTTAATTTGTTAGTATTCCTTTACTGGAGTGCTATATAGCAGCCTTTTCATCTTTTTTTATAAGCTTATTTTCCTCAGACACAGGAAATCATGTTGTTCTAAGAGTAAACAAACTTAAACTCAAAGAGACATGAGAGTTTTGTTTGTAACGTAGCACCTATTAGCCTTGAACTGCTTCTGTACTCAGTATGCAAATTTCTTCCTTAGAGTTCTGGAAGAATCCAATATATTTGCAATTAACTGAGAAACAATATTCAGTGTTCTTTTTTTATAACTGATTTTTCCTCCTATCTTATATTAATTTATCTTCATGATAAAACAGCCAACTATAATATATTAATGAACAAGTCATTAATGATAGTAATTTAATTGCCATCTTATTATTTATTCTTATTAATAATGCAGGGGCTACTTATCTTTTAATAATTATGTGGTGGAAAATGAAATTTAATGTAAAGCATTAAACAATGTCTTTTTTCTGTTTTTTGGAAGTGCAGTGTTCTTTTCTAGGAAGAATGAAAGTCACTTTTTCATATATTATTGGTGTTGAGGCACACAAGTTCTCCAACATTACTTGCATCTATATAGACATTAATGAAACTAAAATATAACTTATCAAAATACTGTTTCTCCTATTGCCCTTGGCTCATTTTAGTTTATCTACTTACTACTATAGGGTATTCTTTGAACTTTTAACAATCACAAAGCTTGAATAAATCAGTATTGTAAAAATGTTACCTGCTGTAAGAAATCATTGGACTCTTCTTGTTCATGGTTTTAGTAGATAGATCAAAAAGAAAAAAATATATTTAAAATTTGAGGACAACCCCTTTGGGTCCTCTCCCACTGTAGGAGCTTTTCTGTCCTCTCAGTAAATCCTGATTTATTAAAAAAAAAAAAAAAATTGTCATAGTTTCTCAGGAACAAAGGAGTGGAAAAATAAATGGCTAGTACCATGTGTCAAACACTATACAGGCAGTTTATGTGTTGATTTACATAATTCTAAAAGAAAATATATGTGGTAGATATTCTCATTTTACAGATGAGAAAACGAACTCAGAGAGATTAATTAACTTTATTCATTTATTTGTTCTTTTACTTCCCACTTTTAATTGATTATTTTTAGTAAGCTTTTCTTAGGTACAAATAAAACAGTATCTTTGTCTTAACATTTCAGTAAGAAAGATAAATAGGTGAGAAAATAATAGCAATACAGTAGAATCATATTATAATAGAGCTATGAGCTGAGTGGTATGGAGGTAGCTTAAACAAAGACGGTATTAACCCCTTGGAAGAGATGATTGAGATGGGTATATTTTTTGGGGGGGGTTGGAGTCTCACTCTGTCGCCCAGACTGGAATGCAGTGGCCACTCCCGGCTACCACAGCCTCGACCTGCTGGGTTCTGGCGATACTTCCTCCTCAGCCTTCTGAGTGGCCGGAATTACAGGCACGCGCTACCACGCCTGGCTAATTTTTTGATTTATTGTAGAGATGAGGTCTCACCTGCCCAGGCGGGTCTCGAACCCACGGGCTCAGGCAATCCACTCACCTCAGCCTCCCAAAGGCGCGGGATTACAGGCTGAGCCACTGAGCCCGGTTGAGATGGGTATTTAAGATGAAGATGAGTTCAAGGATAAACTGGGCACCAAAAGAAAGGAGTACTTCAAGCAGAAGATGAAATATCATGGTATTCTGGAGAGCAGAAAAGAGTTTAGTATGGCTGGGACATAACTGATATAAGTAATATGGGACACTAAGTCTGGTTAGGTGGGCAAGAAATACATACCTGTAAAGTGTCTGGATTTAGCTTGACCACAGGATTTCTGAAGGGTCTGGTCGGGAATTAGTATGATTTTTCAATACTAAAATATCTTTGGTCAAGTTCAGTTCTCTATTTTACCAAACAGCCTCTGCCCCTGCCCACACCTTTAAATATGCCCTTTTGAACCAATCTATCTCACATTCAATGACTAGGGCTACCATCCTACTGGAAAAATAATTGGTTTAACTCTTTAATCTATTCATATGTTTCTCTAAAGTTTTGTAATTTTTTGACTTATGAAACTTACAGGACATCTTTCAAATATTTTAGGAAAATAAGGATCAGATTATGATATGATGACAATAGTGACTGACTTGCCCTTATTTATGACTTCATTGAAATAGTCATGAAAGGGACTTGGAAGAAATGAATACAAATACTAGAATATCAATTAATAATTTTCCAGACTTCACAAAATTTCCATTGTGTACAGAAAAAAAAATTAAGTGAACCCTCCTTTGACCTTCAAAACAGCAGAACTGAGTAAAGTAGGAAAATTAAGAATTTATCTCCTCCATTCCCACCCCACCACAGAGAAAGTCACTCATGCTCACACACATACATAATAAGACTTAGTGTTTGCTTTACATAAAATCCAGGCCACCATAGTGGCCTAAATTAACAGGATCTATCAAGGGTGAGCATGGTGGCAATGCTTGTAATCTCAGTGCTTTGGGAGGCTGAAGTATGAAGATTGCTTGATTCTAGGAGTTTGAGACCAGCCTAGGCAATACAACAAAACCTTATCCTGACAAAAAATTTTCTAGAAAAACGTAAAAATTAGTCAATCATGGTGGCATGTACCTGTAGTCCCAGCTACTCGGGATGCTGAGATGGAAGGATTGCCTGAGCCCAGAAGGTCGAAGCTGCCATGTGCTATGATCATAGTGATCATGCCATTGCATGATGACAGAGTGAGACCCGAACTCAAAAATAAATATATTAATTAATTAATTAATAAGGTCAACTTTCTGCTATGTCTGGGATCATTTCAAAACTTTACTTCAAAATTATAACTCCTTTCTTACTAGTATCTCACTCTAAGTTTATTCCAAAACCACAGTCCCTAGTATTTCAATGTGAACTAGTGTAAAAATGACCTATGGCAGACTGTAAAGTGAAGTCAAAAATTGGAAGAGAAGAAGAAAAGAAGATAAAGATCAGAAGTTCAACCTAGAAGCTGGAAAAAATAAAATAAATATGAGAAACTTTCCTGAGATTAATAGGTAAACTGAGTTTATAGGAAAGAATGAATCATCAAATATCAGAAAGTTAATGAAAAATTCTAACAGCTATCTTTTAAAAATGTTAGGTTATCTAGTTACCTAGATTACCTAATTTCATTAATAAATTTAACATTGGGAAGATATTATAAATACACTTTTCTAGCCTGATTTTTTTCATTTAACATTTAACCAAGAGCATTTTCCATGTTATTTAAAATCTTCAAAAACATCGTTCTCAGGGTGTATAACATTCCAGAGTATAAAAGCACCATAACTTAGCAATAGCATTATAAATTTTTAATTTTTGTTAAAAGATTTAATTTTGAAAGTTTAAAAACTCTAAAGTTGTTCAGGAAGAAAGAACAAGCCACCAACAAAGACATAAAACTGAAATCACACTTTCTTTTTGTAGCTCCAATGTCAGAGAATAATGGACTAGTGTGGCAGAGCTTTGGAGAAAACAACTCTAGACTCAGCCAAATAAATATTTGTTGATATATTCAAAGTTTGAGAAAAAAATGCCATTCACAAATGTTATCTCTCTCCAAAAAGAAAATAAAGTAAAAATGTAACTAATTTAGTAATGATCAAAATTAAGAAATGAAAGTTCCACTGTTGGTGCTGTTTATAAAATATATAATGCATGTATACAATTTTTGACTATTAAGATGTGTTGTGGATTTTTAAAAAGAATTACTATAGAAGGTAGGTAGAATATAATGTAAATAATAATGATAACTCAATAATGAATTGATGTGGTAAGATGGCGAAGGCATAGGTGAACTCGTGAGATTCTCCAAACGTGAGTTCCCAAAAAGACTCTTACTTTTCTTCCCCCATCCCCCAGCCCACCACCAGCTGTGCTGGTCCAAGGCCCAGGGATCTTCGGTCCCACACAGGGCTGGATCTTGCAGCCCCCTGCTGCGGCTGTTCCACCATACACGACTCTCACCTGCATGGGAGTCTCAGGTCTCAGATCCCTCCCTGGCTACACCATCTCACGCCCAGCACCCAGCACCAAGCCGCTGGTCACTCGGAGGCTCTGGGCGCCTGCCCCTCAGAGACACCGGTCCCATTCCTTTGTACCCTGTGGGGGCCCAGGGCCACTCTCGCCACTCACCATCTGCCTGTTGGAACTTTGGAGCTCTGGAGCTCTGGGCCAACCCTGGCTGAGGCACTCAGCGCATGACCCCAAGCTTGGGGACCCAGACAAGCGGAGAGAAACGGATCTATGAAAGAGAATCTGCCTCCACCATTCTCCAGGCAGAGATTTCTATTGCCCTGCCCACCTACCAACAAGCCCCACCTCGGTTCCTAAGGTAACATCGCTAAACAGGAGACAAAGCCCCACCCCTATGATGAATCAGACAAAAGCAACTCCCAGGCAGCCAAACCCAAACTGTGAGTAAATCTAGCTGCCTACAAGGAAAAACAAAGGGGAGAGGCCAGAGATAAAAACTGAAGTGACTTTAGTCTGATCTCTTATTTTGACATGATATTATCATTTCGACTGTTTGTTTTGATCACCTTTGTTGTTTGCCTTCTGACTTACACTGTCTCATGATTTTATTGGTCTGTCTCTGTGTAGCTATCAGTATTCTTTAGGGAATCCTTCTTACGTGTCTTTCTTCACTTCTCTCCGGCCTTGTGTCTCTTTCTCACCTGATAATTGGTATGTATGTCTGTTTTCCCTCTCACTCTTTTCTCTGTCTAACTTCCTACTGATCCCCCCTTCCTCCATTATTTTCCTCTTTTATACCCCCTTTTTAATCTAGGGACCAAGCCCACATACTACTGCATGAACAGATTGTAAGGCAGAGGAAAATAGGTTCCAGTGTGCTCACACACCTGTTCGTGGATGCTAGAATCAGTATATACATTCTGAACCACAGCTTCTCCCTCAAATAAACCTCAAAACTGCAAAAAGTACAGTGCGCAGCCCACACTCCAACCTCAAAAGTGAACAAAGCCAGAAGACCCTCATAAGGAAGAACAGGATATTGCAGAAGGGAAACAAAAGTAACCCCACCCTCCCTCAAAAACAGAATAAAGAAGGGGAGGGAAAGGGGGAGAGAGAGAAAAATCTACACAAATGAAGAAAAACCAAAAGAAGAGTATGGGTCTCTCCCAGACCCCTGGGAGGGCAGACACTCAGAAAACTAACTTCGGAATGCAAACAATGAAGAGCCCCCAGAATGAAGGGTCTCAAACTATAAACCTAGATATCAAGACATTAATGGAAAGATTAAAAAGAATTGAGGAGACACAAGAAGAAACTAGGAAGGAACTGATATCTGAGATAACAGTAATAAAGAATACTGTGAATGAAATAAATAACAAACTGATAAGCATGGAAAGCAGAATTACCCAAGCAGAAGAAAGAATCTCAGAGCTTGAGGACCAAAATATAGAACTAATCCGAACTCTTAAAAACACAGAAAATAAGCTCAAAAAGACAGAACAAAACCTTCAAGAGATGAGCGATTACTTCAAGAGACTGAACATAAGAGTAATTGGCCTTCCTGAAGCAGAAAGAGAGACGGAGACCACACTGGAACAAACTTTCCATGAGATCATTCAAGAAAACTTCCCTTATCTAATTAATGATGCAAAAAATCAAACACAAGAGATTCAGAGAACCCCTGCAAGACAACAAATGAGAAGACCAACTCCTAGACACATAATAATTCGCCTAAACAAAGTAGGCATAAAAGAAAAAATCCTAAAGGCAGCAAGAGAAAAAGGCCAGATCACCTACCATGGAAGACCAATTAGAATAGCAACAGATTTATCTACAGAAACCCTGCAGGCTAGGAGAGCTTGGAGCCCTATCTTCAAAGTCCTAAAAGATAAACAATTTCAACCAAGAATAACCTACCCAGCCAAGCTAAGCTTCATCAGCGAGGGAGAATTAAAATCTTTTCCAGATATCCAATCCCTAAGAACTTATGCTGCCACCCAAGCACCTCTACATGAAACAAGAAAGTACTAAACACAGAAGAAAAGGAAAAAAGAACGTTCTTCACAAGAGTACAGGAAAAAGAATAAAATATACCTGAACCAACCCCAAAACCAAAAGAAAGAAAAAAAAACCAAGTGGAAGAACAACAACTCTATAAGAACTCTATGATAGGGATGAACTCTCACATTTCAATAATTAGCCTGAATGTGAATGGACTAAACTCACCACTGAAAAGACATAGAATGGCAAAATGGATAATATATCACCAGGCAACAATATACTGCCTTAAAGAGACCCATCTCATTAGAAAGGACATACACAGACTCAAAGTAAGAGGATGGGAAACAAATTTTCAGGCAAATGGAACACAAAAGAAAGGAGGAGTCACAATCCTAATTTCAGACAAAATACCATTTAAGCTATCAAAAATTAAAAAAGATACAGAGGGCCACTACATAATGATAAAAGGTTCACTCGATCAACAAGAAATATCTATCCTAAACATATATGCACCCAACATAGGTGCACCAACTTTCATCAAGCAACTTCTAGGAAAACTAAAGAAAGATATTGACTCTAGCACCATCACAACTGGGGACTTTAATACCCCACTCACAACCCTAGACAGATCATCAGGACAAAAAATCAACAAGGAGATCTAGAACCTCAATGGGACTCTGGACCAAACGGGCTTAATTGATACCTACAGAACACTCCATCCAAAGACCACAGAATACACATTCTACTCATCACTGCATGTAACATATTCTAAGATTGACCACATAATTGGCCATAAATCAAGCATAAGCAAATTTAAAAGGACTGAAATTCTACCATGCACCTTCTCGGACCACAGTGGAATAAAAATAAACATTGACAACAACAAGGTCCCCCCAAAACCCACAAAGACATGAACACTAAACAGCATGATGCTAAACAACTCCTGAGTCAATGATGAAATCAAAACAGAGATCAAAAGATACCTGGAAACAAATGAAAATGAGAAAAACATCTTACCAAAATCTCTGGGACACCTTAAAAGCTATAGTAAGAGGGGAATTTATATCCCTGCAAACACACATGTAGAAAATGGAAGGAATACAAATTAACAGTCTAATAAGCCACCTAAGGAAGCTGGAAAAGCAAGACCACAAAAACCTCAATTTCAACAGAAGAATCCAGATCACCAAAATAAAAGCCCAAATCAAGGACATGGAAGACAAAAAGATAATACAAAATAATCAATGAAACAAAAAGCTGGTTCTTCAAAAGGGTAAACAAGATAGATGATCCCCTAGCTAGACTGACCAAGAAAAAAAGAGAAAAAACCCAAATAAGTATAATCAGAAACACAAAAGATGAAGTCACATCTGACCCTAAAGAAATACAAAAGATCATTAGAGACTACTACGTACACTTGTATGGAAACAAACTTGAAAACCTTAAGGCAATGGAGGACTTTCTGACATCACACAACCTACCTAGGTTGGAAGAAGAAGAAATTGAGATCCTAAATAGACCAACAACAATGAAGGAAATCGACTACGTAATAAGAAAACTACCTACAAAAAAGGCCCTGATGGCTTTCCAGCAGAATTCTACAAGACATTTAAGGAGGAGCTGATACTAATCCTACTGAAGGTATTCCAGGCAATTGAAAAAGATGGAACTCTCCCCAAATCATTTTACATAGCCAACATCACATTGATACCTAAGCCAGGTAAAGATCCAACAAAGAAAGAGAACTACAGACCAATATCTTTGACGAACATAGATGTTAAAATTCTCAACAAGATCCTAGCAAACCGGATTCAATAATACATCTCAAAAATCATCCATCACGACCAAGTAGGCTTCATACCTGGGAAGCAAGGCTGATTCAACATTCGTAAAACCATAAATGTAATGAAATACATCAACAGATGTCAAAACAAAAACCACATGATTATATCATTAGATGCAGAAAAAGCTTTTGATAATCCAGCACTCCTTCTTGATAAAACCCCTCGAACATCTAGGCATACGGGGAACATACCTCAAAATAGTAAAAGCCATCTACGAGAAACCCACAGCCAACATCCTCCTAAATGGACAAAAATTGGAACCATTTCCCCTCAAAACTGGAACAAGGATGCCCACTCTCACCTCTTCTGTTCAACATAGTATTGGAAGTCCTGGCTCGAGCAATCAGAGAAGAGAAGGCAATCGGGGTATCCAAAGAGGAAAAGAGCAAGTCAAGTTATCCCTCTTTGCAGACGATATGATTGTGTACCTTGAAAACCCAAGAGAATCTGTCAAAACCTCCTTACACTGATAAAGGCCTTTGGCAAAGTCTCAGGATACAAAATAAATGTGCAAAAGACAATCGCATTTCTTTACACCAATAATAAACAAACAGAAACCCAAATAAAAAACACAATTCCATTCACAATAGCCACACACACAAAAAAAAGAAATACCTTGGCATCTCTCTAACCAGAGACGTGAAAGACCTTTACAATGAAAACTACAAAACACTGCTCAAAGAAATCAAAGATGACACAAACAAGTGGTAAAATATCCCATGCTCATGGATTGTAAGAATCAACATTGTGAAGATGTCCATCTTACCTAAGGCAATCTACAAATTCAATGCAATACCCATCAAATTACCAGCAACATTCTTCTCAGACCTAGAAAAATCAACACAGGAATTCATATGGAAACACAAACGACCAAGAATAGCCAGAACAATCCTCAGCAAAAAAAAAAAAACAAAGCAGGTGGTAACACATTATCAGACTTCAAACTTTACTATAAAGCTACAATCATCAAAACAGCTTGGCATTGGTATAGGAACAGGCATATAGATCAATGGAATAGAATTGAGATTCCAGAAGCAAAACCTCAATTTCTCAACCAAGTCATCTTCGACAAAGCCTCCACCACCTAACACTGGGGAGAGGAGAACCTATTCAGTAAATGGTGCTGGGAAAACTGGTTGACCACATGCAGAAGATTGAAACAGGACCCCTATCTAACCCCATACACAAAAATCAACTCCAAATGGATCAGAGACCTAAATGTAAAACCTCAAACCATAAGAACCTTAGAAAATGAAGGACATACCCTCATGGAAATCGGAACTGGCATCCAATTCCTGAACAAAACCCAAAACCCACAGGTCATAAGAGAGAAGATAGACAAGTGGGACCTTATTAAACTGACAAGCTTCTGCAAAGCCAAAGAAACCATTAAGAGAGCAGGGAGACAGCCTACAGACTGGGAAAAAGTACTTGCCAACACCAGGTCTGACAAAGGCTTAACATCTTGGATCTACAAGGAACTCAAATGTGCTGAAAAGAAAAAAACAAACAACCCCATTATAAAATGGGCAAAAGATATGAACAGACACTTCACAAAGGAAGACATCCGAGCAGCCAACAGACACATGAAGAAATGTTCAACCTCACTAATCTTCAGGGAGATGCAAATCAAAACCACACTGAGATACCACCTAACTCCAGTCAGAATGGCAATTATCAACAACTCAAAAAATAACAGCTGCTGGAGAGGGTGTGGCAAAAAGGGAACACTCTACACTGTTGGTGGGAGTGTAAACTAGTGCAACCTCTGTGGAAAGCAGTGTGGCGATTCCTAAAAGCTATAAACATCAACCTCCCATATGACCCTGCAATCCCCCTACTGGGAATATACCCTGAAGAACTCAAATCATTCTATAAAAAAGATACCTGCACACGTATGTTTATCGCAGCATTGTTCTCAATAGCAAGAACCTGGAAGCAACCATGCTGCCCATCAAAAGAGGACTGGATTAAAAAAATGTGGTACATATACATGATGAAATACTATGCAGCCATAAAAAGAACAAAATCATGAATTTCACAGCAACCTGGATGGAACTATAGTCTATAATACTGAGTGACCTCTCACAGAAACAAAGATCCGAGTATTACTTGTTCTCACTCATATAGTGGACCTTGAACATCCAATGTAATATTATAAGAAAATGACTGACAGTAGTGAGAAACTATGGGGGGGCAGAGGGAGAGGGGATTAACGGTAGTAAATATCTGTCTGGGGATGGGGAAACACCTCTTATCAACAAGGGTGCCTGAACGAAACGTACTTGTATACCTAACCCTTAACTGTACCCCACAATATCTTAATAAAAAATATTGATTCTAAAAAAAAAATAATGAATTGATTTTTTAAAAAAATTCACCAGTATATTATAAAAAAACTGAGAAGTGGATGGGTAGTATAGAGAGGAATCAGACTACCTCTTAGGTGATGAACATCCTATATTGTCAATTGGAATATAAACTTGTAAAATATTTTTGGAAAGTAATTTGACAATTATTATTTTAGGAATGATCATATAGCTTGGTCTAGGAATTTAACTTTAGTGAATCTATCTGAAGAAAAAAATCAGAAATGCAGACAAAAAAATTTTACACAAAAGATACTTATCACAGCAATACAATGCAGAAAAGGAAAGTCTAATATATAAGCAAAAACATGTTAAATTATAACAAATGTATATAATACAATATTTTACATTCTGAAAAATTACATTTTTGAAGATTTTAAAATGATATTAAACATACTCTTACTTGGGTATTAAATGAAACTAGCAGGATGTTAAGGTGTGTATCTGCTAAGCGTCATGTGATTACAAAGGCATACACGAAATTGTCAGTTATACCTTTCTTTGATGTAGAAGTACAGAAATATGTATCTGCTTTGTGCTTTTCTAAATTTCCTACTGTTTTACGATAAGTACGTATTATTTTCATAAGTTTAAAAAAGGACTTTAAAAAGTTTGAAAGGAAAAAGAATCAGGCACACTTTAAAATCCTTTGTAAGCACCGTCTTGTACCATTCAGGAGCAGCCATTCTGCAGCAATTCCTAATGTAATGTTCACAAATAGATGTCTGAGTCACTGCAATCTGTCTGCTATATCGGCCTAATTATCTGTCTTCAGGCAAGGAGGAAAGAAAACCATGGAGAGCATCGAAGTTAAAAGAACGTATCGGCCAAGATATTCATAACATGGTGTCTCCTTATCTATTCTGATGGTTCTCTTTCAAGATTTGGTGAAACATGAACTTTGCTTAGCTTGATGACAGAGCCTAGTCACACTCTGTTTCTCCTGATGAGATTTGGTTGGTTGTTCTCTTTGCCCACGTATTCCCCTTTCCTATTAGAAATGCATTTTGGTTTCCTTTGTCAACAGCCAACAGCAGCAGTTGTGGTTTATGCCTCAGATAGGTCCTAAAATACAGCTAAGCTGCTGTGACTGTCCCTGCTGTACATTTGGCAGAGACAGAGTCACCATGCAGTGTGCCAAGTGACACATGCCGCCATGTACATTTGGTTCCTGGTTTCTGGCTGGTCCCTTGGCTTCCTCTCAGGCAAGCTGTTGGAAAAGCGCTAATTTCACTCACTGTTACCAGGTCAGTCTACGACTCATCTGTTTCCTTGCTTTAGATACTTGCTTATTTTTAATTTTTTGATGTGTTGTATGTTTCCAGGAGTTTTTGGTTAAATATTTCAGGATTTGTGAAATAAATAAGTTCTATCCTATCCAAAGGGTTGGCCCTAGTAGCTTGTCTTCAAACCCTTGGCTTTTCACATTTCCCTGATGTCCCTGCCTGGGATGTTAGACAACTGTCTCAGTCACATATAAAAGTTAAAAATTGTGAACAGCATATTTATTTTTGGTCATCAGAATAGAATAAGCCATGGCAATAAGTAGTTTTTAAAAAATATTTACAAAGAATGTTTCTTTTAAAACTAAACCTTCCATTAAAAAAAATTAATACTGTGTTTTTAGATAGTACAAAATCCAAAGTAAAGATTAAGAAAATCAAAGTACAGGTAATTAACAAATCTTGATCAAGAGTTAGTTGATTGAAAACCCTGGGTAGTCTACACAGAAAAATAGTCACAATCTAACCAGAGATACAAAAGCTGATACATGCTGCATGTCCATTTTTTCAAATCATACTATTTTGTAAGATTACTACCAAAAGAATTTTAAATTTGTAAACCAAATTTTTCTTGTTGCCATCGGGGCAAATTAAAAGTCAGTATCTTTTAATGAATATATTCTGCTTTTAATATCTGTAGGTTTTATTTCTTAATCTCCATCTTATGCCTAATATCCCAGGAATAAACTAAAACCTTTCTTTAAAGGAAAGCTTGGGTACCCTTTAAAATACAGCTAACAGTGTCACTGGGATCAGCAGATCCTAATATAACAAACATTGACTTAAGTAATAAAAGTATTAGTTCATTGTTTTAAAATATATTTGCCTCTTTATATCGTTTCTTTTGTTTGTTTGTTTGTTTGTTTGTTTGTTTTGAGTTGGAGTCTCACTCTGTCTCCCAGACTGGAGTGCAGTGGCTGCTCCCAGCCACCGCAGCCTCGACCTGCTGGGCTCCGGCGATCCTTCCGCCTCAGCCTTCCAAGTAGCCGGAACTACAGGTGCACGCTACCATATCCAGCTGATTTTTTGATTTATTGTAGAGATGAGGTCTCGCCAAGTTGCCCAGGCGGGTCTTGAACCCGCGGGCTCAGGCAATCCACTCACCTCAGCCTCCCAAGGTGCAGGATTACAGGCTGAGCCACCGAGCCCGGCTATATTTGCCTCTTTAAAATAGGTAGGCTATAGTATACACACTGTAATGTTCACCCATTTAAAGTGGCTAAGTCAATTTTTTTATCATGTTTACAAAATTCTGCAACCATAACCATAGTTTTAGAACATTTTCAATACCCTAAATGCTATCATGGAAATAGAAACCTTTAAAATAACATTTAGAGAACTTGAAGATGTTGAGACTACATTATTGAACCCCAATTTAAGAAACAACGTTCCAGGTTCTTACAGGGATACAGGACAGACCTAGCTCTGATTCTAAAGAGCTCAACACAATATAACCCTCTCACATACCCAAATATTTCCTTTTCCCCAAATATACACTGAGTGCTTTTTATCTCTAGGCTTTTGAAGTCATCTTTGCTTTATGAAATTCCCTTTTCCACAACATTGTTTCATCAAATTCCCCCACATTCAAGGCTCAGGTTGGCTATCAGCTCCACTATAATGCTTTCTAGGCCTGTCTGATAAATCCAACAGAAACCACCTTCTCTATATCTGTGTATTCAGATAAGTTAATAACTTTCTACTTATTGATCATATTCTGATTGTTTTTCACAAGATGTCATTTATTTCCTTACTTATTGGCAGCTTTTTAACATTTTCTCGTTTCTCCTATTTCTTAAAGATATCTGAAACTCTCCCATTCCTGGATTAGAAACTCTGACACTAAACATTTTAAAAATGTTGACTTGAGCTGAAAATGCCTGCATAAAGGTCTGTTTCTTCATAAGTTGTTTCTGACTTTGGCTGGGGAGCCAAGGCTTTATAAGCACAAAAGAATCACCTATAAATTCCCATGATGTCACAGGTAGATCCAATAGAGAAAACAAAAAACAAAAAAACAAACAAACACAAAAACTGTCTCTCTCACACACACACACACACACACACACACACACACACACACACACACCTTTCAAAAAAATCAAACTAATACAAAGGACATGTGGCTTACTTGGAATTTACGAATACCTCTTTATGTACATACGGACTACGTACTTTTCTTAAACCTGAAGAATCTAAGTAGCTTCCTCCACCCCCACCCCCACCTGGATAGTTTTTAAGGGATTTTAGAATAAGGTAGCCTAGTGGCCTAACGTAGTCTTTAACCCCAAAGGTCAAAAATAAATGCCAAGACACACAAAAAGTTATTAATAGTGTGAGATTATTTTTCTCTTGAGTGTCATGTTGTTTTACGATGTTCTTTTGTTACATACTACACAATCACATAAGATGATACAGCAGTGAAAATCATTAGGATTGAAAGAGAATAGATTTTGTTATGATAATTATACTTTTCTGTGCTCTTGCTTTATTTGCCATAGCTTTGGGTTCATAGGAAAAACATACTACAATTTTTACTTAAACTATCAAAATTGTGTTAATATTTTTTTCTCTTCCTAAAAGAATACAGAGCAATTTCAATCTCGTAACAAACATATTAATTATGTATAAGCAATGGGGCTGATTGACCTAATTAATAGTTTACTATCATCCTCTTAATTGCCATTCCTGGAAGAGAGATGTTATTTTCTTCAGTAAATAGACAAACTGTTTTACCTGAGTCCATGGACAGTTGTGAAGTAACAGTCTACTTTATTGAAAGTATTGCTAAAACTCATGAAGAGCTTCACTGTTATAAACTAATGATACTCGATTGCCTTTAAGATGCTTTTACAACAGTGCTTAGCAATGTTGCATCTCTATATGACTTCCATGTTTCTCAACTCCTCCAAAATTATTTGTGTCTATGAGCCAGACTACTAAAAACTTATCAGAGGAGGGTCCATCAACCAAGGGACTGACACAAATAGAGGAGTGAGCACTCGTGTTTTCATCCTATTTGCCGTGCCACATATTTTCAATCTCTGTAGGCCGGACATGCTACACATGTGACTTCAAATCACACAAACTTGATTTGCTTTACCATTTAATGCGTTTCCCTACTATTCACCAAGAAGAATCAGTGTCAAATCTAAGCTCTGCAAACAAAGTATGACATTTAGTTTTTCCTAGGAGTAATATTTCAACACCCTGTATTTCTTATGTGTGTTTTGTTTTGTTGCAGGGATCTCACATCCAGGAGAGTGTCTATTTCATATATTGGATTAATTGATAAGGCAACCATCTCCTTTCTCTATGAATCATTATTAGAGCACAGTTGAAAACACTATGCTGCAACTGTATGTCTAAACCAAGTCACCTAGTAGCTTCAGTAGTGGTAATTCATACTTTCCTCCCTCTTCGCCTCCTTCTCTTCCTTCTTTCCTTTCTTCATTCTTTGGATAATTCTGTGCATAATGACTTGCTGGTGGTTATGCAGAAACCAAAGATAAAATACATAATCCTCACACTCAAGGACATTGTGATCTACTCAATAATGATGTTGGAAGGGACTACACATTCATTTAAATTATTCTGTCAGCCACTGGTATTTCCCATTTTCAATATTCAGGAAGATTATCACTAGTAAATTTTTTAAGGGAGTATAATGAGATAACATGAAGGCAGTAGCAAAAAACCTGGGTTGAAGCACTTTTTACTGATTGTGAGTTTTAACTCCAGACTCAGCCAATTCTGACATATCTGAATGTACAAAGTCATGATGAAAAAGGCTTCTGTGTTTAGCTTTTTTCTCTAAGACTGTTACTAATTCATGGCTAAATAAGTGAAGGTCTACACAGTGTGAATAGACAAACTGGTTTCCATTAGTAGACACATTAAAAAAGCCATAAATATGATTCTCACAGTTGAAAAATAACCAGAAGCACTCATAAAATATTTCTTTATATTATCTCCTCGGTTGTTTCTGGTAATATCAAAGCTTCCCCAGCTCCAACTAAATTTATAATGGCTTTCCAATCAGTGATGAAGCACAGAAAGTTATGCTGTTTGAAAATTACAGTGGAAAAACTTTTTATACTTGCCTTGCTTTTTGGTGTAGAATCACCTTGTATTATGGGAGTGTTCTGCAATTGTATAGATGAGATCATGCTGACCATGTTAGACTGATGACTGATAATTGTAGGCAAATGAAACCTCTCTAGAGAAAGCAATATTTTCATAATGGCTCTTTAAGAAAAATAAATCTAGAAGATTTCCTTCTGTTATCTACGGCTTATTTAAATATCCCAGGGAAATAGAATTAACTTGTAGATTTTAACTTAAAACATTGAAAAAAGTAATAGTATCTTACATTCACATCACACATTAAAATCTTCAACATGTTGTCACATTATTTGTTCCTTAAAGAAACCTTGAGGTAAAGCAGGTCAGGGAATTTCACAAGTGAGGAGAATGCATGAGTCTGAGAGAGGCGACCTGTCCATCTTAATAAGCGTCACGGCCAGGACTAAAATCTAGGACATCTTGCCAGCCATGATCTTTACACACAAGAATGTTTTAGGAAAGGGAGAAAACCTCCTGAATCTTTTTGCCTTTACTTTTATGGTATTTAGTGTATGGTATTTAGTAACTTACATAACATTTTGCACTCAATTTGAAATCTAGAAACAATTAGATAAAATTGACTGTCTTAGATGTTCAACCTAGAAATCTCAGTTAATCTACTCAGGCAAGTGTGTTAGTTTTTTTGTGTTTTTTTTTTTTTTATTCTACATCAACTTGGAAAGGCAGTATTGATAAAACAACAACAATAACAAAATCATTGCTCAGTAGTAGCCCTATTCTTATGGTAAGATCTAGGGGAGATATACTCAGTAGACCTTAATTAGGTCCAGGCAAGGGGATTTTCAGTTCATAGAAGACCACTTAAAGGACCAGAGAATCATGTTTTACCCTAATCCTGTAACCTTAATAGAGAAAGCTTTTAAAGTCATATATATGTTTCAGCATATATACTGAAAGTAAATTTTAAAAGGTTATCTTTCTGAAACAAGAAATCCATAGAAAGTAGAGTAAAAATATGTTCATTTATTCACAAAGAACCAAATGTATAAGACTGAGACTAAATACTAAAAAAAAAAAAAAATGGCCAGTAGTGTACCAAGAAAGAAAATTATTGCTTTTACTTTTATGATATTTAGTATATAATGCTTAAGTAAGCAGTTATTTGACCCTACTGTTGTCATCTAGAGAGAGTCAGTGTTTCACTGGAAGTCAAGATAGCTCACAAAATGGACTTATGAATCTGGGTAGTAGAACTTTAGATACTTTCCTTCTTTGCCTCTGCTTACAGCAAGCTCTTGTACTCTTGAGTTGATAAAGAAAATGTGTATCACAAAAAAATAATGTGTTGGTTCCCAGGTCCCAGAAAGAAACAGCCATAAAAATGCATGAAGTCATTCAGCACATCTGTTTTCAGCCCATTTACCTTTAAATATAGAAGAAGATCCTTTAATGAACTGGCAGTGTCAAAGGATACTGAAAACCCTTCCCACTAATCCCTCTTATCCTCTTACCTCCAGACACTGTCCAAAAATATATAGCTTAAATAAAAACTCCTTGCAGATATAAAACAGGCACCTTAGCCCACTTCCAAGCAGGATGACACCCCTGATTCCTTCTTATGCACATAAAAAAATCTGGAGTTTCTACTCCCTAAGTAGTTTTCCCCACTCCAAGTCACTGTATGGTTTTCAGTGTATTTGCAAATATTCAATGGTTGTTTTGATACAGCCAAGTGGTTTCCAGGTCAAACAAAGTTCTTTGAGTTTCATATGCTTGAATCTTTTGATCCCCCCCCCCGACTGTTTTCTTTCCATGACCCATAACGAATACATACTTATCCATACACATACATATATACAAAAATATGATAGAGAGAGAGAGATGGATAAAGATAGAGATCGAAATAGAGATAGGAATGGGGGGGAAGAGAGAGAGTGAGAAGGAGAAATTTTTCCCTACTTTTCTTCTCCTCTTTTTCTACTGTGTTCTTAATTCCACTATATATAAATCACCGAAAAGCTACAGGTTTGAAGATCTGGGAGCTTAAAACCCTGCCGGTAAGCACAGGTTTATAGACTTGTTATTTTTCTTATTGCTTTATAAACGACAGTGTTTGAAGCTGAGTGTAAGTTAAGTAAAAGTACACTAAGAATTACAACTGTTTTGAAGTTTAGAAGTGATAGTCTTGAAAAACACACGTGATTTGTGTGTGAAGTAGTCAGATCTGAAACACATTAGAACTTGACTTCCAGATTCAGTTTTAGTTTAGGAAAGGAAAGACGCTTTTTAAGGACTGCACATTATTGGATTTTGAGCAGAAGGCTGAAACCCTGACACAGTCTGTTAAAAAGAATTGAGTCATTGGAGGAACAAGCATGTGACCAATCTTAGTTTAGTGGTTTTTTTTTTTAACAAAAATCTTTATTCTAAACTTTCTTGTTTATTATCAAGTAAATGACACATTTTCTTTTACTGAATGGCAATGCTCTCTTAAAGAAAGGAAAATACTTGATTTCAGATTGTTGTGATCAACCATTCCATTTTCTCTCTTACTACTTAATCTCTTTCACTTTAAACAAAAATTGGGAACCCTCATTTGGATATCTTATTTGAGGAACTTGATATAAATACATATAACTATAAATATTCCAGTTAACATTGTAAGACACATCTAAGGCATAGTATATTACTCTATTTATGAAGTTTAGTTTTTTGTTTTTGTTTTTTTAACGTAAGAAAGCAGGATTTATTGAGAAGACAGAAAAGCTTCCACAGCAGGAGGTGACCCGAAAGAGTTGCCCAAAGTTTAGTTTTTAACTTAGAATGCATTTATATACTTCCATTAAAGAACATCTTCTCCAACTAAACATATAAAAGTGCCTTTCTAGAAGCTGATATAATTAATTCAGTGCAATGCTGCTACTACTTCTACTGCTTCTGCAAATAATTTAATAAAGCATTTTCATATATGTGGTTTCAATGAATTGCCATAAATCTAAGAGAAAGATTTTATTTTGCTATTTAGTAATTAAACAAAGGCTTAAGAGAGGCTTCAGGACTTGGATTAAATTACTTAGAAGAGACCAAACCTAGACTGAAACTTAGGGATTTTGACTCCAGTGCCCTTGTGCTATCACTTTTTTTTCACAGCTCTTTGAATTTGAAAACAATACACATTATGACATTAAGGTGTATTTCACAAAAGAAGTGAGGGCAAAGATCAGTAGTTTGTTAAGTATGATAGCTTAGTTTTTAAAAATCTAGGCTATAATCTACATTTAAAAATATTGAATATGTATATCACATACCACCATATGTGATAGTCTCTGTGAAAAGAAAGCACATTTTAAGTCACATCCCTAACGTCAAAAAACAACAGTCCTGTTAGAATCAATCAAAATTATAAACACTTAAAAATAGAAAACGGTTTGAGACAATTATTAACGCCACAGTTGGTTTGTAGAATTGGAGACTAAATTAGGTGGGGCTTGTATGAGAAAAATTGTTTCTTTCTTAAAATCATACAAAAAAAACCTTTACGATTTTAAACTGAAAAGGTAATATCTAGGTATGGTTGAGTCATATGATGTCAAAAGTGTCCTGCTTAGTGAATCCTCCTTTCTGGGACTCTCAACTGAATTACTGCTGCTACTGCTGACTAAAATACAGAGCCGTCTTCCACTGTCAAACTCTAATAGAAGTGTAGAGAAATTCCCTTCTTTTTGACTATTTTAGCATAGTTCAAGTAGACTTGGACTTACAAAATAATTTGTTAAATACTTAGAACACAGGGAAACAAGATGAAATGTGAAAATTTTGAGCTTACAAACCATAGTTTATGATCCTACTATAGCTAATTGACTCAGTGGCAAACCTCTACCCTATTAAACATCACTTTGGAGACATAGCTCCACACCTTTACTTCTAAGAGCTCATATAATTTTTAGGAACTTCCTACTTCCTTGCTTTTTAACTCCCAGTTTGCTTTTAAACAAAGGAAACTCTTTACAACCCATAAGATTGAAAATGATCTCCCAGGGTCCTTGATGGTGGCAAACCAGGATCTTTATGGAGTTCATTTTCTGGTCTGAGGGACACAATTTTTTTTTTTTCCTGAGGTGATTCACAAAACTATGGTGACTGACAGGATGAACAATCCGAATTCAGGGGGAATTAATGTCTTTTCTTTCTGGGAACAAAGCTATCCCATGACAAACTTAGTGATATAGCAATACTAAGTAAGCAATCATGACAGTTCTACAATAGGAGTCATATATTTATATTATCAGGAAACAGAGAGAGGGGTCATTGTCAGACTGCTGGGTCATAGGAAGGGAACAATTGAGGAAAAGATGAGGGTTTAATATGCCACCCGAAGGATGAAACGTTAGAAAGGAAAGATGCTCTTATTTAACATAACATCTTGAGCCTGTTATATTTCTTAAAATATAAACTTCCTTTGCCAAAATTAAGAAATGTGGTTGCTAATAAACCTTTAATCAGCAAGATTTTTAATTAAAAGAATGTGAAAAAGAGAGGAAGGTGGGGGGAGGTGGCTCAAGCCCAGGTCATCCTTCATCCCAAGAGGCATCATGTTGCTTACAACATCAATAAACTTTCTTCTTTAAAAGAATTTAGTCTGCAGGCAGCAAATAAAATTTTATTTTTCCTTCACACATAAAATTTATCCCAGACAGACCACCAGCCTGTAGTTAAAAAAAAAGCAACCTAAAATTCAAAAACAAGAAAAAACCTTAGCGTTTATTTGATGTCACAGGTCAGAATATCAAAAGTCACATGTGGGAAAAAAACTTAAAGTGTGTCAACTTCCATTCATGAAAATCATTACAGAAAATGTGAAACCTATGTATTCTCATTGTTTATACTTGTTCTTTGGAATTTTTTTTAAAAAAATAAGGTAATATTTATCAAGAAATCTTTAAGAGTGTCAGGTATTTGACAACCCTCTCAAAGGAACCAGTCATAAAGTTATCCCAAAGCACAGACCCTATCACTAAAAAATGGAAAAAAGAAATCTGAATAACTATTACATGGAAGTTATTCATCAGAAGGTTTATGTATTGTACAGGTTATTTGTGAGAAAAGTTTTCAGTTCATTGGTCAACCAGTGAATTTATACTGAATGCCTAACTAGGATTTCAGAATGAGTATTAGTGCTGGCTAACAGTGTCTATGCAAGCACTGAGAGTTTAGATAACTTGCTCAAGATCACACAGCTTGTTAAGCATGAAGTCGGAATTTGAAATCAAGATATATGAGTCTAGGAACTATATACTCATTTCTAAGATTTGGTTCTCTGTAAATTTGTCACACAACCCAGAAGTTTCATCCATGGATGTCTACCTAAAAAAAATTAAAACACTTGAATATGAATGTTTATAAATGTGTTGTGCAAAAATAGACACAGTTCAAGTGTCCATCAGCTGGTGAAGGGGTAAAAAAGCTAGTATATTCATACCATGAAATGCTATTTACCAGTTAAAAATTAATCTACTAACACTAAGACAAATGAGCCTCAAAAACATTATGCTAAGTGAAAGAAGTCATATACAAAATATCACTGTGGTAGGGAGAATCTAAGATGACCTTTAAGATTCCATGCCCGGGTCCATTCTCTCTGTGAAATCCCTAGCTTTGAGTTTGAAAAGAACCTATGACTGTGCTAAAATAGTCACTCCTGTGATTAGATTAGATTAGATTTAAAAATGAAGAGATTATGCAAATGTGTTTGATTAATCAAAAAAGAAAGTAACCAGGGTGGGCCTAGTCAGAGAGTCCACTATCTCAGAGAGTCCAAGTCTTGCCTGAAAGGAGGGATTCCAAGTGACAGAGATTTTGTTATTGATCTTGAAGAAGCATGTTGTGAACTGCCTATAGAGGGGACTATATGGCAAGGACCAGAGGAGCTAAAAGCCGTTTCCAGCTAATATTAACAAAATATGGACCTCTGTCTTACAAACACAAGGAAATAATTTCTGTCAGAAACCCAAAGGAATATGGAAGTGGATTCTTCCCTCGTCAAGCTCCAGATGAGAACATAGTCTGGCTGACACCTAGAGAATCTTCAGTTCTGGATAGAGAAACCAGAATAAAGAGGTTGCTGCTGTATGAAGAATGTGTATGCCGGCATGTGTGTATGTGGGTGAGGAGTCTTGTGTATGAATGGACACAATTCTGAGCCTATCACCAACTTGTGCAGGTGTGGTACAGATCCAAAGAACTACAACAAAGGCTTTGAGAAGTGAAAAATATAAGCTCAAACCTTAGACCAAACTCTGGGTGGCACAGGCATGCAGCAGGTCAAAACAGCGTAGCAAAGTCGTAGAGAACTAAACTGCCATTGGAACCACTACCAAAAGGCAAGAGAGATCTACCTAGGTTGATTTCTTGTTAAAACAAAAACAGGGGTCCCTGTATAATAAAAATTTGTGTACCTAAGCCTGATTTGTACCCCACATCTTTAAAGTAAAATTTTTTTTTTAAAAAAGCAAATATCCATCTTCCCCAGAGGCATTTAAAAAGTCAAAGGTACAATCCAAAATTACTCAGTATATGAAGAACCAGGACAATATGACAAAATCTCAAGGGAAAACATCATCAACAGATGCCAACTTTGTGTGTGTTGGAAAGACTTTAAACCTGCTGTGATCATCCTTTGTGACATAAAGGCATATTCTTTGGAATAAATGGAAAGATAAACATTTTCAGCAGAGAAGTAGAAACTATAAAAAAGAACCAGCTGGAAATTTCAGAAGTGAAAAATGTTAGATGTGAGATAAAAACATACTCTATGATCTTAATAATAGAATTCAGATGACAGAGGGAAAAGTAGGTGAATTTGAAAATGGTCCAACACAACAGCAAGTCCAGGGATTGGTTGAAGGTAAAGGCAGAGACTTAGAGGGGTCACAGCAGCATCAGTAAGAGCAGAGGATGAACTGACTCATCCACTAACCACCACTAGGCCTTAACCAAGCAGAAAACGGCATCAGGAGTTACATCAGCTGCTGAACTCAGCCTGTCAAGCAGTGACCAGGAAATAGATTGCTTCAAAGACCAGAGGACAGGGAAATAACTGTCAAGAGCCAGGGACTTTTTGTCCTCACCCCACCATGTCACTTAAAACACTTTGTATTCTCACAACTCTCTGAAGTATTTTTTCTGATTCTTTGGAGAGGAGCTGAGAAACAGGAGAAATTTTAAAGATAGCAAATGAATGATCTATTAATAAGGAGCTCTGCAAACTAGCTTTTAGGGATTGGATGTCTTTAGAATGTGAAGGAAAAAGAAGTGAAAATGGCTCCCAGGTATTAGGTCTGAGCAATTGGTGGGTGGTGCCACTTTCTAAAGTGATGACAGGGCCTTGAGAACTTCCTTTTAAAAGGAGCAGAATGGGGGTGAAAATCAATTGTTCTGCTCCAACAAGGCTAAATTTGAGTTGCCTAATAGATGTCAATGTGCAGATGCCAAACAGATAGTTGGATACAAAGTCTGTACCTCACGGGTGGAGTTTGGAAAAGCAATATAAATCTGAGAGTCCTCATCACTTAGAGGGTGTTTAAAGTCCAGGAAGAGAAGGTTAAGTAAATGCCACTTACTGAGGTGATGACGATGCCTTGAGAACTTCCTTTTAAAAGGAGCAGAATGGAGTGAAAATCAATCATTCTGCTCCAACTAGGCTAAATTTGAAGCACCTAATAGATGTCAATGTGCAAATGTCACATAGTTGGATACAGAGTCTATACCTCACGGGTGGAGTTTGGAAAAGTGATGTAAATCTGAGAGTCCTCATCACTTGGATGGTGTTTGAAGTCCAGAAAGAGAAGGTTCAGATGGGGCTGAGAGTTGACGAGGGAAGACCACAGTCCTATGTAAAGGAAAAGAAACCGGCAAGGGAGTCTGGTGATGGTGTAGCTGATCTTGGTGTTTCTTCCCCAGGAAAGGACTTTATAAGTTTTTGAGATTTTTTTTTTCTTCACAGTCTAGTGGCAAAACACAGACTCAGTTGAGATACAATTCTATAGAATGGAGAAAACTGAGGATGCTTGCGATTTAGGTGATACTACTGGTGTTTAAGAAAGGAGAAATGAGAAAATTGTGCTTAGACAAACTGTGAGAATCAGATATTCACATTCTGCTCATTTCCACCAGAACTTGATGAATCTGGGACAAAAGCCTCCAAATTGAACAGCTGGAACAAGATATCTATCACACACACTGTGGAAGCTAGAGCTCCCATAGCTTTTTATCCCATGTATTAATAAGTCTTGGGGATGTAAAAAGAGAAAATTTCGTTAGGATAATGTTGTGTACTTCTGTGTGGGATTATGAATCCTTAATGTTATTGTCTGTACTAATGTTTGTTGGACCAGGAAGAGGCAGCTGGCTCTCTGTGGTTTTCACAAGAAGATATCCACCTCACCAGGCTATCACAGTGAGAAAAATTTTAAATGCATAAATGAAGATGGATCATTTTCCCAGTCCCATTGCTTCTCTTTGTGGTGCATTTTGCCCCGAGATTACACAGATGAATGGTTTTATGGCCACTGAACTTGGCACAGCTGTAGATATAATATATTATACAATAAGAAATTGTTCAGAAATGGGGGTTATTATTGAAACATTATCTGTGTAATGCTGTCAAGTTCAAAAGCTACATGTGTCACTCTACCCCCTTATAGCACAGACTGGTCATATAAGTTAGAAATACTCTAGAGCCACTTTCAATTGATAGTCATAAGTCCTTAGAATATTGTTGACATTGTGATTTTCTGTTTT
This sequence comes from Cephalopachus bancanus, assembly GCA_027257055.1. Lineage (NCBI taxonomy): Eukaryota > Metazoa > Chordata > Mammalia > Primates > Tarsiidae > Cephalopachus > Cephalopachus bancanus. The sequence continues at coordinate 6,980,406 of JAPVLO010000013.1, read as the reverse complement.
TCTTCCTTTGTTTTCTTTTTCTGTTTTTCATTTAATTTGTGCCAGATGCAAAAGAAAAAGTTTTCTTTCATTCTTTGTCATTTTCTGCAGATCATTCCTCTGAAACTAGGGCCAATTTAGCGCGACCTCTTGTGAGGCTAAGCTCCCAGTATACCAACCCATTGCACCAGAGTCATCAAAGATGCAATTTCCTTGTGATCCACTAATTTTTAAAACGATGGAGTTTTACAGTCTTTCCTAAGGAAGTCCCAGGAGCACAAAACAATATTGAAATTCAGCTTAGTGTGTGAAAACATTGTATGCTTTTCTTCCAACCTCTCTGCATTTATGTCTCCATTCTCTGAGTGATAACACTGCTATAAAACCTCATGACTACACTGGAGTGTGTCACTTTGCTTATACCTAGGGGTGTGAGGCACTTGTAAATCTTGGTTCTTCCACTGCCAGGAGCTGATTAAAGTGTGCTGGCTTGCTCTGGTCCTTGGTTCCTTCCCACATTTCCACTGTCATTGCCAAATACCAGCAGTCACTGACAGGGCTCCCTGGTCTGCCTCTGCCAAGCGAAATGTTTTGAAATTAAAAATCAGAAGAAATGGCGCAATGAGTGCTTGATCAGGTGGTTTCTCCTTAGGAAACAGCTTAATGGGGGAAATTCAGTAAAACCTCCCAGTGGCGGCTCCAACGCGGAACTTGAATTTAAAGAAACAGGATTTCTTTCTTCAATTAGACAAATATGACCAAGTGCCTCAATGTGAGAACCTTTGGTTCTTGAGATACTTATTTTTGAATGTTGTCTGTTGAGTTTCTGATTCTAAGTGTAATACCTGCTCATTCTAGGAAAAGTTGGAGAGCATGCAAAAAGTATACAGGAGAAAATAAAAATGATTATTCATAGCCTCACCAAAATTTTGATCATTTTATTCTCTCTCTCTCTCTCTCTGTCTCTCTCTCTCTCTCTCACTCTCTGTATATTTAGAGCATTTTTCAGGATTATTAAAGAATCTATAAAACTATGTCAATATTTGTATAATTTTCCATTGCGTGGAAGTACCAACATGGCTATAACTTATTTTTTATTATAGAATATTTAACCACTTCTCTTAATTTTGCACCATTATGAATAATAAACATTGACCATAAATAAATCTTGGTGCACGTATGTGATACATTCCTGAGGTTCATTTTCGAGATTATAATCACCAAATCAAAAGCTATAAAAAATTGTAAGACCTGATATCAAAATGCCCTCTAGAAATGTACTAGCTCATATCATCAGCAGTGTAGGATGTATACTTTGTAACTCATCTTTGCCAGCACTGGGCACTATTCTTTTTAAAAATACCTTTGCCAATTTGAAATAAGGCTTCATTACATTAGTCTGTATTTCTTTGATTGCTAATGAAGCTGAGTTTTCTACATATTTAATGCATATTTGCATTTCTCCTGTGAATTAGTCACTTATGACATTGGCTTATTTTTCTGTTTGAGTGTTAGTGATTTTCTTTTCAATTTGTCAGAGCTCATTATAGATTATAGCTATCACATTTTTCTCTTGCCATAATTTTTTTTTTGTTACAAATGTGTTTCCAGCTTGTCATTGACCTTTTAATAATGACTATGATTTCTTAAACCAGCTTTAATTCTTAGTAACTTATGTTTTTCTGTCTGAGTTTTCATTGCTTTGATGGCTTTTTAATACCATATGGTCTTCTCTACCTCCAAAATTAGTTAAATAGCCTAAAACATTGCTCGTTTTTTTTTTAATGGTTTTACTAAACATTTAAAACTTTGCCATATCTGGAAATTTATTCTGGTAAGTGGCATCATGAGAATCCAATGCAGAGTTCCTCCTCTATCACTTCTCTATCAGTCAAGCTTCTCTCAAATATAAAATCACACATATAGGGGTGTGTGTGTGTGTGTGTGTGTGTGTGTGTGTGTGTGTGTGTGTACTCACTAGGATCTATTTGGGGGCTGCATGTTCCATTTCATTTATGGTCAATTTTTGTAGAACGCAGTATTTTAATTACTCCTCATTAATTCCCATGTCTAATCACACAATCCTGTCCTCACTGTTCTGCCATTTGAAACTTATTACATATACTAGCATATTTTTTTAACAAACATTAAGATCATGTTATTAGGGTTAAAGAAAAATATAACCAGAATGTTAACTGAACTTGCTTTAAAACTACTGTGATTTGGTACAGTTAACTAAAATTGATACCACAGGATTGTACAAAGTAAGGATACTTCCAATATATGTAGTTTTAGTTAACAGAGTACTGTTCCTGTATAAATTAGTTTGTGAATTAAAAAATAATAATTTTCTAACCCATTAATCTTAAAAATATTTATAAATTGCATTTTAGATTCCAAGCATATTTTTTTTTGTCTCTCAAGGAAATATTATATTCTTTATGTAAATTAGACACATTTTAAGGTACATCCTAGTTATTTTAAATATACTTTAAATGAATTTTTTTTACATTACATTGTAATACTGATTATACTCTTAGGCAGGAAAATTACTGATTTAGTAGATATCTATCTTGTGTCTGACTTCTTTCCTGAACTCTACTACTACTCTAAAAATAGATTTTCTCTCTGTTTAGTCTCTTTAGTATTCTGGAAGAGTAAAACAGCTCTTTTCTACCTCTTATTCTCCAGTGATTATATTTTTTATTTCAATTCATGTCCTGTTGAGTGAAATTTTCCATAATTTTATAACAAATTTAAATAGTGCTAAAGATAACAAATATCACTCACTTCTTTTCTTTTTAAATTTAAATGTAAGTGTCTCTTGTGTTTCCTTTCTGGGAATTATGTTGGCTCTTGGTTTAAGGTAAATAATCATGCTTACATTAAAAAAGATCCTTCTTTTTATAGTTTTCTTAAAATTGAATCAGAAATATTTTTAAATATCATAAATGCCTTTTTAACTTTTACTGAGGTTCTAGATTATGTTTCCCTTTCAACTTGTTGATGTAGATTACTGCAGTAGTATATTTACCAATTCTGAAATAACTTTGTGTTTTGAAGAGAGACCCTACTTGGTTGAAGAAAATAATTATTTGGTTACATTACCAAATATTTTCCTTAATAATTATTAAGATTGTTTAATCATAAGGTGATAAGTGGACTTGAGCTACTATTTCTTTTCTTCATAATTTTTTCTATGTTTGGTTTGAGTTTTATGGTTTGGATTATGCTAGTTTTATAACAACTATATATATAATATTTTAACCTGAAAGTGTTTAAATAGCAGGAGAATAATTCTATTTTTGAAAAACATCTTATAGTACTCATCAATTCAGTCCTCTGGCATGAAGCCCTTTTTGATGTAATTTTTCGAAAATATATTTACTTTCTTCCTTGATTATTGCAGTTTTCTTATTGTTGTTTCCTTGGTTTAGTTGAGAGAAAATTTATATTTTCTCAGATAATTTCCATCTTTATATGAGCTTACAAATTTAGTGACAGAGTTATATGTCATTATAGAAATAGAAAAACTCTTCTTTTTTGGAATCTGCATTCATCTGGCATACTTACTCTCTTTCCATAATAACCTCCTCCCTCCAAAGCTATCAATTACATCTGTGTATTCTCAAGGAGTTCTGGGTACTCAAAAAACAAGACCTGTTAACTCATAGCACTTGATGTTATCCTCCGCCTGCCTTGGCCTTCGGAGGCAGAACCCAGTATCTCCCTCTATGTATGACTACTTGTACAAGTCAAGACCATTTCTTCTGGTTGTTGCTGTTATCTTCCTCTGCTCATTGATAGAGATTCATAAGTTCTGATGTCCTCAAGACTCAAAGTCATTAATGGAACCCAAGTTAAGGGTAGCTTTCTACCCTCTTTGGTATTATACTCTGCACAGGGACACCCAAGAATCAGCAGAGGACAATCTCACTCAAGATATCCAGAATGGAACCCTGAGCATTATAGTTGGCTAACACACCCTCACCACAAACCTGAGGTACTGCATGTAAATTCAGTTTTAATTGACAGGAGGCTGGAATTGAAGAAAAGTCAAGATGAGAAAGACTATGCTTTATGCAGAAACAGCCTCTTTGTCGACCAAGGCTTTGTTAATGTATAAAGCTTGTCTTCCTTTAGCTTGAGTACTTTCTGAAGAAACTTCTCAGCTCCTTCTGTAAATGGACTTCTGCAATCTGAACACATCACTTGGCTAAACAGGACCTATTGTCTTAACACAGAGGGAAATAGACACAATTTAGAACAGTACTTGGATTCTTCTTCTATATCTTGGCTTCTTCCACTATATGTGACAGGTTCCCTTTCCTTATTTATAAACTAAATTACATTTATTTTACCTGTTTTTCTCCCTTGACATTAGACAAGAATTATCTGTTTTGCTTTGTTCTGTTCGAATACATACTTGATAGTTTAATGACTCCATTTAATTTCTTTAATTTTTACCTTTATTTATTTATCTTTCTTCAATTTGTTTACTTCTTTGTTTGATATTTCTGCTAGACCTTGTTTTTTTTCATATAATATATATTTAGAAGATACTATTTGTTGTTGTATTGTTACATTTTAAATTTCCAAATGGCTTGATACTTTCCATTTATATCTACATGATTGGTTCATAGCTTATTGTATTCTGAAAATGTGTATGGTTTGTACATTTTTTTCACTGAAAATTTTATTGAGGTTTTCCTTCATGGTCTAACACATGATTATTTCTATAAATGTTTAATGTATACTTGAAAAAAAAGCCTATTCTTTGTTTGTGGGATTTACAGTTTGATATGTTTTTTCCCCCAGGTTACCCATTAATTCAAATCTTATTTATTAGTGTATTAAAACACCTATGACTTTGTTTTGAACACTTGAGAGGTCAAAACTCCAATGAGTGTTTTAAAGTTCCATTGTAATGGCACTGCAGTTCTCCTACATTTCTAAGAATTTTGGATTTTTCTTTCTTTCTTTTTATTTATTTATTTATTTATTTTTTGTGTTGGAGTCTCACTCTGTCACCCAGACTGGAGTGCAGTGGCCGCTCCCGGCCACTGCAGCCTCGACCTGCTGGGCTCCAGCAATCCTTCCGCCTCAGCCTTCCAAGTAGCTGGAACTACAGGCACGCGCTACCACGCCCGGCTAATTTTTGATTTATTGTAGAGATGAGGTCTCGCCAAGTTGCCCAGGTGGGTCTCGAACCTGTGGGCTCAGACAATCCACTCACCTCACCTCCCAAAGCGCTGGGATTATAGGCTGAGCCACCGAGCCCAGCTATTTCTTGATCTAGTTAATAATCAGGGCCATAATTTTACCTTTTAGGGAGTGATTCTTTTTCTTTTTGTCTCAAATACTATTTTGTATGCAATAGGTATTTCCATACATACCGTTTTTGCACTTTTGTGAATCTTTTTTAGTATAGTATACTAGTTATAAATGCAAATTTGGAGTAAAAACCAGCAGGGTTTATTTATTATTGTGCCTACTTAACTGTCTGTCATTATTTCCTCTTCTGTAAAATGGATATGTCAGGATCAGTTTGCTGACTCCAACTCAAGTTGGTTTGGTTTTTCTGTGCCCCCTGTGTGTGTTGGCTTCATCCTCAGACTGGTTATATGCAAAGCTGCAAAAGGATATTGTGGTGAAGTCTTCACATCTACAAACTAAGGTGTCTCATCTTAAGGAGCAAGAGTACTTTTCTGGTCAGTTTCCCTTCATATATGATTGGTCTCATAAAAGTGCCGGATTGAGTAGGGTTTTCATGAAGTCACTCTTACAAATTGAAGGTCTGATAAGTTTTTTGTGAACAAGACTACAAGAGGAGGACTGATAACTTAATAAAAAATGGGTCTATTAGGATGGAAAAAAGCAGAAATCAATAATGAGTGATAATAATAGCACTTACCTCATTTTAGACCAGGGCATCTTGCTAACGCAATTAGAAGAGCATTTGGCACATTGCAAGTGCTCAATATATAAATAAAAATTCTATTATTATTAACATTTTCATATTATTTTTTATTTCCTGTAAGCAACTTGTATTTGAATTTTTAAAAACCTACCCTGAATTTTGCTCTTTTAATAGAATTTATACCATTTTCTACAATTCTTAGAATTTTCATTTACTGATTGGTTCTGTCTTCTTGTTTTATAAACTACTGGGCATTCTGTCTTCCTTCATATTTCCTTGATTCTTGGTCTTTTGCTATCTGAACTGTATGCATTTTCTTGTTCCTCAGTGGTTTGTAAGGTATAACTGCTATTTTTCAAATTTAATAAGTACCTAAATTTAAGACTAACAATTGAGATTGTGTTTAAGATTAACTTAAGCCTATGTGTTTCTTCTAATCTCTTTAAAGAGCAATGTAAGAGAAAAACATAGAAAGTTTTATCTATCCCTATGTGATGTGAAGACAAATGGGTAAAAGAACAAATTAGTAGTTTTGTAGAAAATGTAATTTAGTTTCTTTTTCAATAATCTACAAGACCGTGACCTTCCCGTGTGTTCCTTTGGCCATATTTTCTCAGCCTCTCCACATGAGTGCTCTTTCACACTAAGCCATGTCTGGTGCCTATCTCCTTTACTCTACATACAGTCTAGTATCTCACTGCCATGGCACTCAAGGAAAGAAAATATAAACACAGTTCTCCTAAAGGAAACAGTCTAGAAAATTCAACTCTACCCAGTGAAGACAACAGTTTTGATTACTATGCTCAGCGGTTTGCTCACATTTTTTTTTTCAGAAGCCTTCATTCCAAACAGAATCATACTTTTCCTTTCAAGACACAAATTTTCCCCAAGACAAAAACATAATCTTATTTATGAATATTATGAACTCTCGTTTCATGAATAGTCAATACAAATTTACGTATGCACATTAAGAGAAGCACGAAAATAGTAGTTGGCCTTTGAAATGTGCCATTCCTTCTCAAAGTTGTTACTTAAAAGTGTGGATGTAGTCTCAAACATGGCAACCTATTAAAGGGGGAGGGAGTTGAGTTTAAAGAAACCAGAAAAGATGGGCTCAGCATTTATCATTTCATCCTGTATTTGCTGAAGTCCTAAAATCTAGAAGACACAATGAGGTATGGAATCTTAAAAAGGCTACCATACAGTAAGTGAGATATAGCATTTGTGCCATGATCTCAATTTATAAAATCCTTTAAAATGTGGTAAGAAATTAGAGAGATAGAAAAAATCAGAAATTTTGGAAGCGAACAGGCTGATGGTCATAGAGCAGGATTAAAAAATATTTAAAACTAAGTTGGAATGTAGCTCCTCCTTAGTGATCTTTGGACATACAAATGTAGGTTCAAGATAAGTAGCCTCTACCAAAGGGAGAGCAGAGTTCAGCATTTGACTGAAAATATAAAGCAATATACAAGAAACCTTTAATACTAAGGTATATATTTAGGAGAAATGTGCATAGAAGTGGCAGTTACTTTAAGAAAGGGAGCCCAGCCGGGCTCGGTGGCTCAGCCTGTAATCCCGCGCCTTTGGGAGGCTGAGGTGAGTGGATTGCCTGAACCCGCGGGTTCGAGACCCGCCTGGGCAGCGAGACCTCATCTCTACAATAAATCAAAAAAATCAGCTGGGCATGGTAGCGCGTGCCTGTAATTCCGGCTACTCGGAAGGCGGAGGCGGAAGGATCGCCAGAGCCCAGCAGGTCGAGGCTGCGGTGGCCGGGAGCGGCCACTGCACTCCAGTCTGGGCGACAGAGTGAGACTCCAACTCAAAAAAAAAAAAAAGAAAGGGAGCCCAAGATCCAATATAAAGAGATCATATGTCAATACTAGTGGAATCATGATTCTCAGATTATTTTATAGAGTTCTACTTAGAAAAAAAAAATCAGATAGCAAATATCACCTTGTTACATTTACTGTAAATTATTCTGTACACAAAATTATAAATTAAGTGTCATACATTCAATTTTTATATTTTTGAAAACCTATGATTATTAATAACATTTACTTGCTAAATTACTTAAGTGTAATAATCTAGTTCCTAAAAAGAATAACTACCTTTTCAAGATAATAGTAATAATAATAATGACAATAAAAATGCAGACCTATTTTCACTTGTTTTGTCATATTTCATATTTATATAGCTATGCAAAGTAAGCTAGAATTTTCATTTTTCTTATAAGAAAATTTAGGCTCAGTAAGCTTAATGTAAATAAAATGCCATTTAAACCTTGATCCTCCTGGTTTGAGTCCAGTGAGTGTTCATTTCCACTATCTAATACTTAATGTTGTCAAAATAGTTCAATGAAAATGATTTGTTTTTCTTAGGGACACATGGTTTCCAATAACCATTAAAATAAAACACAGCAACCACCCACAAATAATCACATCACCTGGGTCCAGGCGATATTGATCACTCACATGACAGAAACGGCAGGGATTAAAATTGTTAAGGAAATCCAGGGTAAGCTTTTTCACTAATATAGCAATGTTCAAGCACTGCTCATCAATAATCGTGATTTCAAAATGGATGAAAATTCAGATATGATCTTTTGCAAATCAATAAAGCTTCTATCCCTATATTTCCTCATGAGCCCTTTCTCAACACTGTTGCAGTTACCATGAATTCTTCAAGGTTACATTGATCACACAGTTGATATTGCTGGAAGCTGTGTTTTGAATGTGCAATTTTGGCTCATTAATGAAGGAGCTTCTGCAGGTCATTGCAAGGGAGCAATGAAACTAAAATACTACTAATAAGACATCACAGAACTATGAACCTGCTTGACTCTTTAAAAAAATCATTGGAAGTGCCAAATATCCTTGACAGCGAATCTGGCATTAATCAAACCACTGTTCTGTCCAGCTCTGCAGTAAGTACCTTGGAGGATATAAAGACATATAAAGCATGTAGTAAAGGAACTTATTAGCCAGGAGTGTAGGACAAAAATTAAACACATAAAACAATCATAGAGCAAAGAGTAACAGTTACAATTAATTGCTCAGTTGTTTTGTATAGCTTAGAAGCATATATATAACCCTTGAGGAAATACGTGTGCTAATATGATATGAGACATTTCTACATATCAAAAAGTTTCAGAGGTAACATCACTTTTTAAAGAGTTTGTTTATATCAAAGAATTTATTTGCCTCCAAATGAATCAATTTTATTATCACCTGAGGAGCTGCTAGACGCAAATAGTCCTTAGAATTAAGCCCAATAAAAAGAGTGCACTGATAAATTTTTTTCTGACCCTTTGGCACTGCTATTCTGCCGACAGCAAATGTGATCAACAGGTCTCATAAGCCTGTGGAAGATCACTCTCTTCCACATCAACAAAGGCAAAGCCCGTTTATATGAGGTTGCTTGTTTTGCCCCAATATCAAACATCATGAAAATAGCAATGCATATTTTGAAGAAAATTTTCTTCTCATGAATGCTGTCCTTATTCACACAATGTGCTTTATGAATGTATCTATACTACAACCGGGTACTCAATAAATAGCGTTCAATTGAGACAATGTTTAGTAGTAAATGGCATCGGCTTATTTCTGATAATGCTTGCAGATATGTAGGCATCTTATTATGATTGAAAGAAAGGCACTGATAAGATATAGTAACTTGGTTTTTAGAAAGTCAATAATGTAAGGAAAGTTGTTAATGGGGAAATATTATGAGATGATTATTTTTAGAACCCCAGCATTGAAGCCAAAATCACACAGAAAGCAGTAATTTCAACATGGAAATAACGGTTTAGCTCTTAACTGGCAGAAAATCTTGGGACGGTCCCTGGATTTCTTATTGGTTACGATAATAAGTTGCAGAGAACAGAAATCCCCTAGATAGTTAAAGCAAGGAACTTAGAAAGGAGCTCATGGCTAAAAGAGGATTTGGGAAATGTGGTCTTCGGTTTTTCTCTACTGTATTCCTGGAATGCACACGGTTAGGGTCTGGAGTGTATGTTGATAAGCCAGTCTGTAGCATCCGCTATTGTCTAAATTTAGGTTAATTATAATCTAGGTGGCTAGGAATTATTTATGAGTGTTTATTTAAAGCATGTTTCTATTATTTTTAGCTTTTGCTAAATCTAATAACAAAAATGAATGCATGCATTTTTGCTTTATTAAACATTCATTAATTTAATCTAATAAGTACTAGACAGATATGTAATTTTGGTGATTTGGAGGAAAACAAAGAGAAATCAAACAGATTTTCTGCCCTTAAGGTGTTTTCATAGAGAAGGTGTTAAATTGTGAACATGTTGATAATTAGTCTCAGGTAGCTTTGTAGTTGATGGTTATAGACTCTATAACATTCTTTGACTTACTTTGAGATGTAATAGATTATTTCCCATTGAATATATCATTTCGATATGAAGCCTGGTAAAGATGATTTGGAAGAGAAGCAAAGGCCACTTTCCTGGAAAATACGTAACCAGAGTATGTCATTGATAACCTGGTTAAATATTAAGTCATCATGTAGTTTATGTGTGGTTTAACTGAATTATTATTTGCTGAATTTTCCAGATATTATTCACGGCTTGAATATTAAAAAGCAGATAAAAAGTAAATCTGTCAATTTCATAAGTCAACTAACTCCTGTTTTGAGCTCTAAAACTAACTTCAGATGAATTTACCTTAGAGTAATCATATTTAGGGTTTCTGGCCAACATATATTGGATTCTAGAACATATACTAGGCCGACTGGGCCATTCTAGGTGGCAGAGTGTGGTAAAATAAAACCATAAGCAATGGGCTCTGCCACACAGACTGCTGAATTGTCAGGTTTTTTCAGATTCTGTGTCTCCGGCACCCGCCAAGCAGGAGATTTGCGATGAATAGCGCCCATATTGATTTTTCCATAATGGAGTGTAAAAGAAAAATGGACAGGTTTTGTTGCAGGTATTTTCATGGGGTACTAAATTGGAGGATTAGTTGCAAACAGCAGTACTGATAAAGTCTGCTGTCCATCTTGATGGTTGGGTCTTTCTATTAAAATGACACATAAATAACCTATTATATCCCCCACCCATGGAAATTCAAATGTACCTGTCAACTTGATAAAGTACTTGCCTGGAGGGAAGCATTGTTTACATTTTCACTCCATTCTTCAGAAAAAGTGAGATTCTAATTATTTCTCCCACTGTAAATTAATGCTGACTCTGATGGTTAGCATATCTCTGTATTGTTACATCTTTTGGAAAGTTAAATAATAGAACTGATCCATCATGTATTATGCAATATGTATTTTATGACAGCTTTCCCTGGGCACTTCCATCTCCTCTCTCTCTATATAAATGCTCATTTCTACTCTCACTTTTGTGCTTTCTGCATTTTTCTTTCTCTTTCCTAGCCCTTGATAAATCCTTATTGATTCCCAGTTAGTTGCAAAACTTTGAACTTCCACCCTCTTTAACCTGCTTTGCATTTTCCTTTTATTGAAAAACACATCTACGATTTTCACCTGACGACTACCTGTTTTCAATGAACATACTATAATATGTAATATTTAGTCTCATTCTGGGATATTTTCCCCATTATATCGATCATGCCTGAAGACATATCATTTGGTTAGATTTAGATTTTCTACCTTTTAGCCAATTAGGTTTTATTTAGAGTAATTCATCTTTTTCTTGTTATCTCTTGGCTAATATCTTGTCATTTCTTGGTTGATACTTGTGATTATTATTACATGAAATTATGCACTTATTATAATAAGCTCTTACTACTTTTCCCAATTTATTACATGTATTTCTCCTTCAAATAATCCTTCTTTCTGATCCTCCCACACACTCCCTAATCTCTACCAAAAATTTATTTCTTCGTGGGCAGAATGTACATAGGAGAACACCTAGTCTCCATGAATTCCTGCAACAATCCAACAGCAGTTACCTAAGATAACCTTGGGAATACTATTACCTTATAATCCTGAATCCAGACTTTTCTATACATAGATACTTATGAATACACTTATCAATTGAGTACTGTGGCCATTAAACTCTGTGTGTACACTAAGTGACCTTGGAATTAAAACATCTGAAAGGTAAAGAGTCAGACAATCAAAGTGCAACTGCCGCCCATTTGAAGACCCCCACTCAGCCATTTCAAAAATCGTGGCTGAGCAGAATACTGCCTAATGTACTCTGAGCACAGCCTCCCCAGCTATTTTCTTAAAGTATCTTCAGGGGCGGAATTGATTACCCAGTTGCTCTTTTTCCTCAGTTTGTAGACTTCAAGGCAACTTCTAGCTTAATCTTCTCTAATATGTGTTTCTTTCCACAAGCGAATTCCTACCTGAGTTTAAAATATTACACCACAAAATCATTGTCAAATTTAAATTGGGCGTTTTCAACATAAAAAATTTGAAAATCTGTAAATAGCCTTCTCTTGAGCTAATTTACCAAAAGTTAAATAGAATATAATGCCCTTTAACCAAAAATAGGAAGGTAACTTAATAACTTCATTATTTTAATGTATAAGTTTTGAAATCAGTTTTTAATAATCATTTGTCTTTCAAACCTCTATTCAATTTTTCCATCAATCAAGTAATATGATTGTATTTTCATAGATTCCAAGAAAATGTGCTAAATGATTTGAAAAATATGTTAGTATATTATCTGTCAATTATTCTTTTATTTACAATTATTTTATACTATCTTGAAAATTATATTTGTTGTAGTGAAAATTGGGATGACAGTTTTATCTCCTCTCTGTCTTCATTCTTGCAAAGTAAATGGGTGAATTGAATATCTTAGTTAACAATTTTTGACTTTCTTAGTACACTTAAGAGCAAAATAATAGGCCTGAAAGAATTAACAGATAGTCTGAAAAAACATACTGTAAATTATGAATTTGTGCCTAGCTGATGACCAAGTTGTCAATAAAAAATAAAGTTGTAATTTTAACAAAGATAATGATAGGCTGTTACTGAAAAGTTTTTAGCTGTTTCCAGATTCTTTCAATTTGATGTTGCTTGCAGTATAGATTAGAATATTCTTTAATTACCCAGAAAATATAGATGCTCTGTGTGTGTGTGTGCGTGCGTGCACGCGTGTGCATGTGTATGTGTGAGAAAGAGAGAGAGAGATATAGAGAGAGAGAGAGATCACTAATGTTTACCCTTATTTAACCATTCAGACTCATGTAACTAACCAAATAAATGAGAGAAACTAGACAGTGCTTCATACCATCATAAGTCATCTACAATAAGCAATCCACAAATCCAGCTTGTCCATTCCTTTGTATAAAGAGAGACTCTGACTCTGTCTAATAAGTATACTTATACTTCTAGTAATGTTATAGACCAAACAGTAGATGAGTTTCATGTTAATCAATAGTCTTTTAATAAAAGTTCTGGAAATGTTATTTCCTTTAAATACTAAGTGAGAAATAGTAATCATGATTCTATCTCTTGAATCTTGATTTTCTGACTCCAAATATGGATACATTGATGAGCCATGTTTATTTATTTTGGCATTGTACTCTTTTAGAATAAAGCAACATTGAAAGAAAAAGATACTCAGGTAACAAATCTGCACATGTACTCACAGAATCCCTAATAAAAAATATATTTATCATTATTATTTGATCTATAGGTACTTGAAAGTGAAAAAATATATATGTATATATATATTTTGAGTTGGAGTCTCACTCTGTCGCCCAGACTGGAGTGCAGTGGCCGCTCCCGGCCACCACAGCCTCGACCTGCTGGGCTCCGGCAATCTTTCCACCTCCTCAGCCTTCCAAGTAGCTGGAACTACAGGCACGCGCTATCACGCCCAGCTAATTTTTTGATTTATTGTAGAGATGAGGTCTCGCCAAGTTGCCCAGGCAGGTCTCGAACCCGCTGGCTTGGGCAATCCACTCACTTCAGCCTCCCAAAGGCGCGGGATTAGAAGCTGAGCCACCGAGCCCGGCTGAAAGAGAAAAGATTGACTTAATGTAATATTATACTTCACAGTCTTGGATTTCCTATTATTCTATTTATTTCTTATTATTCTAATTCATGTTCATTACTATAATACTCTACTATATTGAGAAGCTGAAATTGTCTTAGAAATGATTTAATATAGATGCTCCTCAACTTAAAATGGGGCTACATCAGATAAACATTTGTTTGTCAGTTGAAAATATGCTAAGTCATTCTGTGGGGGTGGTCTCTGCCATGTGAGTGCTCCTCCCTTCCTTCCTCTCCAACACCCACCAGGGATAACATGACCACTTCAGGGACCTTTCTCAAACACTAGCAGCCATTGTGGCCCCAGGTCAGGGCTTCAGACAGGGCTTGCCCTCAGGGGCTACCATTGCTATAATAGTGTGTCTCATGGAGCAGGGAGGGAATAAAGAGGTGGGATGCCTCCGCACAGCCAGGTCTTGTAGGGGCCCCACCCACCTGCAAACTGATGAAGAAATGACAACTCTCCACTGCTTCTCTTCTACCCTTGGGCAAAAGGGGCAGTCTTACCCAGATGGAAGGAGGTCATGCCATTCCCCCAAGAGCACCTGAGCCAGAGTAGAGCTGCAGGGACCCTCTTGGATATCTGCCAATCTTGCTGAGAAGACCCACGGTCGGTGGAGGAGGCCATTAGAGCTCCAGGCAGGGTGCCTAATAAGTGTGCTGGAGGGAGGAAAAAGCCTCTGAGCTAGAAGAAAAGACTTGCCCTGTCTCTGGCAGACTGCACTGGTGAAGACATACCAGAGGATTTCCCCTCAGCTCAACACCCTCCCTGCCACTACTACCCCATAGACAGGCAGAGCAGAGGAAGAGGGTCAGGCAAACAAGCAAACAGATAAAACTGCTACCTCAGCAGTAGCAACATTATCTAATAAAAAAATAACAAAAAATAAAAAGAGAAGAATCTGCTCTCACAGATGAGGAAGAACCAGTGAAAACACACTGACAATCTCCAAAGCCTTATTGAGTTGACACTCACAAAATTGCTTCCCAGATCCCAAGGAATGGAACCCATCCAGAATGACCTGACCCTGATGACAGGCATAGAATTCAAATTATGGATAATAGGGGCACTTATGAGATCCATGATTAAGTGGACACACAAATCATTCAGGCCATGAAAACAGTGCAGGAAGTAAAAGCTGAGCTGACCATTTTAAGAAAGGACCAAACTGAAACTTCTGGAAATGAAGAATAATTCTGTCCTGGAATTTCAGAACACAGTAGCAAGTCTTAACAGCAGAATCAACCACACATAGGAAAGACTCTCTCAGAACTTGAAGATCAAACTATTGAACTAACCCAGTCTGACAAAAAACAAGGAGAAAAGAGCTAAGAAGAAGGAATAAAGCCTTCAGAGTTTGGGATTATGTAAAGAGACCAAATCCATAGTTGAATGGCATCCTTGAGAAAGAAGGGAAAATTGAGAACACCTTAGAACAAGCCTTTCAATATGTCATCCAAGAAAACTCCCCCTATCTCACTAGAGAGGCAGCCATGCAGATGCAAGAGATTCAGAGAATGCCTGTGAGGTATTACATGAAGGCCATACTCAAGGCACATAATAATTGATCTTGCCAAGGTGAGCATGAAAGAAAAAAATCCTAAAGTCAGCTAGAGAGAAGGAACAGAGTACTTACCGTGGAAGACCCATCAGAATAGGAGCAGATATCTCAGCAGAAACCCTACAAGCCTGTAGGGTCTGAGGTCCCATCTTTAAAAATCTTAAAGAAAACAAATTCCAGCCAAGAATTTTCTACCCTGCCAAACTAAGTTTTATTAATAATGGATAATTAAAATCTTTCCCAGACATTCAATTCCAAAAAGAATATGTTACTTCCAGACCACCCCTTAGGCATATGCTTAAGAAAGTTCTAAGCACAAAAACAAAAGAACAGTTCCACCCATTGCAAAAGCATTGGTAAGTACAGAGTTTACAGACTATACAAATCCACCACAAAATAAAAATAACAAAGCAGCCTCTTAATAGCAATATGACAGGAACAAAACCCACATACAAGGTCAGACAATTAAGTTCACAAAGTCATCCTAGAAAAAGGGCTACATACCTCATTGTTGAATATCACTATAGTCACCTTCAAAGTACTCCCCTTGGGAAGCAATGCACTGATTCCAGTGCCTTCTCCGCCCATCAAAGCAATTTTGGAACTCTTATTCTGGAATGGCCGTCAGAGTTATCGTCATTTTACCCTTGATGTTCTGAATATCATCAAAATGTCTTTTTTCATTATTTCCTTTATTTTTGGGTAAAGAAAAAAGTCATTGGGGGACATATCAGGTGATTAGGGAGGGCATTCCAATGCAGTTATTTGTTTACTGGCTAAAAGCTCCCTTATAGAGATTGCTGTGTGAACTGTTGCGTTGTCATGATCCAATAGCTTCTTCAGGACTATTTTTACATACACCTTTCTCATGCCAAGATTTTTTCAATCAATTAAGAATTTCCTAACAGTTTCTCTATTGATTTTTATTCAGACCATTATGCTTCTCACAGTTAGTCGAATATTTTGATGCATAATTCAGTGAATTTTTGTAATGTTTTTGTCAGTTCTGCTTGTTACTGGCCATCCTGACACCTCTTCATCAGTGATGCTTCCTGTCCCTTCAGAAAAATGTTTAATCCATTTTTATACTCCTGTTTTCTTCATGGCATTAGCCCCATAAACTTAGACTAATATATCCCTGATTTCACTTCCACTCTTGCCAAGGTTAACAAGAAATTTGATGTTTGTTAATTGCTCTAATTCAAGCTCTGGCAACTCACGACAGCACACAAAAATACGCAATGACAATAATGAACACTGCTCGGCAAGACACCACCACATGTTGATACAAACATTGCTGTGAGACACTGATATACCAAGGTTGTGAAACCTTACTGAGTTGTTTGTACAGTGCTGCAAATGTAAATCCATAGTGTCAAGTTCATGAACTTAATTGTGAGACCTCACATTGATAATTAACTTAAATGTGAATAGACTGAACAAGTCCCTGAAAAGGCAAAGTATAGCAAACTGGATAAAGAAATAGGATCCATCCTTCTGCTGCCTTTAGGAAATGCATTTCACTGTAGATAACACCCAAAGGCTGAAGGTAAAGGGCTGGGGGAAAATATTCTGGGCAAATGGAAAATAAACAAACAAACAAACAAAAACAAAGTCAGGAGTAGCTATTCTTATATCCAATAAAACATACTTTAAACCAATATAAACTGTAAAAGGACACTGAAGGACACTACATAATGATAAAATATACCAGTAAGAAATAACCATCTCGAATGTATACGCACTCAACATAGGAGCACCCAGATTTATAAAACAATTGCCAATTAAACTAAGAAATGACTAAACAGCCATAAATTATAGTCAGACACTTTAATACCTTGCCAACAGCATTAGACGGATCATCCAGCAAAAAACTAGCAAGGAAATCTGGAACCTTAACTCAGTACTTGCTCAATTTGATCTAATAGACATCTACAGAACATTTCATCCCCTAACCACAGAATATATATTCTTCTCATCAGCACATGACTCATACTCTAAGGCCAATCACATACTTGGATGTAAATCAAGCAAGAACAAATTTCTAAAAGTTGCAATCATACCAAGCATCTTCTCAGACCACAGGAGAATAAAAATAAATATCATCACCAATAGGAATCCTCCAAATCACACAAATTCATAGACATTAAACAACATGCTTCTGAATGGCTTTTGAGTTAACACAGTAATCAAGGCAGAAATCAAGAGATTTACAGAAACAAACAAAGCAAAGACACAACACACCAAAACCTCTGAGTTACCATTAAAACAGTTCTGAGAAGGAATTTTATGGCATTGCACACACATATCAAGAATATAGAAAGATCTCAGATAAACCGTCTAATGTCACACCTAAGGTTCTGGAAAGAAAAGAGCAATCCAATTCTAGAATTAGTAGAAAAATGGAAGTCAGTAAAATAAAGTCACAGCTAAATGAAATAGAGGACCCAAGAAATCATACAAAGGTTCTACAAGATGAAAATCTGGTTCTTTGAAAGGATAAATAAGATTGACAGACCCCTGACCAGATTACCAAAAAGAAGAGAGAAAAAAGTAGAATAAACATGATTATAAATTTAAAAAGCCATGTTACAATCAATCCTAAAGAAGTACAAAAGATTATCAGAGATTACTGTATGCCAGTAAATTGAAAATCTACAGGAAATGGAGGAATTCCTCCAAGATTGGAATAGGAAGAAGTTGAAACCCTAAACAGACCAATAACAATCCAGTAAATCAACTCAGGAATAAGAAACTTCCCCATAAAAAAGAAAAGAAAAAGCCCCGAGTCAGATGGTTTCTTTTTTTTCTTTTCTTTTCTTTTCTTTTTTTTTTTTTTTTTTTTTGAACTGGGGTCTCACTCTGTCGCCCAGACTGGAGTGCAGTTTCTTAGCTGAATTCTATAAGACATACAAGAGGAGCTGACATCTATCCTATTGAAAGTATTTTAAGCAACCAAGAAGGAGGGAATTCTCCCTAACTTATTCTATAAAGTCAACATCATCCTGAAATCCCCAAATGGCAAAGACCCAACAAGGAAAGAAAACTTCAGACCAATATCCTTGATGAACATAGTTGCAAAAATTATCAACAAGATTCTAGAAAATTGCATTCAACAGCACATTTCAAAAATCATCTCTCATAACCAGGTGGGCTTCATTCCTGGGATGCAAGGCTGGTTCAACATATGCAGATCAACAAATATAATCCACTACATAAAGAAGTATAAAACCAAGAGCCACATGATTATCTCAATAGGCATAGAAAGCATTTGATAGCATCCAACATCCCTTCTTGATAAAACCTTCAAACAGCTGGTAATCAAAGGAACATTCCACAAAATAATAGAAGCCATAAATGACAGACCTGCAGCCAACATCATACTTAATGCGTAGAAGTTAGAAGCATTCCCCCTAAGACCTGGAACAAGACAGAAATGCTGACACTCATCCCTATTTAACATATTACTGAAAATCCTAGCCAAAGCAATCAGACAAGAGAAAGAAATTAGGGTTATCCCCAATATGCTATATCTCTATACACTGTTGATGTAAGCTGGTTTAACCTTTGTGGAAAGCAGTATGTCATTTTCTCAAATAACTGAAAATTGAGCTACCACACAACCTAGCAATCTGACTTCTGGGAATATACACAGAGGAACATGATTGGTTCTACTGAAAAGACCTACATATGTATGTTTAGTACAGCAATATTCACAATAGTAAAAACATGGACCCAACCCAGATGCCCAGCAAATATGGACTGGATAAAGAAAATTGGAAAATTTCTTTTGATCTGTCTTCAAAGTGACTGGATCTTTCCTCTGACATCTGTAATCTATTGTTAAGCCCAGCCAGTAAAATTTTCATTTCAGTCATTGTAATTTTTATTTTTAGAATTTCTACTTAGTTATATTTTTATAATTTTTATTTTGTTGCTGAGATTCTTTATGAGTCCACTCATTAGGATTATATGTGTACTTTTAAAATTATTTTAGCATGCATTTTTCCTAGTTATTTAAGCATAGTTACAATTAAGATTTTAAAGTCTTTGTTTTGTTAATGTATTATGTGGACCACCTCACAGCTGATTTTTATTGGCTGCTTTTTCTCTTGAAGTCACCTTTTCCTGTTTTTGTTTTCATTCTGTTGTTTCTTGTTTTTTTGTTTTGTTTTGTTTTTTTGCATGTGCTGTATTTCAGATATGTATTTTAAGATATAGCCACTTTGGATTCCATTATCTTTCCTTAAAAAAATGTATCTTCTTGTTTTAGTAGAGAGTCCAATTACTGAATAATCACACTTAACTTCTCTCATCTTGGCTTTAAATTTTTCTAAGATAAATCTGAAGAAATTCTCAAGGTTTGTCCTAAACCCTTCTAACTTGAAGGATCTCTAGCACCAAATTTAGTGTCTACTGTAAATATTGCTCAGGTTTGGTTTAGTCTTTGTTAGCATTGTCGAGACTAAGTCTTACTTTTTGGTACAGGGTTCTTACTCCAAAGTTGTGGTTTTCCATTATCCTCAACTGGATGCTGGGATGTCATCAGGTGTTAATGAGATATCTTTACTCATTAAGCAAACAGTGGACTTGAACAACACCAGATATCAAATGAACTTAACAGACTTAGAACATTCCATCCAACGGTAGCTGAATACACATTCTTTCAAGAACATACGAAACATTCTCTGGGATGAGTCATATGCTAGGTCTGAGAAATAAAAATAAAATTCTAAGTTCGTCAACTGCCAGAATGGACTTCCCTTAGAGAAACCTTAAAAGATGACTTTCTGGCCATGATAAAATGGGAGATCAGACATGTCCCATTATATCCCCTCCCTTGCTATCTGCCATTAGACATCTTTTTCTTAAGAGTTAAACAGAAGCTGGGCTCGGTGGCTCAGCCTGTAATTCTGCGCCTTTGGGAGGCTGAGGTGAGTGGATTGCCTGAGCCCGCGGGTTCGAGACCCACCTGGGCAGCAAGACCTCATCTCTACAATAAATCAAAAAATCAGCCAGGCGTGGTAGCGCGCACCTGTAGTTCCAGCTACTGGGAAGGCTGAGGCAGAAGGATCGCCGGAGCCCGGCGGGTCGAGGCTGCGGTGGCCCGGAGCGGCCACTGCACTCCAGTCTGGGCGACAGAGTGAGACTCCAACTCAAAACCGAAAAAACAAAAAAAGAGTTAAACAGAAACCAGTCTTTTCAAAAGACTTGCCAGATTCCCTTCTCTTTTTGTGATTCTGACACAATTAACCAGCATTCTTTCCTGATATTATACCGTCAACCATAGACTGTTTCTGGCCAGTTTACAGAGATGAGTACAGAATACTTCTATCTTTTATTTCACCTTTTTATATACAGAGCCTAAGTCTGAAGCATTCAAATGTCAAGTCTCCACCACAAAGTACCATGGGATATATGCTACATGTGTGTTTGCTTACTACATGTGCCCATGCCCCCTTCATGAATATTTAACTCTTCCTGTAATCTATTAAATATGTATACTTAGTCAACTCATTTAGCATAAACTCCTCTTCCAACCTCCCCTTCCTGGAAGTACCTGCTTTCAGTTTCCACCGGAGGCTATGCTGCCCAGCCTGTGAGATAGACAGCCAGCAGTATGCAACCCTTTATAAGAAATAAAGCTCTCCAGCCGAGCTTGCTGGCTCAGCCTGTAATCCCGTGCCTTTGGGAGGCTGAGGTGGGTGGATTGCCTGAGCCCGAGGGTTCGAGACCCGCCTGGGCAACTTGGCGAGACCTCATCTCTGCAACAAAAATCAAAAAATCAGCCGGGCGTGGTAGCGCGCGCCTGTAGTTCCAGCTACTTGGAAGGCTGAGGCGGAAGGATCGAGGAGCCCAGCAGGTCGAGGCTGCCGTGGTGCACTCCAGTCTGGGTGACAGAGTGAGACTCCAACTCAAAAAAAAAAAAAAAAAGACAGAAAGCTCTCCATTTTAAGTTTATGGGCCTCATAATTCTTCAGTTGTGAGGCCACAAAGCAAATTTTTAACAATTTAAAAAGATTAAAATAATATCAAGTATCTTGCCTGACCTCATGACATAAAACTAGAAATTAACAACAAAAGGAAAATTGAAAAATTTACAAATTTGTGAAAATTAGCATACTTCTAGACAACCAATGGCTCAAATAATTTTTTTAAATCTTAAGACAAATTAAAATGGAGACAAAACTTGACAAAATCTAAGGAATGAAGCAAAAGCTATTCTAAAAGAAAGGTTTATAGTGATAAATGCCTGCATTAAGAAAAAAGAAAGATCTCAAATAACAAATCTATTTTTATACCTCAAGGAACTAGAAAAAGAACAAACTAAGCCCACAGCAGAAAAGTGAAAATAAAAGTCTGAGGAGAAATAAATGAAATAGAAACTAGAAAAACAAGGTAAATGAAATTAAGAATTTGCCTTTTGAAAGAACAAAATTGAAAAGCCTTCAGTTAGATTAAGGAAAAAAGATTAAAATTATAAATAAATAAAATATAATAATTATTAATATTTTATTAATAATAAATTATTGAAAAAGGAGACATTACCACTGATACTACAGAAATATAAAGAATCATGAGATTACTATAAACAACTATATGCCAACAAATGAGACAATCTAGAATAAATGAATAAATTCTTGTAAACATATAACCTAGTAAGATTGAATCATGAAGAAACAAAAAATTTGAATAGAACAATAATGAATAAAGAGATTTTATTACAATAAAGAAAATTCTCAACAAATACAAGCCCAGAATATGATGGCTTATTGGTAAATTCTATTAAACATTTAAAAATGTTTAAAACCAATCCTTCACAAATTGTTTTAAAAAACTGATGAAGAGGGATCACTTCCAAACCAATTCTAAAAGGCCGTCATTATCCTGATATGAAGACCCATCAAGGACACTACAAGAAATGCAAATTAAAGTCCAGTGTTTCTGATGAACATGAATGTAAAAATGCTCAACAAAATACTAGCAAATAAAATTCAGCAGGACATTAAAGGAGTCTTAAACCATGATTATGTAGGATTTATCTTTGAGATGCAAAGATGGTTCAATATATGCAAATCAATAAATATGAAATGCCACATTAACAAAGTTAAGGACAAGAATTAAATAATCATTTTAATAGATACAGAAAAAGCATTTGATAAAATTCAACATCATTTCATGATAAAAAGTTATCAACAAATTATATGTAAAATAAACTATCTCAATGTACTAAAGGCCATATACGACATTATACTCAGTGCTATACAATGGAAAGCTTTTTATCTATGATAAGAAACAAGACAAGGATGCCCACTCTCCCTACTTCTGTTCAATCTAATACTGGAAATCTAACCAGAGCAATTAAGAATAGAAATGAACCATCCAAATCAGAAGAAAGAAGTAAAATGATTTGTTTGCAGATAACATAATCTAATATATAGAAAACTCTAAAGCCTCCACCACAAAAACTGTTAGAACTAATACATGAATTCAGCAAAGTGGCAGGATACAAAATCAATATACAAAAATCAGTAGCATTTATATATGCTAACAATGAGTTATAAAAAAAAAAGCAAGCAAAAAATCCCTTTTACAATAGCATGGAAAGACAAAATGCTTATAAATACATTTAACTAAGGAGGTGATAGATATATAGCTGAAAACTACAAATCACTGATGATAGAAAAAGAAGATACAATTCAAAGGAAAGATATCCCACATTCATGGATTAGAATAATCAATATTATTAATGTGTTCATACAACCTCAACCAATGTACAGATTCAGTGCAGTCCCTATCAACATTTAAATGACTTTTTTATATACAAATAGGAAAAAAAGTCCTAAAATTTGTATGGAGCTAAAACAAGACTCCAGAGAGCCAAAATATTCTTGAGCACAAAGAACAAAGACTGGAGGCATCACATTATCTTATTTAAAAATAAACTACAAAGCTATAGTAATCAAAACAGGATGGCACTGGAAATTTAAAAAGACACACAGAACAAGGGAACAGAGTAGAGAAACCATCATAACAGAATAGAGAGCCCACACATTTGCTGTCAATTCATCTTCAAGATAGGTGCCAAGAACATATAATGGGTAAAGGCCAGTCTCTTTATTAACTGATGTTAAGAAAACTTAATATCCAAATTTATAAGAATGAAATTGGACCTTTATCTGGCACTACAACCAAAAATCAACTCAAAATGGATTGAAGACAAATATAACCATAACTATACAGTTGGCCCTTGAGCAACATGGGTTTGAACTGTGTGGTTCCACTTGTATACAGATAATTTTTAAACAAATGTGAATGAAAAATACAGTTTCCTGTGATGTGAAGCCTGACAAACGGAGAACAAACTTTTGATACACTTGGGTTCTATAGGGCTGACTGTGGGAACTAAATATGCATGGGTTTTGGTATAAGAGGGGGTCCTGGAATTAATCCTCTGACTAAACCAAGGGACGACATGAAACCATACAGCAAACAGAAGAAAACAAAGAGAAAAGTCTTTTTGATATTAGTCTGGGCAATGATTTTTTTTTATATGATCCCAAAAGCACAGGTAACAAAAGCAAAAATAGACAAATGGGATGGCATCAAATTAAAAAGCTTCTGTACAGCCAAGGAAACAATCAGCAGAGTGTTGGTTCTTCCTACAAATGGGAGAAAATATTTGCCAACCACATACCTAAGGAATTAATATCCAAAATATAAGAAACTCAATAGCAAGAAAACAATCCAATTATAAATGGGTAACAGACCTAAATAGACAGCCCTCAAAAGAAAACTTAAAAGTGGCTAACAGTCATATGCAAAGATTCTCAACATCACTAATTGTAAGCAAAATGCAAGTCAAACTGCAATGAGATATCACCTGACACCTATAAGAACAGCTATTATCAAAAAGACAAAAGATAAATATTGGTGAGAAAAAGAAACCCTAGAACACTGTTGGTGAAAATGTAAGTTAGTACAACCATTTTAAATTATAGTATGGCAGTCCCTCAAAAACAAAAATAGAACTACTATGTGATTGATTCTACTTCTGGGTATATATCTGTGGAAAATAAAATCAGTATGTTGAAGATATTTGTACTGCCATGTTGATTGTGGCAGTATTCACACCAGTTAAGATAAGGAATCATTCTAAGTGTCCATTAATGTATAAATGAATAAAGAAAATGTGGACATATGTATGAAGGAACATTATTCAGTTTCAGGAAAGAGGGAAATCCTGTCATTTGCAGCAACAAGTGTGAACCAGAAGGACACTTTCCACATGAAATAAGTCAGGCACAGAAGGATAAATACAGCATGATTTCACTTTTGAGGGGGGACCCCAAAACACCAGAATAATTTTTTTTTTTTGGAGGGAGAAACCCTTGTGGTACAGACTTCCTCCACTAGGGTAAGTGTTCTAGGAACCTATTCACATCACTGTACCAACTAGTGTTGCTGTGAGAGACTGCATTTGGCTTCAGTGAATATTTAATATTTTTTGGAGATCATTTCAACACATTTGCCTATTTTATGATGGGTGATTTAGGAGCACACCTTCCCACACTGCACCGAGTATTCAGCAGTTTTTGACCCAAACCATCATGACCCCCATGTCCCAGCCTCCCTATTCACCCGATCCCACCTCAAGTGACTTTTGTGTGTGTGTGTTTCTCTTGATGAAAAAAGCCCTCAAAGGGAAAACTTTTGCCAATGTGGAGGAGGTGAAACAAAAGATGGCAGAAGCACTAAAAGTCATCAAAACTGGCAAGTTCAAAAACTTTTTTGAGCAGTGGAAAAAGTGTCTCAATAGGTGTATTGAATCAAACAGAGTACTTTGAGGGTGACCAGGTATCGTTTATTTCTGGAATATTTCACTTAATATTTTCAGACTGTGACTGACCGTGGGTAACTGAAACCACAGAAAGTGAAACCTCAGATGGAGGGTCTAAACTGCCCTCACAGTCATGTATTTGCTGTTCCCTCTTCGTACTGTACTGTTCCTCCAGTCATGTACATGACTCTCATCCTCACTTTCTTCAAGATTCTTTTTTTTTTTTTTTGAGTTGAAGTCTCACTCTGTCACCCAGACTGGAGTGCAGTGGCCGCTCCCGGCCACCGCAGCCTCAACCTGCTGGGCTCCGGCGATCCTCCCGCCTCGGCCTTCCAAGTAGCCGGAACTACAGGCGCGCGCTACCACGCCCGGCTGATTTTTGATTTATTGTAGAGATGAGGTCTCGCCAAGTTGCCCAGGCGGGTCTCGAACCCGTGGGCTCAGGCAATCCACTCACCTCAGCCTCCCAAGGCGCGGGATTACAGGCTGAGCCACCAAGTCCAGCTCTTCAAGATTCTGATCATATGTCTTCTCAGAGAAGCCTTCCTCTAATAAGATCGTAGTTTTGAATAAGATAACCCTTCCTCCCTCCTCCACTGCCTAGTCCCCTGCCCTGTTTTCTATTACCTCATGTCCCTTATGATATACTTACTTATCTGTCTTCCTCTCCTAGAATGCAAGCTACAAATCAATAACTTCACCTTTTTGCTTTAATTCTTTGTCTCCAATATTCCTCTGGTACAAAATAGGATTCCAATACATACATTTTGAGTGCATCCGGTCAAATGAGTGAATGAATGTGCTTTGAAGGTAGCTTTTTACATAATGAGTCCTAAATAAGTGTTATTTATAATTCTTATTCCTAATTAATCTTTCCCAGAATAGTCACTGCTGTGATCAATTTTCTGTATGCTTTTTTCTTCTCTTTTATTCTGCTCTGGAAATGTCATGCTTAAAGAGAGAGCTACAGTCAAAGAAAGGGCACGATCCAGTGTCTAAGTGTGATAATCAAATGAGGATCCTGATGATGTCCCTTGAAATCTCTAAGAGTCAACACTCTGGTTTTTTAAATGAAACATATTCATCTTTACATGCGTGAACTTGATTTACCTTTAAAGTTCCAACTCAGAAGAGATATCCAACATAGGCCATCGATTTGCATCACTTCCAAACATAATTTATCCCTTCTCAAATGTCTAGAATTTTAAATCCTCCATAGAGCATTTATAACTTACTGGTTTTAAATTATAGTTATTTGCATTTGTATCTCCTACTTCCCTTACTAAATTGCTAGTTTCATGGAGACCAAGAAAATATATTTCATTTTGTATTTCTCATGACATCTAGCTTAAATGAGTGACTCAAAAGTAGTTTTGAATAATGAAAAGGAACTTAGTTAAAATTAGGCACATAGGAAATATACAGATTTATCTTTATAGTTCTGAAAAAACGACTGTGAAATCATCCTGCCTGGCTCCTCTAAGAGGAATGTAATAAATTAAATATGCTAAAATTTTCATTTAGCCATTAACAACATCCCTATCAACTAATTGCATGAAGTTAGACTTAGTTAATCTTTTCAGATTCCTTTGGTATTATTGAAGGTATAGATAAGGTTTTATTTCCTTTATCTGAAACTTGCCATCTATAAAATCAAAAACAGTAATACTTTCTTACTTGTAGGTCTGTTTAATGAGGTAATTAATTATCATATAATGCATTGTAACTCCTTGAGTAAAAGTTTTATATGCGTGCAAAGGGGTATTATTCTAGGAGAGTTATGACATGGGCAATCTTTGACTTGTGGGTGGTGTAGGCGGAGTGAGGCGATGAGACAGCAACTGAACAAACTTCACTGAGTTAAGAAACAGGGAGTTAAAACTTGCCATGTGGGACACTGGTAGACGATTCACCTTACTGATACTTCTGATGTAATGGTTAATTATTAGAAACACTCGTATAAATGAACAGTTGGGTCTTATGTACTGATTTTGCAGATTGCAAAAATAAATTGATTTCAATAGCTTCATGATGCAAATGAAACAAAGCAAAAAACAGATTGCATTAAATATTGGATTTATTTAAATCACTGAATTCACTTATTTATTCCTTTAACAAATACATCCTCAGCACCTCTTCTGAGCCAAGCCCTCCTCCCTTTCCTCATGAAGTTAACGTGTGTACAGAGAGACAAACAATAAACATGTAAACAAGTAGCACCTGTAGTAAGTGTTTTGATGAAAATAAGGCAGAAGGTATGGCTGAGGGTGGAGGTGCTATTTCCCTTAGAGTGGTCAGGAAAGACCCCACTAATAAGGTGATATTTGAGTAGAGTCTTGAAGAAAGGGAGTGAGCCAAGTGGGTGCTTGGGGAAGACTCATGCAATAGCCTTTGCAAAAACTCATGTAGGAGCATGCTCAGTGTTTCATAAGTTCATGCTTGCTGCTGCGAATTCTCCCTTTTAGATTTTCAGCCAATTTATCCTACTTAACTTGTTCTTGGGTATAAGTTTGTTTAAAGTATTAAAAAATTATATTCATGAGTCATAGAGCTTTGCTAATTTTAGTTGACAAAAAATATTTGGAAAACGAAGCTTTGTGGTAATTCTGAAAATAAGGTAATATGCACACATGTGTGCACACACACACAGATAGCCCTTCCCCCACTGCAATATTTTGCTTGTCTTACACTTTGATGTTTTTTTTTTTACCACTTGGTTCTTGGGCTAAGAACCAAGTATCAGTCACCAGCCTGGACAGCAAGCTACTGTCTTAGGTGAATAATTCCCAGACAGAGGAAGCATTTTCTGCTTCAATGCCTTACACATCAAAGCAGAGGTAATGTTGCTGGCTAAATAATATTTTAATCTTTTCCCTGTTAAACCCAAGGATACTTGGCGGCAGTGTTTGTGGCTGCAGTATGTACTCTGAGATTAAGAGAGAGAGAGAGAGAGAGAGAGAGAGAGAGAGAGAGAGAGAGAGAGAGAGACAGAGAAATTACAAAATATGGTAATTCTTATTCTTCCTCCTCTTCTCCTTCTTCTTTGTAATTCTCATTAGGATTAGAGACAAATTCTGTTTAGAAATAACTTCAGCAGCAGGTTTTATATTTTATTTTCACATTGAAAACCAGTCAGATTTGCTTCAGCATGTAATGTAAAATTAAATGAATGTAGCAGCGAGCTGCACTTTTTTGTTGTTTTTTTAAAAGGGTGAAGTGTTAAAAAAAAAAGAAGGGCAAGTAATCTTCATATTAGGAGATATCTGAAGCTCCTCCTTGATTCAGTCTTAACTAAGACAATCCAATTATTTTTCTTCAGTCCTGCCAGATCAGGAACTAAAATATAAGAGCAAATGGATGACCTTCAGATTTCATGTTTCAGAACTCAAGAGAAGAAAAAAAGTCTCCTAAATTTGAAGATCTGATTATATTGTACCATCCTCTGGTTAAAATATATATTTTACACAATCTGACTTTAAAATTAAAAATGTTCCTTCCTGTATCTATAGCAAGTGAAATATATAAATTAAAAAACACGCTGGCCACATCTTGATGTCTATTTTGCATTTAAACAATGCATTCACCACCTGTAGGATTTATTAGCATGGTGGGTGGCTACCGCAAAGAGGTTTTTTTTTCTTTCTTTCTTTCTTCTTCTTCTATTCCTTTCTTCTTTCCGTTCTCACTCTCACATCCCTGGTCCTCCACTCTAATCCTAACTTAACAATCATGAAGGGGTGTTTTCACCTTCATAATCCATCATTCTTATTGGCAACAGATGGTTTACATGTGCAGTGATAATGGCAGAGGGGAGTTGATCTGAAACTATTCTAGAGTGTGTTCATTTATAGTTTCATTGTTACTATTAGTAACACATGCATACCTGCAGAGAAAAACCTTGGAAATATTGCTAGGACCTGGGACTTTCTACTTTCTACTAGATGCCTATCATCTTTTTTCTTCCATTTATTTTTATATCCAAAAGTTTTGAAACTGTCATAACCAGAAGACAATTTTCTTGTGGTCTCCCCATGTGTTGCCTATGAATTTTGCCATAGGGATATGACAAGCACTTATTTTCACTAAGAGATGCAAGATGTAAAATTGCTGGTCACCAAAATTAGAGCTTTTTTGATGACAAAACTTACTGTATAATATGTGCACAAGCACATATGAATATACATTAGCTTTCTCCTAAATTGTGTAATTTCTATCTAAATTACACACAGGTAATTTTGTTTAGAAGTATGGCTTTGTCGCAATGCATCATAGTTTATTTCCTTTCTCTAAATTGGTTCAAATTTACTTAAGTGCTTGTTCTATATGCCTAATCGTTATGTTAAAGAAACATCAAGGCATAGTCATTTTACTTACCTAATTTATTTGTTGAAAATCTTCTATTAATTTTTGTTCTTTTATATCAAAGAAAACATACAGAATGAACATGCAAAATTGCTGATATACAAGTACTGAATGGAAATCAAAATATCAAGATGAAAACTGAAAAGATAAAATATGTGTATGTGTATGCTTCCCAAATGTCTGATGTTACCCAAGGTTTTAGTGTTTAAGTCAAGGCCATAGGTAAGATTCTAATAGAACCAGCTATGTCTTTGACCAAAGAGTAGAAACTATGGCTGGATCAAGACAGAACATTCATTTTTACCATTTGGAAAGTCAATTGTTTTTTGCTTGCTGAATTCTATGAACAGGAGTTAGGATTTTTTTTTACTTCTTTTAAAATACTGGAACATAGGATATTGTGGGACCACAGACACAGCCTTCATCATGCATTTGCACTCATTAATTCTAAAGAAGCCATTACTTTCTAAGACAAAATGAAGCATTTATGAATAAGATGTCTATTTTACTGAGACCTAGTTTTTAAATGAATTATTTGCTCCTGAAGAAATGGTGAATAAAATCATGATCCTCAAGACGTAACTTATTTGGAGTTCTAAGCTTTAAATACACAGGAGACCAACTGGATTATTCAGGATGACCTAATTTCCTGACCCTGGTTCCCTTTTGCTGACTATTCACACTTGGAGACTGAGTGCAAATTTGAATGAAAGAAGAAATGAAATCCACCCAAGAACTGTTAAAAATGTATCTATGCAGTAAATCTATGTACCACTGTGTAATTATAATAACATAAACAACTCTACTATAAGGACATTCACATCAGACCTAATTTCATGCTGAACTATTATAATGCAATTAACAGCCTCATAGTCCTGTTTTAATTAAGCTCTGTTGTGAAATATGCAGCATTTGAACCTGTTCCGGCCTGTTTCATCTACCATTGAATTACCATCCTTAACGTGTTTTTCTGCTGAACGATGAATTTCATTTAAGGATTACTGTTCATGGGTCCAAAAGTTGTGAGTTCTTTTAAATTTTTGTGCCACCACATTAAGGCCAACCAACTTTAGCCCCTCATATGTGTCCTATGTGTGTAATCTCTCAGCTCACTTGTCTCAATAGATTTATTAACTCATGCTGTGCTCTCCTAGAAGTGAAGGGACATGTTTGATTGGTTTAATGAAAGAAAATTTAGATGACAAGAGAGAGACTTGTGGAGCTAATCTCAAATTATATAGGGCACAGTAGCTATCTTCTAGCCTATCATATTGTAAAAATCCTAAGTGAACTCCTGTTTTCCAAGGGTGTTCTTTAGTCTGCCAAGCAGCCAGATAGTTTAGCCGTTACTCACTAGAAAATAGAAAACAAAGACATCTATAGAAAAGGCAGTTTATAGTAAAATCATATCCTGCTTCCTCTTTTTTTTTAATCACTCACCTACTCTAGGCAAGAATGTCTAGGTTGTCTGGTATTTGCCTTAACAGATCCTTCCCTTCCTCTGTTTGAATTGTCTTCAAGGCCATAAATAAAATTGCAAGGGGAATATTACACATATTACACATGAACATTTAACTTGGTGGCCAAATGTCATAGGTCAATTTGCTGAGCAGCTTGGTTCCTCTATAGCAGCGATCCTCAACTTTTTGGCATCAGGGACCGGTTTTGTGGAAGACAACTTTTCCACGGATGGTGGGGGTGGTGGTGGTGGTGGTGGAATGGTTTTAGGATGATTCAAACTCATTGCATTTATTGTGTAGGTCAGCCATGGAATCAGATTCTCTTAAGGAGCAGGCAACCTAGGATCCTTGCAAGCACAGTTCGCAATAGGGTTCATGCTTCTGCCGCTCACCTCCTGCTGTGTGGCCCGGTTCCTAATGGGCCACAAAGACACCCTGGGGGCTGGGGACCCATGCTCTACAGGTAGTTTTAAGGTCATAGATTTAAAAGTCAAGCAAATGAAGTTGCAGAGACTCATGTACGCCCATGTGGATTGTTAAGAAATTAGTCACATGATCTCAGAAAAAACAAATGTGATTTCCTCCCACCTCAGTCTCTGTCCTCTGATCAGCCTCTCTTTATCCAGGTTCTTCTTCTTCTTCTTTTTTTTTCTTTTACTTTGCCCTACTTTTTTAACCCAAGGGAGGATTTTAAGACGTTTTCAAAGCTAAGCATCCCCAATTGCTTGAGGCTGTCTTTGGCTGCAAGTCAGAATATAAAGCAATTACCCATAGGGTAAAGATGTTTTCATGGCCCATGTGATAATGCTCAGTACATCAGCATCTAACTGGAAATATCCTCTTCTGTGTGAACATCTGGTTCAGATCCTGACACTGCTTCCAGTGAGGTTTTGTGGATCACTCACCCTCACTTCTGTCACTCCCTCCCTTCCTTTCTGAGGAGAGGTATATACTCATATAGTAATGTAGTAAGGGCTAACTTGTTCCTATACCTTTGTATTCATAGATGTTTTGAGTGGCCTGTCTTAAGAACTGCTCACTAGAAATTCTGGAAATGACCACAATTGCTTTAGTATTAGGCTTTTACAATCTAAAGAAAGGAGAAAAAAATGTATTCCAGTATCTGTCCTAATTTTCAATTTAAGGAAACTTGAGAACCTTCCATGGGATACTAGTACAACTGAATGCCTGAGGCAATTTGGATACTGCCTCTGTGTCTGCAAAGTTTCACCCAGACCAAAGAGAGAAAAATCTTCCCTCAGAGTCATCCCTGTGAGCCCATAGCTGAAGAGAAAATCCAGCCCTAGGAATCATGTTCAGACAAGTCCCCACTCTGCAGCAGCACACGCATACACAAAAACAATAGTGCACTATGTGATCAAAACATTTTACCACATGGTGTAATTAAAAGTCCATGGGCTTTAGAATCAGAACAGCCTGAGTTCAAATATCAGAGTTGCCTGATTAGTGTTGAGTTCTCAGGGGGCTAATAAGTTCTACCCGTCTTTTCCCCACCTGAGCTTTTTGAGAAAATTAAGAAGGAGACACAGGAAACAGACCAAAGGAAATTTTTTTAAAATGTCAAGCCTCATTACCGATAAAGCTGTTTGGAAGATGTGGCTCCAGATCCCCAGCCAAGTAGGCTTGCCTACTTTATCAGCTCATAAGGAAGGCGACTCCTTATGGAAGGGGGCCCGCTCTTGCTAAAGTGAGACTATGGATAGGCAGAAAATGTAGGTACTTCCTGGGGCAGCCTGAACTGATAAAAAGAAGAGAGAGAGAGAAAGAGAGATAAAGGGCAAGGGAGGCTCTTCCAGTTTCTTGTTTCAAATTCACCAAGGGGGCTTTTAAAGTAAGCTTGAGAAGAGACGCTGGGATATAGTGAAATCGGAGGTAGAGAAATACAGATTATCCCTTAGTAAATGTTACCCCATAGCTGTGTATTTGAATAAATTACTTAACATTTCTGAGCCTCATTTTCTTTGTCTATAAAACAGTAATAATACTACTAACTTGACAGAGTTGCACATATTAGATTTAATACTAAATATATATTAAATAATGTGTGTGTGTGTGTGTGTCTGTGTGTGTGTGTGTGTGCATGTCACGTGTTTGCGTGCATCTGTGTGTGTGGAGCACGTTAACTACCACCTTAAGGTCTGTCATTAAATAATAAGTAAAGTGGCTCACTTTCTAGTCCATTCCTCACTCCTAATTTTTTTCTTAGACTCTGGATCAGACAAAGATGTCTCTATACAGAAGGCAATTTACCCTCTTGTGTTCCTAGGATTAGGGATAATTAAAAAGGAGAGTCAGAAGGGAGGGCCTATCAAAGTAAGTAAGAATTATTGTTAAAAATCTGCTCTGCACAGTTTACTGTCCAAATGTCCAAGGTCATTCACCCTTTGAAAGAAATTGACTTTCAAAGCAAGAGTTACCACTTTAAAGAAAAAGGATTCTAATGAGTTCATCTCTATTTTTCTATAAATATTTAGATTCTGCCCAAGGTTGTAGTGATGTGCATTTGTTCTATGTTGCATTTCCGAGATGGAGAGAAGAGTCTCCTGTCTAGCAAGATCCTGAAGAGTTGCCCCCAGTTCTGGTCCCACCAGTATTTTGTGGAATAAGCATTGACCTCATGGTTCTCCAGCATGTGGAACTTCCCTTTCAATCTCGTGCCTTTATTCTGCTTGGCCTGAAGTTAAGCCTTTTATATCCAGAGTATGGGAAACCTCAGCGGATGGGCTGATCCTAAGAGAGAGAAGGAGAAACTTCTGTAATACCTGGCCTGGAGCTGTGCACTCAGAGTGGGCAGCCAGGACCCCTCAGTTCAGATCTTGACTCCACACACAGCCTTCTTAAGGGCCCATGTCTTGGCTTAATCTGGGAGGTGTGGTAGCAGAATGTCTTCCCCAGGGTATCATGCAAAATAAGAATTAACTGTATAATTTGATTTATGTTATCATAGTTGCCACCAGTTTTGACAATTTTTAATGAATTTTTTTCTTTAGATATATCCTGTGTTGATTTCATTATTGCACTTCCCCAAACTTTCCCTGATTGCTTGCTACAGCCCCATTTTCATGGCACCACTGGCCACCATTTTCTAATTCCTGCCTCTTTGGAGGAACTTCACATCTAGCTGATTCTATCTTAGAAAAAGAATCCTTAGACTTGGTCGCCAATCCAGTTGCCACTGCCCAAAAGCAGAGTCTCACTGTCCATACTCAGTGCAACGGTCTCTAACCTCTCATCTTTCTGGTCTACCTGTCACATTGCCTTTAGCCTGTGCCTCTAAACACAAATCAGGCCAGACCTCTTCCGCTTTAAAATCTCCAGCTGCTTTCTCTTACGAATTACACTTCAAATGACTTAGCACCGCGTCCAGAGTCTTCAGTACCAAATGAAGGACAAGTCTCACATTCTTGTCCTCACACCCCTCCCATAATCAGTCCAGTCTAAGGGACCGTTCATTAGCCCTTGTACCCACTGTGCATTCTGCATCTTCATGCCTTCATGAGTACTGCTCCTCTGCCAGAAGTATCTGGGCACTTTTCATACCCACTGAAATC
Source organism: Cephalopachus bancanus (assembly GCA_027257055.1). NCBI lineage: Eukaryota > Metazoa > Chordata > Mammalia > Primates > Tarsiidae > Cephalopachus > Cephalopachus bancanus. Next base: position 6,945,700 of record JAPVLO010000013.1, on the reverse strand, counting down.
CCATTGAAGTCTTGAGCCCAGACTCCTGCCTCATCTCCTCTGTAAGTTTCCTTCTACACACAAACTCATCACAATTAAACTTATTTTAAATTACGTGTGCTTCTCTTAATGTTAATTCTTGCTAGAATGTTAGTTTCTTATATTTCTTATACTCTTATATTGTTTCAAAAACCTGTCAGAGAATGGATCCTCAGTAAATCTCTGTTTTTAATCACATAAGGACATTTTTTTTCTCTTCTTCAAACCATTTGAAGACATTTACAACTTCCTTTCCTGTCCATCTGAATTTTAATTACACCTTTTTATCTGTAAAGAAAATGTCACTAGAATCTTGAGAGCTTGTTGTTGATTATATACTTGAATTAAATAATAATTGGTCAAAATTTTCTTTCATAGTACTGAATCTTTTGTATCTCTGAGGATTCATAGAAATATTTTTTTAGGGCGTTAACTATGGAACACATGTTTGATATGGACTTTTCACATCAGATAAATACTTTCTGCCTCCGAAAGAGCCAGTGAGGAAAGAAATCTATTGAAAACTTTCCCGTCTACTTTTTGAAACTGCTGGCATCTGTGAATACAGAAATTGGAAATTTTAGAAAGCATCTACATAGCTCATCAATTGTAGGAAAAGATAACAAAGAGATCTGGAGATCAGACAGTTTATCAGCCACAAACAAGTTTTAGGGTGGTGTAATCTAATTTTCATTGTCAATATTTTAAACAAGCAATAGGACAGTGCCTTTTGAACCTATTCACAATTCAGTTAATATCAATAAAGGGCCCATAGAATGCTTTATATCAGACAACACAATTGTTATCTGAGAAATTCTACCAGAAAATAAAGTCCAGTAAGTACAAAATTTGGGATAGCCATGAAGAAAAAATAGTGGGTAATTATGTAAAATACGCAAAAATCCTTCCCTGTACATCTCAGTGAAATGTGTCTTGTCTACCGGTTATAGTGATGCCAGAGACTTTGCTCTTGGCACAGTGCAAGTAAGTAAAAAGGAGAAAAGATTTCTTTCGGATGAGAAAGCACAAACACCCATTCATAAAACCATTCGTAAGCATTTTTTTTAATCAACACTGTCATTGTCACAGCCTGCTTGATCTTCCTACTTTGGGTTAATACGAGAGCCAATTACAGCTTCATCTGTGTAGAATTAACTTTATGGAGCACACACCAGGGATTTGTCTATCTTCACTATTTAGATATATGCCATAAAAATATGCATGGAATGGAGTGCAAGCACTGCAGATGGCAGAGACTTTCAGATTTATTGTAAAATCATTTAAAATCGGTTATGCTCTTGCCAGAAGTTAATTAATTTTTTTCTGTTCTTTTCTGGGGCTGGGGGGCTGGGTCGGGGTGGGGGGGCTATGTCTCACTAGGTGGCAGTGTATGATTACATCTGGAAAAGCAATGGCATCAAGTCCAGTGTCTCCAGCTGTGACCTCCAACATCAAAATGAAATTTCTATGTCTGCACTTGGTCCAAAAGATATTACTTCTCATGTATCTGTGTACACCATTTATCCCAGTGGGTTCCAAGAACTGTACCGCCATTTTCTAAGACTTCCCGGTGGTGCCACTGTTGAGGTATGTATATATGAAAATATTTGATGCAAATGCTATATATTTTATAGTGCATGAATGCACATACCTATACACATGTCCATATATATGTGCATGTATATGTTTGTGTGCGTGTGTCTATACTTGATTTCACAGGCTTCATATTGCAATGCAAGCATATTGTAACTTATGTTTTTTTATAGTGGGATCAAAGATGTATTTTAGTTTTTGCCTAAACAAACAAAGGTACCATATAGAAATAAAAAAGCTTATGTGCATAATTGTATCAGAGAGAGGCAAGAAACAAATCCAGTGAAATAATTCAGGATTCTGAATGTTTACTCAGTTAACATTTGTAAGCATCAGCTGGTTGATGAAAAAGAGTCCTCCGAGTCCATGGACACTTCCATGCCTCAGGAAGTACACAGTCTTTGGCTTAAATAATCTCACACAAAATGAATGAGACTGTGGCATTTCTTTTTTTTCTGCTATGAGAGCAATCTTTAAAAATAAAGTGCTCCATCCCTAAATCTCTCAAACATTTTTATTTTTATTTATTTATTTATTTATTTTTTTTGAGTTGGAGTCTCACTCTGTCGCCCAGACTGGAGTGCAGTGGCTGCTTCCGGCCACCGCAACCTCGACCTGCTGGGCTCCGGCGATCCTTCCACCTCAGCCTTCCCAGTAGCCGGAAATACAGGCACGTGCTACCACGCCCGGCTGATATTTTGATTTATTGTAGAGATGAGGTCTCGCTGCCCAGGCGGGTCTCGAACCTGTGGGCTCAGGCAATTCACTCACCTCAGCCTCCCAAAGGCGCGGGATTACAGGCTGAGCCACCGAGCCCGGCTCTCTCAAACATTTTTAAAGTAGCATATGGGAAAGTTCTTAAAGACATGCTTTCACCTAAAATATCAGAGTCTTTAGGTAGGCTGATTTTGAGTTAAAAACAAAAACCTCTCTCATGACAATCGTCCTATCTGAACCCAAATTCAGGGCACGTTGAAATCTGAGGCTCTGTCCCACTAGCATCTGTGTTGTTGACGAAGTCTGAAGGAGTGCTATTATTTGGAAAACTGAGGGATGGTGGAGAAGGAAAATTAAGGCAGATATCTCATTTGGTCCTGTTGGCAGGTAAAAATCACTTAGTAGTGGCACAATACTGCCTGTTTAGAATCTGAAGACTATTTACGTTCCCACCACACTTTCCTTGTGAACTCTAACCATTGTTCTTGTTATGAAGTTCAAGAAACTGTCTTCATAAACATCCCTTTCAACATAACCTTGAGGAAATTTCAAATTGTTTAGGGCTGAGTCTTACAGACTGGGAGCTTCCTACTGTTGCAGCACACAACCTTGTCTGAGTACTTGAGTGAGTCACATGGAACCATACATAGAAAAGCACAAATATCTGGAAAAACTGCCCTATCTAGATCACCCTGCTATCCTAACCAAGGTGCAATAGAAAAGGGAATTGTATATGTTGTAGCAAAGCAGTGGGTAAGCAGACTGTGACTGTAGCCAATGTACTTCTTTGGGAGTTTCGGTCACAAGCCGATATTAGCACTTCTGCATATGCTCCTTTTCAAACTTCTGAAACATTTACTTTAGACATTTCTTTGCTGAACAAAACTGCCAGAACTTAATTTTTAAAAAATTTACAAAGACTTGGGCTTAAATATGTATGCACACCATACAGAACATCTTGCAGTTCCCAGAACCTTGGGGCCTGAGAGAAGAGTCCAGGTGTAAGGTGATATGGTATCATGAGAGAAAGTGATCACCAGGGCCCTTCAATCCGCCCACTTCTTCATTTCCTTTGTAACCTTGGCTTAGTCATTTCTCACAACTCTGCCTATTTCTTTATCTGTAAAACTGGGTTATGAATACTTATACTGCCTGGCTCATAGGGATTTGGAACATATTAATGAGATAACATCTGCAAAGCACTTTTAGCTTTTTTAAAAAAAGGTGCAGTAAAGATTGCAGAGTATTATGGATACTGCACAATTAAATGCACACAACTTGTAAACACTTTTTTCAAGTGCTAAGAGTAACATTATTTTAGAAATAAAATAAACTCACTTCTGGAAGAAGCGAGTGATAGGGCATTGGGTGTTCCTGACCCACCTGACCCTTTTATTGCCTGTGTTTTCCGTAAGATTGCCTTATATAATGGTAATGGGGGAAATGCAATAGCACATTGGTGGGAGCCAGTGCCCAGGTGAAATTCCAGTACATCTAAACTGGCTTTTCCCCCTCTCCAGGTTCCAGAAAATGCACAGGCCTTGCCCACTCTTGGGTGTACAGTGTATACTACCTATTTATTTTTTCATGCTTTACTTTGCTCCCTGCTCTATGACATCTACTGCAAACTGACCTGTCCTCTTTGTACCTTCTTGAATACATGTCATGAATACTAGATTTTATTCTGTAGCCTCTCTAAATTTGTTTCCAAATTGTGTCTCCTATGGGACAGGGATCGTAAAACAATCCCAGTCCCAGAGCAAACTGGGACTTAGGCAAATTTTCTTCCAGACACCTGTCTTGCAATTCAAGCATTTTCCTAACTTTGCTTCATATCGCTCTTGATCTCTAACACATACTGCCAGATTTATTATCAGCATTTTGAGCTACAACACCTACAATTGGAAGGGATTGGAGATTGTTCTTTTGTAACTTCAGGGAAAAACATAAGTCATGTATTCTCTTTCCCAAAATATGTGCATTGTAAAGAAATTTCAAATGTCAGCACAAATGTAGATGATACTTTCTGGAAGAAAGGAATCTTCCTTAAACTCTTAAAATTCATAAGTAGTCACCTGATTGCCTGAAAGCTGACTTCAACCCTTGAATTCCCTTTCTCCATACAATACATGTAGTTGATGCTCTAGGAAATTTATTGAATTGTGCTGAATTTCTGGATTCCATCTTATGCTTCATGATAGGCACCATGAAGTCCTTAACATTAATGCCACAGCGAATTCAGGGAATCTGTACTCAGGAAATGACTTAGAACCACTTAGAGATACCTATAGGACAGATATTGAATTTTGGTCAGATGTTCTGATATGGGAAAAAGCAGGTAGCTCTGTCTGGGCCTAATTTATTTACAAATTAGATATGGCAGTACATATAAAAAAAATGAATAAACTCTTGCTTCACCCTTATAACCTGAACTCCATTCCTGAAGGTTTTATGGTGGTTTTAAAATAGAGGACCCAGTTATTTAAGTGTTTTTGCATTTAATACAACTCCAACTTGTAACAAGTGATTTTTAAGTCTTTTCTAATTATGATATGAAATATAGGTCATATATTAATCTTTTTTTCTCAGTAAACCCCTAGCATTTCGAATTTGGAGCACATTATTTTCAAGTTTTTATTTGTGCAGAAAGCTATGCTTTTGGAAGAAGCACTAAGGAGGTCAGATTTCATGAGTCTGAAAAAAAATTATATTATAATGTTTCCGATGGATATGTGTTCCTAATGTTTTTCATCAATGGATATGGGTTCCTAATCTGATATTTTTCATCCAAGCTTCGTGTGACCCAAGGCGATGCAGCTCTTACTGTGTTCTACATAATTTTTTTTCTTTTTGAGTCAGAATCTCACTCTGCTGTGCAGGCTGGAATGCAGTGGTACACTCATGGCTACTGCAGCCTTGACCTGCTAGACTCAGACGATCTTTCTGCCCCAGCCTTCCAAATAACTGGAACTACAGGCGTGTGTCACCTCGCCTGGCTAATTTTTTTTTTAACCTATTGTAGAAATGGGGTCTCACCAAGTTGCCCAGGTTGGTCTGGAACTCCTGGACTCAGGCAGTCCTCTCGCCTCTGCCTCCCAAAGTGCTGGGATTGAGCCACCACGCTCGACCCATATTTTGCTTTTATTAGAAAGCAAGAAACCCTCCACCGCTTGTCAGAGATGGTCACTGGCCTATCACGCGTGAGCGTGAGCACATCTCCTTAATTCTATTTTTATCAGACTCTCTGGGCTTCTTGAATTTCGTCTACTCTCCACGGAGCTAGGCTTTGTCTCTTTGTTTGAAAGGTAGGGTTATCTTGAGGTATTCTGCAAGAACAAAGTTACTCTAAAGTTTTTAGTGCTACAAAACCCAGAAACCCGGGCAAGATTGGTGCATATTCATCAAGTCACAAATAAGCTTCCCAATCCCAGGGTATCAGTCGCAATTAAGAAAGTCCTTGGAGCATTAGTTGGGGTGGAGTGGGAAAACGTTTTTTTGTCATTAGAGGCAGTGTCGTCTGGTGGTCTGAGCGGAGAACTGGGAGTCAGGAACTGAGCGATCGAACGCAGGCTCGCGAAGCCCCTGCGTGCTCTAGGCGAGCGGCGGGGTCTCGGGAGGCCGGGCTCACCTACTTTGAATCTCCCATTTGAAGCGCTCCCTACCTAGGGCCAGGGGATGCGCAGCAGGAAGCCTGATTCCTTGTCTGCAAAATTGGAATATTAATACTCGCCTAAATAACAGATTAACTAATTAGTGATTGTTAAGTGCTCTATGGTAGAAAGCAGCAGGAGAAGAAAGGAAGACAAGGAAAAATCGAAACACAATTTTATTTTTAGATAGGTTTTACCACGCTCTGGATTTTTCTGCTGCTCTTGCAGTCGAGCGACCACACAGTACAAAGAGCAGGTGCACAGAAATTGGACTTTAACTTCAGTCTTCTCAAAATAGCAGATGAAGCTGCCTCCCGAAAGTTCGCACCAAGCTCTGAATAAATGGAGGGACGGGAAACTACGTTTTGTCCTTGAATCAATAAATTACAGGGCTTTTCAGCTTTAATTCTTCAATTTTGATTTCTTCAAGCAAAGATTGTTTAGTGTATTACGAATTTTCCATCTCTCTATTCTAGGATAACTAATTTGCTGTGCATACATATGTATGTGTGTGAGAGAGAGCAATATCAAGAAAGAAAATGAGAGAAATATGCATAATAATGTGGAAGAGAAATCAATAGAAAGATTAAAAAACCGGACTTATTCACATTCAACTAATGTGAATTGTCTTAATATCTTATGTTTCCAGGGAGAACATTACTCCATCAGTTTTTTTTTTCTTTTTTTGAAAGTCATTGCACATGGGAGCAATGTTTGTTTCTCTTTGTGCTAAGTTTTAGGCTCCTCTGAACATAATATTAAAATTAATTTACTTATACAAAATGGGTGAAAGACACATTTTCACTCACCAGATTCAGAATATAACACCTGCGTGAGAAGATGCTGTATGTCCTTTGTGTATACTTGCTTACATGACAATATGAAAAACTGTACATTTTTTAAAAAAACAGTGACAATAATGATTATGATTTTGCATAAAATATTGCTAAAAGTGTCAAGTACACTAATATATTTTATTTCTGGTTTTCAAATTCAAACTTGATACTTGCTACTTCTATTGATTTTTTTAAAAAATAAGTTTCTTATACTATTTACTAGTCATTTAAATATATATGAATTTAACTCCTTTTAAAAAATTACTTGACGAAATTGTTATTTTTATCTATATGTGTCCAAATAAGTGATTTTTTTTGGTGCATAATAATTGGGTCAGTGCAACTTGCTGTAAAATGGCTGCTTTTCTCAAAAACTAAGCAACAAGACTCATCTCAGACTTCATTTATAATTTTATAGGTACTATTGGTAACTTGAAGAGGAAAAATTGAAGTTTTGTTTCTTTTTTAAATCTAGCACATTGTAAATTTTTAAATGAAAATGGTAGTTTTCAAGAAATGGAACAGTTTACTTTTAAAAAGCTATTTTAATCATAAACTTAAAAATATTAGCTTTTAGTAACTACAGTGATTTTATTATATCTATGTTGGTTTCATTAGAAAATCATGAAGAACTATTTTGATTTCATTTATTATATATGGAGATGTGATTGTTAGAAACATTTTAGAGATTCTACAGGTCTTTTTTACAGTTAAGCACTATTGTCCAATCTTACAAGATCTCAAATTTCTCTATACCTCATTTGTACTCTTATTTTGAAGTAATGATTCATTAGTAATTCCTGCTTTATGTGGACCTCATAGTTTAAATTTATATATATATATATAAAAGAATAATCAGATACTTTAAAAATATTCTCACACATAAAATAATTTTCAGCATTTTAGATTTCCTTTGAATCTCTAAACAATTGGAGTTTATGAAAGCCGTAGAAAAGAATTGTTCTATCATTGTATTCATATGTCAATTAAAATAATTAGAATATGTGTGTGATATATTGGATAAGAATACTTTCCTTGCTTCTATGCTATAGAAAATGTTTTAAAGGGTACAAGTACAAAGATGCAGTTCAAAACATAAGACTTAATATACAAAATAAAATATATCATTAAATGTCTAATATAAATATTATACAGGCAAAAATTAAGTCTTTATTGAACAATTTATGAAGATTGAATATTTTTATTTGAATCAAAATGTGTCCACTCTTAATTCTGTGCATTTTACTCTTTATTATAGAATTGAATTTTAGAAAAGATATATTTAGGGGTCATCATCTAAATGTGAAAAAAATTTTCCATGCTTCTTTTTATTTATTAATCTTAATTTATAATAATGTTTGGAAATTTTCTGAGTTTTTACACTATAAATATATTTAAAATCTAGGCATCCAAAAGTCAATGCTTGAGATGAGCTTTTTCCCAGTATGTGATTTTAATCTTGACTCTCTTTGACAAGGAGGCCTAATATTGATCTCTATTAAGGTCAAAGATAATTCATTTATTTAAAAAAAGCAAAAAAAAGACAAACAACCATAAACATAATTGTATATTTTTATATTTGTATGCAAAAATACCATAAAAATATTTTGGTGAATTTTGTACTTGTGTCACTATTAATTGAAGGACTAGCTACAAATATATTGATTTTTCTCTTTCAAAATCCATAGGTAGTACTTGTTTCTTTCCTTTAGCCTATATAACAAATTCTCCCAAGTTTATTTGAAACAATTATTTAGTAATAATATGTCAAAACAATGTGAAAGAAGCAGCTGTTTAGCATCAGTTATTTAAAAATATTTGTATCCTATAAATTATTTTAATCCTATTTGCGTTTTCTAAAATATTGACATAAAATCATGCCAGTTTATTTTATATGCAAAATCACATATAGTATGCTGGATGACACTTAAAAGAAATGAAACCGTAACAGTAGCTTATTTTCTGAGGCAATCTTGACACTAATGCTAAATTACAACTTGAAAACATCTAGCATTTTTACCTTTATGAGAAAAGGCTTTTTACATATTTAACATAATTTCAAAAAAAAAAAACTAGAATTATGTATAAAGATATGTACACTGTAACCAAAGGGCATTTATATTCCCCTGTAGAATACTTACAATGATTTTATTGCCACTTTGTGTCATTTTCTAAAGGATATAAAATACAGCCAGTAAACAAACTAGACTTTAGATTTAAGTTGACAGCTGCTCCTTCAGAAGCAATATTCAGATATTTAATCTTGAGAATATTGAATAGTTTACAACCAAGTAAAGTATACTTTTGCAAAAATGAAAGACTGTGTGCTTTGACTTATAATTTCTGCAGCTGTGGTGATCAACACAGCCACCACTACCAACACCCAACATCCTTAAATCCCAGAGAATAAATCCAAATGTTGACCCTTTGTTCAATTAACCCCTCAAGGAAATTAACTTAAGTACTCTACTTTTTCAAAATGCAAAACATCCTTTTTTAAAATGATATTGATTCAACCTATAACCTATAGAGGGTCATATTATTTCTAGTTCTATATTTGAAATCTACAGTTTTAATCTGATTTTAATAGACTTTCCTCCTAGTTCAGATTATTGTGCTTCAGGTATAGCAATCTGAATTCTGCTGAGGCAAAATTCTACTTCATTTCACAACCATAATGGACTGTACTAGACCTCCAAATATTGCTGTCTTGTTGCATCAGTGAATTAGTGCTCTGAATACATATGGCTTATGTTAAGTGTGCAAATTAAATAAAAATTTACTTCCAGAATGCTGTTTCTACTTTATCCTTCCTCCTCCTTATCCCCCAACTGTATTTATAATGGCCTCTCACTGAAGCTTTATCAATGTTGTGTATTTTTAGTAGCTGGGTACAACCAATCCCACTAGCTTGATTGTAAATAAAGTCAGTTTCACTGTTCCAGTTAGACACTTGAGGATATACCTACTCTTTTAAGCAACCAATTAACTATCTCTTTCTTAAAGCCTGTTTTAGCCAGAGTGTTTCTTAAGAGATCCAAATACTTCTTTCTATCAAAGAGGACCAGTCCTGCTTCTAGCACAAGACAGAAGGAGCTTAGGTATGCTGTTGCCTCCGCTGCTAGGGGGATCACCATCAAACACTAACTTTTCAGGGCCCAAAAGATTCTTGTCTGTCTTTGCAGAAATCATTTTCCAGTCACACTGACTGGCAATGACACAGTGGTGTCCCTTGCTTACATTCTATTAGTTCACAATAAAATTTCCTAACACCATGACAGCAGGGCCCTCAGTGGCTTCAGCCTCAGTCACATAGTGTGCCAGAGCTAGTTTTCCTGCACAAAAATGCTGATTCTGACAGTTTTTGCCCATTTTTGTTGTTGCTTTTATGGAGGGGTAGAATTTGGAGTTCCTTAGATGGTGACCCATATTATTTCTTGAAAATGAATTCTGACAGTACAATTACCAAGTCAAAGAATATGAGAATGTAAAAGGATAGATGTTTATGTGTGTGTGTGTGTAATATATGTGTACATCTGTGTGTATGTGCATGTATACAAATTGCCCTTCAGAAATATGAACAAATGTATAACCACAACTGCGGTGAATGAAAAGCTTATCCAGCATTTTATAGTTTTTAATTAAAAATATTTTTTGTGGCTGTAGTCACAGATTACCCTCCTATAATGTAATGGAATAATGCTATGACTGAAATATGAATCCACTTGAATAGCACACTTCAATCCTTTTCTACCTCTAAAAGATGTTACTTGACTAGGTTGGTTTTTTGTCTATTTCCAAAGCATGATTCATTTTGTCATAAGAGCTAAGATGTTTCTAATTATTTTTTCTAGCAACATTTCTTCCCATTAATCAATGGAATTCATAAAATAAAATATGACTACAATATTATTTGTTTAGTTTTAGTACATATTATGTGAAATAGATGACTACACCGATTGATAACAAAAATGTTCTGAGATCTCTTTTTAGTCACATAGCAGTAACTGGAAAGTGAACTGTCTTGTACAGAGCTAACTTAGAAGTGACAACTAATAAGTTTCCTTAACAACTGTATTCGAGACTAGTTATATTTTTATTCCATGGTCTACAAACCTATCAGGTCAAAGCACATCTGTTTATTTGATGTATATCACATATATACAAATTATTTTTTTGCAAGTACTTTTTTGATACATAATAGGGGCAGCTGTAATGAGGAAAAGGGAAATAGTTCTAATTGTGGGAACAAATTATAAGTACTGGAGTAACCCAGAAGTCTACATGCTGGTGTGCAGCCCGACAGAGAAAAGCTCCCAGGTAATTAATCCAGCTGATAACTGGGAAATTTCTCAAATCTCCAGCAAGCAAAACTACTCCTGCTCCCACTTCAATCTTATCCAAGCACTCTACACTCTTTAAGTAATTCATTTTAATAAAAAGTTACTACTGAGTAAGTAGAAATCCCAACAATTTATTTCCTATAATATAAAGTGGCGATAAAGATTGTTACTCTGAATCTAATTCTCAATAACAAAGTATGTAAATAACAGGTGATTTAGAAACAAGTGATCTTGTCATTTTGGAAATCATTATTCTGGTGAAGATTAGATGCCATCCAATCTGATATTTAGAATGTGTATTTCAGAAGTTCGGAAAAGAATTGATTGCTCTTAAAGGGAAGGCATCTCAAGAGCCCAGAAAAAGTGTTGTAATTGTATTTCTGGTTTGCATTTTTAGACAGTCTTGATAAAAAAAAAATAATAATAAGAGAAGGCATCTAGATAAGTACCATGGTGCATAGAATTTTTTCCCAAAAAACTTAGATTTTACTTTTATTTTATTTTTTTTAGTTGGAGTCTCACTCTGTCGCCCAGACTGGAGTGCAGTGGCCGCTCCCGGCCACCGCAGCCTCGACCTGCTGGGCTCTGGCGATTCTTCCACCTCAGCCTTCCAAGTAGCTGGAATTACAGGCGCACGCTACCATGCCCGGCTAATTTTTTGATTTTTATTGTAGAGATGAGGTCTCACCAAATTGCCCAGGCGGGACTCGATTCCGCAGGCTCAGGCAAGCCACTCACCTCAGACTCCCAAGGCGTGGGATTACAGGCTGAGCCACAGAGCCTGGTTAAAACTTAGATTTTAAAAGATCATATACAAAGTGAAAAGAAAGCTATATAGTAAAGATACACAAGAGATGGTTAGGAAAAATGACAAGGACAAAAGCAATAATGGGAAAGGACTCCACAATTTCTGGTACCCGTCAGAGAAGTGGATTCCAAAAAAACCTGGCAAGAGAGATTCATTTGAATCAATATTGTTTGGTTGTATGTATCAAACACCAAATCCGCTTCTGCTTAGTCACAAAGGATACATTAACTCATATGAATGGGAAATGCCATGGACATACTGATGGGATGGTTGAATTTAGGAGTTCAGAGAATGTTATCAAATCTCTTCCCTCCTTGTCTTTCTCATCTTATGTTGGCTTCATTCTTGGGAATATTTTCTTCATTCAATGTAGCATTGCTCCAGGCTTGTGTCATTTTTCTCCCATTCATTATTTTGGAAGATTTTCTTTTCCCAGTATTTCAACCAGTACCCTTTCCTCCATCTGGCCACCCCAGAAAGAGACCTTATGATTGGCTAACTTTATGATTTACAACCTCACCAGGAGATGAAAGAGTAGCTCTAGAAAGAGAAAATGGCTGCTGTAACCAAAGAAGAATTTGTCAGATAAGCAGATGTCCTCTTTGCTAGCCAGAGCAATACATTTGATTTGCCAATTTGTAGCTGTGGCCTTTCTCATCTGAATGGCCTTCAGTATAAGAGGTCATAAGTTCTAGGGGTAAACAATACTTCTGCAGAATGCTTGGAAATGTTAGATACCTTCAAGATGTAGGGGAGACACATGAAATCAGTGAAATTGATGATTATTATAAACAGTCCAGGAATAAACCCAAACTGTGTGTGACAAATGAAACAGGATGTTGGCATGATTGTTAGTTGTGCTCAAAGATAATTAACCTTGTATATACAGAAAGCTCCTCTAGGGACAATGAGTTCCTACTAAAAGGAATGTTGTCCTGTGTTTTCTCCCAACAGTTTTGTTTTCTATGCATTTCATTAAACAAAAATTATTAAAGGCAAAAAAGAAAATTCCAGTCTTGTTTTGAATTTTGGCATTTTGGATTTCAGTAGGATTAGAAAACTTACCTGTTCAAATATATTTTAATTGCTAATTATAACCCTGTGTTCTATATCACTGAATATGTTTATATAAATATTACTTTATATTTTAGGTAGAGTTTTTACTAAATTATTGTAAAGGTCAGAAATCAAACTGAACCATAAAATCTAAAATATGTTTCTGTTAAACTGTGGAATTATGATAATAATAAGGCATTTCAGGGAACTTCCAAACTATAATTCTAGAAGAAAAAATAGGAAAAACAAATAATGGTTGTTTTTTAATTTCACCTAAATATTTCCTTGAAACATGATAAGTTAATAACTTGCCCATTTTATCACTGTTTTGCAGGTGTTTGGCAATATCGGTCACCTAAAGTTTGTCCACCGTGAAGTGATCACAGCTATTCAGGAGCACATAAGTGAAATGGACACTGTACTAGGAGATTCCTTTGATATTAAATCAAGAGACATGAAAAGAACCCATTAAAATAAAAAGGTAGGTTTTTTTTGCTCTTCATTAAATATTCAACTCATTGGTACAAATGAGTATACCAATTAAGAAGGAGTCACTAATTGCTACTTCCTTCTTCTTGTTTCCTTAAAGCTTCATCATCATGCACAAGTCACGGTGAGAAGACTAAGTTCAACTTCATTTTCAACTCTACTACAGTATAATATGTAGTGGACCAAAAGTTGATAACGAGTATTAGAAACAACAGCTGTAAATTATCATCATTGTAAATACGTTTTCAGACAGAATATGAGTCACCTTTATCTTCACTAACTTAGAAAGAGCTTCTTGGCTGCTCTGGAAGCTGAAGAGGGACAGGATGCCATTTTTAACATTCTTTGACAATAATATTCTTTCATTAGAGGGAGTAAAGGGATGCCTAGAAGATGGTAAGACCGAGTCTGAGTACATTTCCTCTTCTCTTCATTCGGCTAAAAAATGTCACATTTTTATTTTTCTAGAAGGAACTTCAAGAAAAAATGGAAATAGCAAAAAAATCAAGTCACTTAAATGAGTTAGTTTGCAGAGTTTATATTTTGTATTCTAAGGTAACAACCATCAAGTCTAAACTGCCTGGCTCAGCTTTGGGCTGTTTGCACTCACCTCGACTCTTTCCAAAGGATTTGAAGCAGCACAGCTCTTATTTTTAGTTCTTATATAATCCTTCTTTCTCTTTACTCCCTTGCTTTCTTCTCTTCTCATCTAAAGATTTGGAATTGCAGGCATGTACAAACAGACAATAAGCCATCAGAGGGTTGATGGGTCATAAAAAATCCTGTATCACTAACAATACTGTCCTTATTTAAAGAGCAATAAATACAGTGGGTATCTAAGCTCTCTGAACTTCTTCTGCACCTTTGAGAAAGGATGGCAATTTGTTTGGGTTTGTTTTGGTTTGATTTTTTTAGTTACATTTCTCAAACAGAAAGCAGTGATTATTAGAAGGGTCAAAATTCATACCTATAATTAGAAAACATTCAATCCTGGTGATTTTTAAATTATCAACTTTAATCACTGTCTAACTATTATGATATTGTCAGCCTAACATGAGACATTTACATTAAGGATTACATAAGGTATTTGTTCCCTCTGTTGGCTGAAATTAGCATATGTATATACTATCAATTTTTTTAATCCTCTACTGCTATTATTGAAGTCCAGTCGTCATGCATTAAAATATCTGTCAACAGATCTCAACTTTACAGAAACTAATAAGCATTCTAAACACGTTTTAGTAGTTTAGGTTATTGCAACTGCTCACTTCAGGCAACTGGAATCTTCCGTCAAATGCTTAAATGTCACTGTCACTGATTTCCTTCTCTCCCTCCGTTCCAGCAAGCATAATTACAGCTCTGATCACCAGATACTTACCTGCACTTTCACTTAACGGCTTTGTGTGCTAATTATGTATTTTGGCTTCCTCATTAGAGAATGAGTTACTTGTTAACAGAAAAATATTAAACTGTATCTTTCTATTCACAAAATGCAGAATAGTGCTTGGGTGTATGTAGAAGCTCAATCAATATGTGCTGTTGGAAAGATGGTATGAAGAAGACATAGGCGTGGGATTAGGGCTGGGTCTTTATTGTGCTCTTATTTATAATATAAGGAAGGTCAAACAAACCAAGCAAAAGTGGAACTAGGTAAATTAAAACAAATTATACGATAGATCTGTATCAGCATAAAATATTCTGAGAAGGAATAAAGGTATACGTTAAAGTAGATCTCTGCATTTTAAGCTGTATTTCATTAGACAATTAGGTCAAGTCGATAAATCAAATTTATTTTTTAAAGTGTTACGGTAATTTTTCACTGAGCTGCCATTTGCTTAACTTAATTGATGCAAATATCTGCCAATTTTGTAGGTCTAAAGTTTCTATTTATACTTACCTCACTAAAAGTAAAACTCTGTGAGGGCCGAGATTGTTGTCTGCTTTATTTACTGTTACCTCCTCAGTTCCTAATACTGTATTGAATTAGTAAGTGCTCAGTACATTTTGCTGGATGAAAGAATAAGCTGTGTCAAACTTCACTTAAATTTATATTTCATGTGGTAAACAACAGTGAATTGAATGAGCAATATAGAAATCAGCCATCAGTCGATTGATACTTTTCCTTTAGAAAATTGGTGGCCCCAGTGGAGGGAGGAGTATAATGAAGAAAAGCAATATTTTATGCTCCTGAAGAATGCCCATGGCTACAGTGTATTTCCTATTTAAGGCATCTTCTACAACATTATTTCAAAGCATGTGTTATTCAGTACTTTAAAATAGAAATCTGCAGATTGTTTTTTGCTGTTGTTTTATATTTGTATTTTCATTAAACGTCTCTTACAGAACATTGAGTATTTAAAAACAGATTCAACATTTGAGTTTGTCTAAACCTTTTACAGCATTATATATGTGTATGTATACACACACACACACACACACACACACACACACACACACACACACACTGGTGTTTGGTGGGTAGACACTTACTAACATGTTTTATGAGTTCTCTTTTCTCTTTAAAATGAATCTTTCTGATGTTCAGGGCTCAGTGTTATAACTCAGTTCATTGCTGAAATAATAGTTTGGTACTGTCTACATCTGAAGTAAACACTACGTTTCTATTGGCATTGAAAGAACCTGTTTAATTTTGACTGTTTTGAATGCAATGCATGCTTGGGTTCTTAAAAACACAGGAAAAAGCAGCTTTTTTATTCTTAGAGTCAAGTTTTTTCGCTTTCTGTGACCCTTTTATGTACTTCAGACAATAGTTTCATGCATAAAGACAGATGAGTGTAATCTTTGTAAATAGATGCTCTGTAAAACTGAGTTCTAATGTGAAAGTCACCAATGTAATGTCCCCTAAGGAGAATGCATATATTTATATGCAGTGAAAAGTGTTATTTGAAAATTAAAGACAAGTTTCTGGGGACTATATATCTGTGAATTCAGTCATCGATCTTTTTCAGACTATTGGGGATTAATTTATAATGCTGATACTTATTTTTTGAGAATCTATTAGCAAAACAATATCTGTAAACGTATACATATATTGCCAGTGATTGCATTGATTACTTCATCTCTAATATTATGGTTAGTTACTTATTGACTTGTGTCATTCACATTGACAATTTCTTCTCCTACAGAGATAATGCACAGTACAAAATATAATTATAACTGATAACTGTAAATAAAAAAATCCTTTTACTAGATCATTTTTGCTGGTACTTACTGTGCTTTTATTGCGTAAATAAATTATCCATTTGGAATTCAATTCTATTAAGAAATAAAAATATAAATAAGAAGGAATTAAATATTTAAATGCTTGCTATACATTTAAAAGTGAGGTCTATTAAATGTTCCTTGTATTAAATTCAGTGACAATAGATAGATTATATTGTGTCAGTTAAGCAACTGGATAAAAAATGAGTAATTTTCATCCTTTAGTTAAATATGGTGCTAAGTGGTATGTGCTAGCATTAAAAGCAAATTACTTATCACTTCAATAATCGCAGCATGAGGGCCTTCTACTGGAAGATGCATTTCCAGTCTTTCTTTGCCCTCAGTTTGATTAAATAAATCAACTGATAATGCTTGGATAAGCAGAAGAAAAAGTTTTGATGGCATTATGGCATTTCCATTCTATAAATGCTTATTCAAGATGTCTCCAAATGGCATTTTCTATATATTTTATCACTGACAAGCACAAACACAAGTGATAGATAGTATATATATTTATGTGTGTATCTGTGCATGTGTGAGAGAGAGAGAGAGAGTGTGTGTATGTGTGTGTGTGTGTGTGTTTGTGTGTGTGTGTGTGTGTGTGTGTGTGTGTGTGTTTACAAACATACTAGGGAAACCCCCAAAAGTCAAAAATTATTTTTGGAGGGCAGGCCCCTTGTAGTGTAGGCTTCCCCCACTAGCTAAGTGTTGTAGGAACCAATCAGCATCAGTGTATCAGCAAGCGTTGTGAGAAGCTGTGTTCAGCTTCAATGAATTTTTTTTTTGATGGTTCTTTAAATGTGTTTGCCCATTTCATGATGGGTGATTTATGAGTGCACCTGACCACACTGCACTGAGTGTTCAGCAGCTTTTGTTCAAAAATGGCATGATCCTTGTGTGCCACTCTCGCTATTCACCTGATCTCTCCCTGAGTGACATTTTTGATTTCCCCGGATGAACAAAAGTCCTCAAAGGGAAATGTTTTGCTGATGTGGAAGAAGTGAAACAAAAGCACTAAAAGGCATCAAAATTGACAAGTTCAAAAACTGTTTTGAGCAGTGGAAAGCATCCTGATAGGTGTATTGCATCAAATGGAAAATACTTTGAAGGTGACTGAAGTTTAAACATGCAAGAAGAAATACACAAATTTTCTATAAATAAATTATGGTTTTGGGGGTCCCCCTTGTATATAGATGTAAACATTTGTATGCATACAAGTTTATCAGGTCCAGCCACCTATGTGAACCACAAATTCTTTCCACTTTATCACTTCCAGTTGACCATCTAGCTCAATCTTCAACACCGCTAGGAGATGAGGAAAATCACCCTTCCAAAAGGGAAGTCTTGAAACTGGGAAATTCTAATAATAGTTTGAAAATAGCTAAAAACAAGGCTGAGATCCTTGTGATATACTGCGTGGTATAGCTGCGAAGAGCCTTGCAAATGGTAGGTGCTAAATAACTAGGTGGTGATTGAGTGAAATAAAGTCTGGTCTTTTTTGAAAAGGTACAAGTTATTTTGAAAAGAGTGACTGGTGAGGAGTTGGGGTTGAGGAGAGTAAATAAACTCAAGGGTGAAACAGGTAACCCTGGGTACTTCCTCTAGGGATCCAGAAAAAGTTCTACTGCTACACACACACACAGACACACACACAAATATTATTTTTTAACCCACTCTATTAATGCCTGCATCATATATGTAATATCTATCTATCTATTGATCTATCTATCTATCTACAAGGAAGAACCCCAAATTCCCAGAATTTATTTATAAAAAAATGTGTATTTATTTTTACATATTTAACTTGTCACCTTCAAAGTACTCTCCATCTAATGCAATACACCAATTGAGACACGTTTTCTACTGCTCAAAACAGTTTCTGAACTCATCAATTTTGATGCCTTATAGTGCTTCTGCTGTTTTTTGTTTCACCTCTTCCACATAAGCAAAACGTTTCCCTTTGAGGACTTTTTTTTCCATCCAGGAAAACAAAAACAAAAGTCACTTGAGGTGGTGAATGAGGAGGGTGTACCGTGTGGGCAGGAGCACTTGTAAATCACTCATCATAAAATGGACAAATGTGTTAAAAGAAGTCCACCTCACCAAAAAAAAAAAAAAAATTCAATGAAACTGAACACAGACTCTCACAATGCTAGCTGATACACTGATGCCATGTGTTCCTAGGACACTTACCTAGTGGAGGAAGTATTCCAAGGAGTCTGCCCTCCAAAAACAATTCCATTTTGGAGTGTATCTCTCCTCATATCTACCTATCTTTCCATCTCTATCTATCTATCTATCTATCTATCTATCTATCTATATCTATCTATCTATCTACACTAACACATTGGTTTTGTGGTGTATGAACACAGGGATCTTTTGGATAGAAGATCTGTTTGATCTTGGACATTTGTAGCTACCAGGATAGATTGGAATTGAGAAGTTCTTCTCTTATTGATTATCTTAGCATATTGAGACCCTGGGAAGCTGGAATTTGTTCCTAGAATGGTATAAATTCCTCAAGGATAAGCTCCCCAGTATGTAGGGCAAAATAAGAACTCAGTAATTATATGATAAATAAACGAATGAATGAATGAATGAATAAATAAATAAATAAATGAGATAGTGCAGCATGGTGGTTTACAGCCAGAGTTCTGGAGTTAGATCCAGGATAAAATCCTGCCTACAGCTTAGCAGCTATGTGACTTGGACAAATTACTCAATCTCACTCAAAGATGTCAAGTAGTATTTGCTAATGAAATGTTGTGATTAGGTATGTATATGTGGTTTTAGGACCTGCAATACCTAAATATGTGATGCACTCTGTTTACCTCAGTCCAGGAGAAAGGCTTCCAACAGTTTTACTATTGGAACTGACTTTTAAATTGATTTATAACAGTTCTTTATATAAGTGCATTAAAAACTTGATATAGCTTCTGTCGAAGTGTTCTTCTGGTGGCGGATTGGCGGCTCACCCAGAGCCCGGCAAAATGGTACCAACCAGGCAGCTTCACTGAATCTCTGCTTTTGTAAATTACTTTTTTTACTGTGCTGGAAGCATCGCACTTGCTGTTTACCATAAAGGCAGATGTGTGACAAAATTTAAAAAAACTTGATATATAGCATGTATCACCAAATTATACCAAATTGTCAATTGTTTAGTTTACCTTAATATATATTTTGGCATATAGAAGTTCTAAATTTTTTCATAGCTTATAAAGTTTTTATTTATTGTTTTAAGATGATATATTAAGCGGTTTACCTTTTACTTGATATTTTGAAATGTCACTTTTTATATAATAAGCACATTTAGGCTATATTTTTTTTCCTGGAAAGTGTTGCTAATTGTTCGATTCATTGTCTATTCTCATATTAGTATCAAACTCCTTTGAGTAATGTACCTCACAGGTGAATCAGGGACATCTTATGATTAAACTGTACTTTACCAAGAAAGATTTGCTATTAACATGAGAAGAATGAGAATGAAGAGGGCACAACATGAAGAGAAATATTAGACATAATTCATTAGATACCATATTTTTCTACTTTTCAGTATTTTAAAATTTTCAATAACTTTAAAGGTCATTAGACAGGATACACATAGAACAGGTATGATATAATATTGTATAATTTTAAAGTTTCATTTTCAAATAATAAGTAGTGATAAAAGGAAATCTTCAAAATATAATGTGGTGTTAAAAGGGTGGGATGCATACACAATGGTCCCAACTTAATATATATAACAGAAAGAATTAGAAAGTGCACATATAGATATGTTGCTAGTTGCTATGAGTATTGAGATTATAAATTTATAATTTTCTTTTCTTTTTATAGTTTTCATATTCTTTACTACGAGCTTAAGATATTCTTATAATCAGTACTGAAGCAACATGTGTAATTTTAAGCAATAAAACCACTGAAGAAATAAGAAGAGCACATGTAATATCTCCTATAAAACTAAAAGCTGTGTTATATTTATGAACATTATCTGCCTAAAAAGGATGTCTAAAAGTGGCATGCTAGGAGCTTTTTAGGGACAAAGCCTCTATGAAATAGAATTAGAAAGCTATAAATAGCTTAGATAAAAATATAGCAGGATACAATAAAAAGGATGAATGTAGTAAGGAAAGAATAATGAAAACTAAGAATGCAACAGCAAAGTTAAAAGATATCTCAGAGGTTTGAAAGGGCATACTTGACGTCGCAGAAAAATTAAACAATGTCAATTACACACATTACCCCTTGCTGTCTACCGACTCTTGCCTTGCCAACTCATGTCCTCTAGACCATGACTTTGACAATCCTCCAATACTCGAATTCATAGTTTCTATCACTTTTTCCCGGACTTATTTTTTTTTTGTTCTCTTTTCTCCTTACCCAACTTAATTTCCATAGTCAGTTACTATCATCACCCCCTTCCTTACACCTTCTACTCACTTCTCTTTCATTTCTCATTTCTTATCTCTTGGAGGGACCATAGTCCTAGTTAGATCCTCCTGTGTCTGATTTGTGCCTACACCCATGCAATTAAATACAGCTAGCCATTGGCACTGATTAATCTTACTTTAAATGTATGGTCATACATCTAAATGGCCTTAGACAGTTCCTAGTAACCATCTTGTATTTTCTTATTTCACTTAACCTCCCACTATCTTATCTGACCCCATCACATTTTATTATCTCTTACCGAACCTGCAACACATCTTCCTCTAGCCTTACTCTTAACTGATAAACTAATTTCTACTTCCCTGAGAAAATTGAAGCAATCAGAAAGGAACCACCACAATTTCTTGCCACCCTGTCAACCTACCTACCAGCAGTGAGTAGTTGCTGGAAAGTTATATGTTTAAAAACATTGAATGTAATTCTAACAAACCTCTTGGTATCCATTAATATAGATAACATGAATAATACAATAAATCAGGATAATTTATAGAAAGGGATGTTTGTGTTTTATCATATCAACAAAGGAAATCTCATCTTTTGGTGCTACAGGTACAATTATAAGAATATACCATACAGTAGGGCTCTCCCTCAAAGAAAAAAATTAGTAAATTGCACACAACAGAAATTATATAATGCATAATCAGATAATAATGCATGA
This sequence comes from Cephalopachus bancanus, assembly GCA_027257055.1. Taxonomy (NCBI): domain Eukaryota; kingdom Metazoa; phylum Chordata; class Mammalia; order Primates; family Tarsiidae; genus Cephalopachus; species Cephalopachus bancanus. The sequence continues at coordinate 6,923,864 of JAPVLO010000013.1, read as the reverse complement.
GAGCAATAAAGAATTTATGAAAGATCATATTAAAAGAATGCATATGTGACAAACTTTTTAAATTATTTGTGGGCCAAAGAGGAAATAAAAATTGCAAGCATAAGCTATTAAGATTTTAATGATAATGAAACAATTAGAACACTATGAAAACTTATGAGATGTGGCCAAAACTGTATTCAGATAAAAAAATACTTTTATTATTTAAAAACAAAAAAGTCAAGAAGCTAGGAAAAATATAAAGATAAACTTTCAATAGCTGCAAGTAATTAAAAAACTAAGAATGTAAGTACATGCCTTTTTTTAAAGTGATGAAATTCAATTTTGGTTTCTTCTTCCCGAAAGACTGACAAAGAGGGAAAAAATTGCAAACATACATTAAGAATCAAAGAAGTGTGACATAACCACAAATAAAGAAGAGGTTAAAATAAAGACTTACTTAAGTGGCTGTATCGATTCCATCCAAGTCTCATTGGCCAGAGTCCACTCATAAGGTCCCAACATGCCATGTGGTAGGAACAAGTCTCCCTAAGAAGAAATGGTTCAGTATGGAAGTCAACATTTGTTTCTCTAAAGGGATAGATAACATATTTTAGGTTTTGCAGAAATTGTAAGCCTGACACAACTCCTCAAATTTCTATTTTAAGTACAAAATCAGCCACAGGTATGTAAAAGAATGAGCATAGCTCTGTTCTGATAAAACTTTATTAACTCATTAACTCATGGTAAACTGGATATAGCTGTCTATCCATAGTTTGTTGAACCCTTGCTAGTACATAGCATTGTTTTGACATAGTATAATTGACTTAGAAATATACTTGTAATATATTTTAAAGAAAGATAATTATTCAAAATTTACATGTGTGCTTCTAAAAATCTATTTATTCCACTGCATACATGTAGATAAATGTATATATGAGGAAGGACAAAAAAAAAAAACCACTGGAATTTATTTATTAAAAAATTATTTATTCTAACATGTTTAAACTTCAGTTGCCTTCAAAGACTCTTCATTTGATTCAATACACCTATCAAGATGCTTTTTTCAATGCTCAAAACAGTTTTTAAATTTGTCAATTTTGATGTCTTTTAGTGCTTTTGCTGTTTTTTGTTTCACCTCTTCCACATTGGCTAACTTTTCTCTTTGAGGATTTTTTTCATCCTGGGAAATAAAATGTTGCTTGGGCAAGATCAAGTGAATAGGGTGGGTAGGTCACGGGGGCCATGCCGTTTTGGTTAAAAGTTGCTAAACACTCAGTGTAGTACGTGCAGGTCCACTCGTAAATCATCCATCATGAAATGGACAAACACTTTGAAAGAATCTCAAAAAAAAAAAAAAATTAACTGGGTTTGAAGCCAAGCACAGTCTCTTACAACAATGCTAGGTGGTACACTGATGCTGATGGGTTCCTAGAACACTAACTTAGCAGGCGAAGCCTATACTACAAGGGATCCGCCGTCCAAATATAATTTCTTTTTTGAGGGGGTCTTCCCTCATATTTGCGTTACAATAATGAAAGGATATAAACTAAAATGTTAACCCCAGTTATATGTTGGTGTTTTGGTGATTTTCTTTTCTTTGTATCAACATTTTAAAATCTTTTTACAATAATCATGTAGTATTTAAATAATTAATAAATGGAGAAGAAAAAAGAGTGAAGGAGATCTGAGCAAACAAAATTTAAAATGTATCTAAAAACTTCATTAATTATCAAGATACTTTGTGGGCACAGACATATGCAGACAAATTCACTTAACTGAATAGAAAGTCTAAAAATAGACATCAGCAAAATATAAGAATTCAATATTTGGAAAAAAGTTGTTGCCTAGCCGGGCTCGGTGGCTCAGCCTATAATCCCACGCCTTTGGGAGGCTGAGGTGAGTGGATTGCCTGAGCCCGCGGGTTCGAGACCCGCCTGGGCAGCGAGATCTCATCTCTACAATAAATCAAAAAATCAGCCGGGCGTGGTAGTGCATGCCTGTAATTCCAGCTACTTGGAAGGAAGGCTGAGGCGGAAGGATCGCCGGAGCCCAGCAGGTCGAGGCTGCGGTGGCCGGGAGCAGCCACTGCACTCCAGTCTAGGCGACAGAGTGAGACTCCAACTCAAAAAAAAAAAAAAAAAAAAAGTTGTTGCCTAGAAGAATGTATATAATAACATATACTAAAATAAAATACCTGGCACACAATGATTGCCGAATGAATATTTATTCAAGAAATAAATTGAGTTATTGAGTAAATATTGATTAACAAATATTTTTGCACAGGATAGTAAATGTCATTTAATTCTTGAAGGTATGGTGATTATATTTTACGTAAAAACTTTTCAATTGTCTTCATAGACACATATATCAGCTTTTCCTCTGTTTTGTCCCTTCCTATACACTGAAAATATTCTTAATCATGAAATAAAATCATACTGTTTCCCCATTATTCCATGTTCTATTTTTTAGAATTAACACTTTAATTCCTGCAGAATTTACGTTATGGACGAACAATTCAGCCTCATTTTCTTTTCACTTAACTAATTCTCCTCAGATCATTAATTCTGTAACACTTTCCCAACCAAACTGAAATAAAAAAGAATTTAATTTTGCCCCCAACTACCCAAACCAACTACCAGGGCTGCCCTCTGTGGGTTTATGACAATAAAAACTCTAACCCCTCAGGTCAGATAATCAAATGTATGATAATTAACTGTATGAGTAATTATTGTGCTATGCAAATAAACAATGCAGATGAGTCATTTCATTAAACAAGCACCATGGGGTCATTAGGTTTTGATCTCTGTCCTAGTCTTTTGGGGAAAAATACTTTGTATGAACTGCTCTTCTGAACTGGCAATAAAACATCACTAGTAGGTTCACATTAAGCTGGATAATATGCGGACTGCTTGATTTGTATTGAATATGTGTCTGGTGGTTGGGGCCCATTGTAATGAACTAGCCCACAAATCACAGCTTAATGGGAATCTACTTTTACATATTGCTTAATTAAAAGTTGTGAGCTTATTAACATGTGTCTTTGGCACTGAGCTTTGGGGATGTAATCTCTGTGCAAATAAGACGAGGTTGTAAAAGTTTTATAGATTGACGACGATATTATAGTCCATACCTTAATAACCCATCATTTCCCCAAAGAATTTTTCATATCTTACATTCTTTTACCCAGCTGTAACAGACTCTTTTCCTTTTGTTTTCAAGTATATAGGACCTACTGCAATAGGTACTGGTATCAAAAAGGGTTATATCTTCAATAGTTCATCTGAACATCTTCTTATCATTTACTCTTATTAGCAAAGCCATCTGGAAGAAAGTCTCAAAGCTCCTTTCATTAGAGAGGCTCCAGGTAGCATATATCTATTAGGTACAGGTTTCCAGAATTTCCATTACAAACCTCTATTTTCAGGGATTTATAATTCTGCTATAAAATTTTTTGCCCTAGGCTTCAACGTGGAATACAAGGTCTTACTCTGAGAGAGTACATTGTTAACACATGAAAAAAAAAATCATGTTCTCATCTTACCCAAGTGGAAAAGTAATGGCATGTAACCATTTTCAAATACTTTCTGATATGCCACTATAAGATGGGTGTTTAGAGTTTTTTGTTTTGTTTTGTTTTGACATGACGCTTTACAGTATGTTTGTTTGTAATTTTAGCCAAGACATTTGGTGACTTTTTAAAAATGTCAAAATAAGAGTTGTCTTCTGTATGCCTGCCACTACAGTTCTTGGACTGGACACCTCTGAACTTCTTTGGTGGATCCTTTGCAGAGCATTCCTGGAGTTCTTGCATCAAAGTATCTCAGTTTACTAACTCCCAGCAATATTTGGAGAAAACAAAAATTTTATTGTGCTAAAGAATTGCTTTGGCTAATGGGTGGGCCCATTCTAGTTAAAATTCAAGTTGACGTCCCAAGATAACAAAGTATCAGTGATCTTTTTTTGATGAAAAGAGCTGCGGGAGGGGATCTTGGTCAAAATTTTGTTACTAAATGGTTGTGTAACCTTGGGGGTTTACTTGAATGAGCTGAACCTGTTTCTATATCCATCAAAAAATTCTGGAGATAAAGCAATCTGAAATATTCCTTCAGAATTTGAAATTTTCATATAGCTATTTACACATAGCTTGTTAAATTCACCAGTACCTTCATGTCACTAAATTCAATAGCCACTTTAGACTTCAACCTAATATCTCCATAGCATTCTGAGCAGAGGACCATTCACCACTTATGGACACTTTGACTTCTAAATTACCTTAACATCTTTCCTCCCTCCATACCTCTCTGTTGTTTTTTTCCCATGTCAACTCTGTCATGAAATGTTGACATTCACAAGACTTGGTTTGGTGGACTCTTCCTTTGCTGTCCTAAAGGGGATCTGTCCATCCCAATGACTTCACATGCTCTCCATGTACCTTCTCCCAAATGTTTATTTGGGGACCAGATCATTCTTCCAAACTCTAGAGCTCTTAAAGCTGTATGTCTATACTGCACTTGCTCTTGAATGAATGCTTCCTTGTCACTTAAGGTTTTGCAACTTTCTGCTCCAAAGCTGCTTTGTCCCTTTCCTGATGAATGTACAGCTCTACCTTTTCCCCAGTTATTCAAAGTCCTTGGTTTCATCCTGATACAGTTTCTTGACCTCTCTGCACTATAAATTATGTCAATTTTTCAAGTGTTCAAATGAGTTTGCTTCATTTTATTCCTAATATAACTTCCTTAGTTTAGGCCATTAATAACCTCTTTGGTGACTCAATTTCTTCTTGTCTCCCTCTGCCTCTCCTTTGCCCTGTTCAATTCAGTTTCCAACTTGCCTCCAGAGTGACACTAAAAAACAAAAGTAACGATTACGTTGTCTCCAGTCAGTTAAATACCATTCAATAGCTGTGATATTACATTTAACTGGAGACCTCAAATCCCTATGATCTGGTCTCCAGGTTCACCCCTTATGACGTCCCTAGTTATTCTCTCTGCTCTAGTCTTCCTGTGTTCCTTCCATTTTCTCAAGAATACGGTGGCCTTTTCTGCCTCAGACCCAGGCATGCTGTCCCCTCCAGCTGGCATACTCTTGTGGCTCTCCTGTCCTTCCCACAGGTAGCCCTCCAAATTTTTGTTAGTGAGGGAGCAGGGAAGATGGCCCTTGGAATGATCTTCCTGTCTTACTGAATGTTTCTCTTCTTCTCTAGGCTATTAAGCCTCGTGAGCACAGTGTCCTCTTCTGTCTTTCAGGAATCTGACCCCAGCTCTACCTGGAGCCTGGCACATGGCAGGTGTTTGATGAAAATCTGCTCTCTGATAGACTGCAGAGAATGAAGTCCAGCAAAAGACACAGGCCAGGTCTAGGTCATAGCAAGGTCTGAGACTATGTGATCAGCAGGAATCACATATTCCACTTCCCACTGTCTGAAGCTATTATGCCATTTTGTTCCACAGGATGGTAAAAACAATTAAGTAATTAAGCAACAGCTGCTGGCAACATGATCTGGGCCCTTGGTTTAATAATCAGGAATAAGAGCAGGACTTGCTCAAGGCTACCAGGCAGCTCACAGTGAATGCTGGAGACCAGGCTAGCCCCGTAGTGCAAAGTTTCCATTTACTAGTCACAACATACTACATATTAGTTGGGAACCTTCTTGCTGTAGATTCATCTTTTCCCCTTCTTTTAGTTTCTTTTGTTCTGATTGTGTACATATTGCTGGGGCCAGTTATTTTTCTATGGGAGAAAATCTTTAAATGAAATTAAATTTTAGCCATTTTATGTAGTACACCATTCTATAATTATTACCTTTTATAAAGAAAAACACAAAAAACTACAGCTTGACAAAATAAAAGTTTTGTTACTGATGGAATTTTGAGCCTTGCAGTTTGAATGGAACAAAGATTCTGGGGTCATGATAGCCTTTTCTGAACTGCTAAATTCACACCAAGAAGAGTGACAGAATTTTTGTCAGTTTCTGTTTCTTGAGAACTTTTTTACCTTCAGGAAACCTGCTTTCTCAGAGCCTGGCAGGGAGCAAAATTCCCCACCTTCTTAATTCCATCTAGGATTTCTTTCAAGGTTTTGGAACTGAGGGTAAATCAAGATGCATTTAATTGGATATGGCATGGAAAATGTCAATAGACCATGAGAGCTGAAAACACATCTATTCTCTACACAGGAACATAAATGATATCATTAAAAGTGTTCTAACCCATACCTTCGGGAGACTTGGAAAATATAAATATTATGCAGGGGGTGGGGCTCCACATCTGAAATGTAGACTAAAATAAATGACCCTTGAGTTGCTTTCCACCCTTGGATGCTATTAGTCTAACATTCCCTTTCGTGACACATAGATAACATTTCTCCTTCAGGAGGGTATTCGTTTAGCACCCACAACACTGCAAGGAGTTAATATGACAGAGTCTATTGACCTGAACAAAGGAAAATGCTGAAGAATGATCTGGAAGTCCATGACCATTGAAGCATAGTACCTTAGAAACATTAAAGAGATTGTCAAGGAAGTGTGACTGGTCCCTAGAACAGGTGACTGACTACCTGGAAATCAATTCACATCTGAAAACCATTCGAGTCCATGCTCTTTTTCAACAAGTTCCCCTTTAATGAGGCAAGGGATGCTTGTTTATGGCAAAGGAACAGAAAAGACTTTATTCTAACATCTCAGGCCATGTTTCTTTTTTTTTCCCAGTTGTATGCACAGAACTTAACAGGAAAGCCATAATTTTCATGATGTTAAAAGAAAGTACCCTCTATTTTAGTAAAAAGGCTATACAAACAAGACCCAGTCAGTCCACTGCCCATCATGGGCTGTTAGGGTATCACCATTTCCACTTATGTTCGTTTTGATTTATTTGAAGAAAAATATTTTGTAATAGAAGACTTGTTCAAATCCCCTCCTAGTATAAAATGACTAATGATATTGAGCATGTTGAATCTTAATATATTAGTTTATTTTAACAATTCTGATCTAAAACTGGATGGACTCCTCAGAAAAACATCAACTGGTTATTTTGGTCAACCATTAAATTTTATTTTATAAATATTTACAATTCATAAATGTTTTGCAATATTTATAAGCTATATACTACACTCCAAGAATTGTGGTAAATAATTACACATATATAAAACCAGATTTCTACTTATAAGTAGTTATAATACTGAGGAGTCAATATATACGAGGAAGGAATCTCTCCAACTAGAATTATCTTTTGAAAGACAGGACCCTTGTAGTACATTTGAAATATGTTCTTCCATATCAGACCATCAGACAAAGTTTTTATCTGGAAGTTTTGATAAGGTTGATCATGATTTGCAAAAGAAACTTCCTGAGTTGTGGCAAACAGGTGATTGGTTCTTCCACCATGATAGCACACCTGCCCATACCTCACTGGGTTCAGCAGTTTTTCACCAAAAATGACGCTCCTTGCCCCATCCTCCTCATTCACCTCATCTCACCCCGAATGATTTTTTTTTTCTTCCCTGGATGAAAAAAGTCCTCAAAGGGAAACGTTTTGCTTATATCAAAGATGTGAAACAAAAAATGGCAGAAGCACTAAACGGCATCAAAATTGATAAGTTCAAAAACTGTATTGAGCAGTGGAAAAAGTATCTCGATAGGTGTATTGCATCAAGTGGAGAGTACTTTGAAGGTGACTGAAATTTAAACATGTAAGAATAAATACACAATTTTTAATGAATAAATTACAGTTTTTTTAGTCCCTTTTCATACAAAAAGTCACACCTATCTGTTTAATAGCATTTATACATTATTGCAATTGATCAGTGAGGCATAAATCGAGATGTTTTCTTTGGGGCTGATCCCATGGATATAACAAAACAGAAAACAATGTAGGATAATGACCAGGTAAATTTGGCATTGGATAAGAATATATCAAGGTCAATCAAATAATGTAAACTTTTCTTCCCTCATCTTTTTTGCTTTCCATCCTTAACCCATGCTATAACCAATGTCAGATGGTTTTGAGTAGGTTCAAACTTACTAAATATTTGTTATAGTGCTGACTATAGTTTAGACATAGGTTCAGGTTAGCAGATATTAAGTTAAATATGGCTTGATCTTGGAGAGTTACTCTGTTTACCATGAAAGCAGAAGTAGAGAGGAATAAACTACCTATAGATAGCAGAGGAGACAGCACGTTATCAGTGGTGGGGCGGAGATCACTGCAGAGTTATGGCCACTATTACTAGAAAGCCTGGCTTAGGGATCTAGGGAGGGAATATCCATCAAATACTTATATTACACAAATCCTTCTCACTATTTGCTTGCATGTATCTCATCACCATGCAGGGTACCCTGTGAATGTGTAATGAAAATGCGATCTGAAATGCATCTGCAAACTTCCCTGAAGATCCATCCCAGAGGATGCTATTGTTGAAACACATCTGTTGAAGTGTGCTTAGAATGCTTATGAAGAAGGCATTTCTCCAGCCTGCTGAAACTCACACAGGAAGCATGTGCTCCAGTTACTATCACTGTACATCTTTTTTTGTATTGTCTTCTTGTCTTTCCATTCCACGCTTCTTAGTCAAAGCTTTCTCTAAAAATATTATGAAGCTTAACAAGTTCTTAACTGTCTTAGTACATCTATATATAAAGTATATGTACACAAAATTATAATATGAAAACAATATTTCTAAGACTGTAAAAAGAGAAGGAAATTCTCTAAAAAGATCATTTTTATATGATGAATCTGTTTAACTTAGTTTCGTCAATTTGATTGTTGTTTTGAGACATGACATCACCATCAATACACCTGGCTTCTGAATCCATGAGATTGTATATGCTTTTTACTCTAGTCATGGACATCATATAAGTATACTTTGATTAATTGATATTCATATGAAATATTCCCATTTTAATAGAATCTATAGTTGTTCTTCAGGGAGAACTCAGCATTTTTATGTGAAATTGGGTGTATATTGCTTAATCATGTCTTTTATCAATTTAATTTACTCACAATAAGTATTCATGTGGGTTCACTTACCAGAGACCCTTTGTTTCATTATAACTAATAATCGTTAATGCAGTTATAACTAATTATCAAGGAAAAACTAATGAAGCTTCCCATGACATAACAGGATAACTATTTGTGTTAAATAACTGTTTTTGTTGATATTACAGTTTCAGGAAATATTACAAAATAATATATTTAAAATATAAAAAGCATATAGTTCTTTGACAGTTAAACTCAAAATTCTATTTAATTCATTTTTTGAACCTTAATATTTGCTATGTACAACATTTTTCCTGTTAAATATACAAGGAGAAAATGTAGAGTAATTGTTACTCTGTTACTTTAAGGTATTATGAAATTTCACTGTGTATCATAGATGAGATTTTACTACTGAATCACTTAGATCACTGCAAAAAGATGTAGAAACATGTCCAGAATGCTTTTGAAAAAGGCACCAGCCATTAACAATTACTTATTTTTTTTCAGTACTTGAATAGCAGTATTTCCATCTTTTAAAATTTTCTATAGATTTTTCTCATGTAGGTAAGAAGTTAAGATTAAATAAAAAATAAGTAAAATTAGCAGCAGAGGCAAGAGGATTGCCTGAACTCAAGGGTTCAAGACCAGCCTGGGCAACTTGGTGAGACTTAATCTCTACAACAAATGAAAACATTTGCTGGGCATGGTGGTGCACCCATGTTTCCGGCTACTTGGAAGGCTGAGGCAGAAGAATCGCCTAAGCCCAGCAGGTTGAGGTTGCGGTCACCATGAGCATGTCACTGCACTTCAACCTAGATGACAGAGTGAGACTCTGACTCCAAAAAGAAAAAAAAATTGTAACCATACGGAAATCAAAGTATAGAGAAAATATATTACACTAGTACCATTAATAGTGACTGAAGTACAAGATGCAACATCTCAAAACCTGGAATTTATTTATAAAAAATTGTGTATTTATTCTTAATGTTTAAACTTCAGTCACCTTCAAAGTACTCTCTGTTTGATGCAATACACCAATTGAGATGCTTTTTCACTGCTCAAAACCATTTTTTTTGATCTTGTCAATTTTGATGCCTTTTACTGCTTCTGCCATTTTTTTTGGTATCACCTCTTCCACATGGGCAAAATGTTTTCCTCTGAGGACTTTTTTTTATCCAGGAAAATAACCAAAATAAAATATGCTGTGTGAGAGATTGGGAATAGAGAGGGTGGGGCATGAGAGCTATGCCAATTTTGGTCAAAACCTGCTGAACACTCAGCGCAGTATGGGCAGATGTGCTCATCAATCACCCACCATGAAATGGACAAATGTGTTGACAGAATCTCTAAAAAAAAATTCACTGAAGCTGAACACAACCTCTCACAACAATGCTAGCAAGTACACTGATGCCAATGGGTTCCTAGAACACTTACCTAGCAGGAGAAGCCTACACTACAAGTAGCCTGTCCTCCAAAAAATAATTTTTTTAGGGCAGTCTCCCCTTGCATACTGTGTGTATGTGGGGTGTGTGTGTGTGTGTGTGTGTGTGTGTGTGTGTGTGTGTGTGTCCTAGTTAAATCCTTAACTACTCCAATGACCATGGTGCTATTAGTTTTACTATATTTATCAACAAGGGTACTAAGTCTTAGAGTGAAGTAACCTGATTAAAGAGTGGATTAGTATTGAGTTGAATTTTGTCTCATCAAAATTCACATGTTGAAATCCTAACCATTAGTACCTCAAAATGTGACTTTACTTGAAAATAGGGTCACTACAGATGTAATTAGTCAATATAAGGTTATATATACTGTAGTAAGGTGGGCTCTTAATCCAGTAGGACTGGCATCCACATAAAAAGAAAAAATATATGAAGACACGAATGCTGGCAGAATGCCTTGTGAACGTGATAGCAGGGATCTACAAGCTGAGGGATGCCAAACATTGCTAGCAAATCACCAGAAGCTTGGAGAAAGAAAAGGTAACAGATTTTCTCCTGGCCCTCAGAAGCAGGTAACCTTGCCAATACCTTGATTCTGGACTTCTGGTCACAAAAACTGCAAGACAGTATGCTGCTTAAGGCACTCTGCTTGTACTACTTCATTATGGCAGTACCAGGAAACTAATACAGGCAACCAAGATGCACTGCATGAGCTGTGTTGACATCAGAACACTCACTGCTTCACTCACTGCTTGACACCTGAGTTGTTCCCTCTCTGTCCAACCGCTAGTCTGAAAGAAGTTTAGCTAAATACCTATGAGGGTATAAACCATTGGTCAAAAGTACTTTGTTGGACTGATTATGGCTTTCTTCTAGAGAAAGTATAGCCATTTCATGCATATGAAAAGCAAACTTGCAATTTTTAATTCAAACTTTTACTTAGAATGTATGTTTTAATTATAAATGTTCTGTTTAACACCTAAAGTAGTGTTTCCCTTGATACTTTAAATTCAAAATTATATCCCAAGCAAGATAGTGAAGGCAACCTCTCTGAAATACCAAATAAAAATAGGTTGCCTACAAGATTTTATGTATATCTTATTTAAGTAGACGCTGATCATTTAGGGTAAATATGTGTAGCAAGCTTCCAATTGTTAGGGCTAACTCCCGCAAAAATGCAAAAACTAATCTTACTTAAGCTTGGCATGGATCAATTGAAAATGAATAATATTATTATATTGAAATTTAAGACATTAAAAATTTCTAAGGACTCTCTGAGCTTGACTGTTAGAAATGTTAATGGTGAAGGATTTGAGTCATAATTTTTCATGGTATGACTTTAGTAAGGAAGTTTTCAGAAGTAGGTTCCAGGTGAGGGTTAAATCTAATTCTCTCAGATTTATAGCATTGCAACCACTAACTCAACTACAACAGACCGTAGTACTCAAATAGCAGTCGGGAACTTAATAATTCCTCCTCAAATAAGTCACCTGATTAAACATCTCAAATGTTTTGCCATCAAAACCATTTGGAGTCTGTTATGATTAATGGGCCACATTTCTTACCAAATGTTGATTTTAAGCAATTCTCAATTTAATTTTTTTCTGGATGAATTGAAAACATAATCTACCAATGGCAATACACAATAATTTTTTCAACATTTTAGAAAATAGTTTATGAGATTTTTATGACTATTAAAAGTTTATGTCTGCTAACTGCTTAAGTAACTTATATGTCCCAGGTCATTCTAATGATTCAATTTTTAATCGTGAAAACTCCCATTATCTGTGAATAGAGAACTCTTCTAAAAACAAATTAAGCTTTCTTAAAGCTTTAATTGCCTTCTCATTGACTTTTGGCTTTGGGGATAAAAACCTACAATGGACTAAGCTATTTGCACACAACAGAAATGTATCACCACATTGATAACCAAACACATTTTGTATTTTTAGTCTTTCTTATTTACCAAGGTGAACAGGAATGCTTTTCTTAAGACTCACACAATAGTCTCTACTCAATCCTTTTAAAATTGTGATATATATCCCTCTTCCTGTAAACTTCTCTACTAACTACTTGAACCCACTTTAAATAGAAAACTTGCCATGCAAATAATTTATTTCAAATTTCCTTTAAAAAGGAACATCAAAGTTAACTTGAGTTCACATGTCTAACTCGTCCTTTTCCAGCACTCTCTGAAAATAATTTGGATGTAGAAGTAAAAGAAAAGTCTTGCTCAGCACTCACGCTTGCTAAGGTAACAGCACATGCTGACAACTTAGAGGAATTTCTGTAAAAATATAAAGAGGGTGAAGGAAAGGAAAAGACTACAAAGTCCATTTACACAGAGGATTAGAGGTAAAAAATGGGTCTGGATCATATCTACAAGTCTGTACCTTGTAGAAGTGCCCAAGACACAACCACACCAAGCAGGGATCTAACTGAGGAGAAAGTCACACTAACAAGGAATAGAGTTATTAGATTAGTGCAAAAGTAATTTTGATTTTGAACCATGAATTTTAAATCATATAACTAGGCTCAAGCACATCTTTATTAATCAAAATAGAAACCATTACAATCAACACAATTTTGCCAATGAGAAATAAGTTTGTTTATTCTTATAGTGTAAAAATACATGCGTTGAGATTCGATGAACTCTTGGAAAACATTTTCTGCATCCAGCTGGTTGTGAAAGCACTGTCCCTGCAAAAAGTTGTCGAGATGCTTGAAGAAGTGGTAATCGGTGGTGGAAGGTCAGGTGAATATGGCTGATGAGGCAAAACTTCAGAGCCCAATTTGTTCAACTTTTGAAGTGTTGGTTGTGCAACATGTGGTTGGGCCATGTCATGGAGAAGAATTGGGCCCTTCGTGTTGACCAATGCCAACAGCAGGCATTGCAGTTTTCAGTGCATCTCATGGATTTGCTGAGCATACTTCTTAGATGCAATGATTTTACTGGGATTCAGAAAACTGTAGTGAATCAGACTGGCAGCAGGCCACCAAACAGTGACCGTGATCTTTTTTTTGTGAGGCAAGTTTGGCTTTGGGAAGTGCTTTGGAGCTACTTGGTCCAACCACTGAGTTGATCATCGCTGGTTGTCATATAAAATCTACTTTTCATCGCAAGTTACAATCCATTTGAGAAATTGTTCATTGTTGTTGTGTAGAATAAGAGAAGACAACACGTTGAAATGACAGGTTTTTTATTTTTGATCAGCTCATGAGGCGCTTGCTTATCAAGTTTCTTCAGCTTTCAATTTGCTTCAAATGCTGACTGATGTAGAATGGTTGACATTGAGTTCTTCGGCAGCTTCTCCAAAGAGGATCAGCCTCAGTCATTGCTCTCGATTAGTCACCATCAACTTCTGATGGCCAGCCACTACGCTTATTTTCAATGTGTTCATCTCCTTTGCAAAACTTCTTGAACCACCACTGCACTGTATGTTCAATAGTAGTTCCTGGGCCAAATCTGTGGTTGATGCTAGGAGTTGTCTCTGCTGCTTTACGACACATTTTGAACTGGAAGAAGAAAATCACTCATATTTGCTTTTTGTCTAACATAATTTCCATAGTCTAAAATAGATATAAAATAAACAGCAAGTAATAAGTCATTAGCAAAAAAGTAAAGCGAGAAATGTACATTAAAATGATGTGTAACATAACCACATTTATTTAAGAATGCATTCCAATATAAAACAGCAAATATAAATAATGCAAAAACTGCAATTACTATTGCACCAACCTACTATTACTACAGCTGCCTCATAAGAAGAGATTGTTGAATCAGGCAAAGAACATAGGCCTGATTCTGGGTAAATTCTGACTGGCATATCATATATGACAAGGACACTTCTATAACTGTAGCACCTCCTGGACTGCATATCACTGTGGCTCCCACTACTTCCAGCATGTCCCTGAATTTCTAAGTAGGCCAAGATCAACTATAAGAAAACATTGGTTTAGTAAATTTCCCTAAAAGGCTAAAGCAGAGATTTCTTGAAATAACTTATTTCATCCCCTATAAAGTATATAACACAGGTTTTTCTACATATTGATGACAATTAAAGAAATAGTGCCAAGGATTTGGAATGGTTAGTACAGTCCCAGTGAAGAGCATTTTAGCTAATGAACAAGGGGAAATGATTTTTAAGCAATAAAGTTACTGCCAGGAATGGGTTAAAAATGCCATAAGAAAATCAGTATAATTATTGCTTCTATAATAAAATAAGCAAACCGGGCTTGGTGACTCAGCCTGTAATCCCACAACTTTGGGAGGCTGAAGTGAGTGGATTGCCTGAGCCCGCGGGTTCGAGACCCGCCTGGGCAGCGAGACCTCATCTCTACAATAAATCAAAAAATCAGCCAGGCATGGTAGCGCACGCCTGTAATTCTGGCTACTCGGAAGGCTGAGACGGAAGGATCGCTGGAGCCCAGCGGGCGAGGCTGCGGTGGCCGGGAGTGTTGCACTCCAGTCTGGGCGACCGAGTGAAACTCCAACTCAAAAAAAAAAAAAAAAAAAAAAAGCAACCATAAAGATAAGCATATTAAGATGTAAATATCATTTCCAATTTAAATATTTATAATGAAGACAATGAACAAGATTTTTAATACTGCTGAAATCTAAAGTGGTAAAGTAAAAGACAAAGTGAAGTAATTCTCTAGGAAATTACAGGAAAAAGAGAAAAAAGGTGAATGAATTATAAATGTGAAAATGTTATTGGGAAATCTAATACAGAGAGAGGGAAAAACATTAGTGAAAATTATATCACAGGCTTGGAAAGCCACCAATTCAGAGGTGTGCCAGAGCATGGAGATTTCCATGGGAAATCCTGAGCTTAAAAAATTGTTCAAAAAGTGACATTGAAAAAAATTCTCGGGTCTTTAAATCTACCTAGAAGACAGTTTGGGGATGGATTATTGGTAGATACATAGAAGACTAAATAAATTGAAAATAAAACCTCTTGAGAGAATGAAATAAAAACGTTTTACACAAAAAGGTAATTATAATACACTGGTTCACTGTAATATTCAGTACTGTGCATAATAATTACAAAATTATAATAATGTAAATGATACTGTCTTAACTAAAATATGTATTTCAATTGTTTTAAGAGAGTTGGAGGAGAGGGAAGAGGTAAAATAGGTATGTGTTTGAATCTGTATGGATGTAAAAAAATATTTTTTATATAAAGAAATGATAAAAATAACTAAAACTGAAGAATCAAATAACAGAATTACAAGTATATAAATTGAAATAACTGAATAAAAGTGACTTTCAGGAACTGAAATTAAAGATAGTGATAGGCATACTTTTTGTATATGTTTTAGTTCACAACTTGAACATATATACACACACACACGTGTGTGTGTGTATGTGTGTGTGTGTGTGTGTGTGTGTGTGTGTGTGTGTGTATCAGATGATCAAAATGTTAGGGTCTATTCCCATATCATAAACATATAAACACATTTCTGAGACAATAAATGTAGCCTCTTATTGTTATTTTAAAAAGTTGCAGGTGTTATGAAACTAAGGAAGTAAAATATCCTTGACTATTTTGTCCTAAACACAGATATTATTTATTCTGATAAAAAGCTAAAGTGAAGCCGGGCTCAGTGGCTCAGCCTGCAATCCCGTGCCTTTGGGAGGCTGAGGTGAGTGGATTGCCTGAGCCCGCGGGTTCGAGACCCACCTGGGCAGCGAGACCTCATCTCTACAATAAATCAAAAAATCAGCCGGGCGTGGTAGTGCATGCCTGTAATTCCGGCTACTTGGAAGACTGAGGCGGAAGGATCGCCGGAGCCCAGCAGGTCGAGGCTGCGGTGGCTGGGAGCGGCCACTGCACTCCAGTCTGGGCAACAGAGTGAGACTCCAACTCAAAAAAAAAAAAAAAAGCTAAAGTGTGCACAAATGTTTTAACTTACTAAATAAAATTAAAATCTTTAGAAAATATAGTTCTTAAAACAAAACATAGAAATAAGAGAAAAAGTAAAATTGTAGTTAAAACAAAAAAAAGTAGTATCAGATTATAGACAAAAAAATCCAATAATACTAATTACCAAGTATACATTTGACTTAGCTTCCAAAATTACATGTAAAGAAGTGGGAAATGTCAATAAATATTTTAAAATTTCTATTTATTTATGTTTTTAATTGAACTATTTGTATTATTATGGTATAGGTGTTCAATGACATTTTTAATAATATATAGTAGGGTTCACAAAATAGTTAATTCTACAAACACAACCAATTAGTGATATAAATATAAGATGTTGTTTAAAAAACCCTATATTTGGAAATAATATGAAAGCAGTTTTGTTTGATGACTTTGAAGATGGTTTCCACTTAAAATGAGTCATTATCTTATACTTCAATAAGTTAAAATAGTTGGAGAGATAAGATTTGATATGAATATTCTAAATAATATTAAATTTCTGAAATCTCTAGATTTAGTTACAAGCATAATAATGTCTTGAGTTTAATGCAGCTTATTTCACACAATTTTTCTTTTCATCTTCTGATGTTTATCATCAACATGGAAGAATTTACAGCATGTCCTTTGTATACTATAATGGACATTCATCTAATCTCTATTCTTGGTGAAAGAGTCAATATGTTTGAGTATCTTTATCTAGAAGCATATGTTTCTGAAATGGTGATAGTCTTGATTTTCTTTGACATTTTTGCTTATAGGAAAGAAGATACTTTGAAAAAGTGATCTTTATTTAACTTTTAAATTGATGATTTCTCACTAAGAGACTGGGCCAAGATTATGATCAAACTTCACATTTTCTCATTTAGGTTTTTTTGGGGGAGAAGGGACTCTTTTACCACCAGGATGAACATACATTTTAGTTTTCTTGAAACAGTTTCAGTTCATGCCTGTAGTGAGGATATTATTTTTAATAGTGCTTTTTCATTCTTGATGCTTTTGCAGTTTGGACAATCAATTATTTGATCATTCTACCTTAAAAATAGACCTTCCTTTTAATCTCATTAAAAAACCAATAGCATCATTCTTTGTTACTTTTGAAGTCATCAAACTTCAGATCTTGAAAGAGTTTAAACAAAAAAATTTTACCCAAGAGCAAAAATTAGGCATAATATGAGGTGAGAATGAAGAATTATTTTTAAACTTGCATTCCAATGAAAGATGGGAGGCGTGACAGGATGATGAGGGAATGTGAATGAAGTATTGGAGTTACCGATAGCTGTGGCCAGTTAGTGGGGAGGTTTAAGTATTGTCAATGCTCAAGCAACCTGACACTTCCTGACAATAGTAGGAATTGTTGCTATCAATAGCGCCAGCAGCAATTTCTAGTGGATGTTGCCATGGGAGACAAGATGGCGGAGGTTCGATGGCGAATGCACTGGGAGGCTATGGGAATCTAGATACCTTTTAATGTTTTCTTTTAGTCAATTCTTCTGAATGTTTTCTTGTGAGATTTTTGCTGTTACTGTTCTCTGTGCATATTTTAGACATGTTTTCAGACTCTGAATATCACCAATAATGAAATATGAACCAAATTGGGGGGAAAATTATAAGGCTCCAAAGTTATTTTGTGCTTCCTATGCATGCAAGCATTTAGTGTATTCCTGGATTAGAAGGAACTAGTAAACGAGAAGTACACAGAAAGAAAATAGAAATCAAGGGGAAGAGATAGGTAAACAGAAGATTACAGGATGATATAACTTGGCACCAATGGTATTATTCTTAAAGACATTGTTTCTAAAAACATGGACAGGTTGAAAGTAACCTTCATCAAAAACATGTGAAGCGCATATCTGAAACGCCAACATAATAAACCCAAAACTTTGAGACTAAAACCTAGAAACTTTTAACAAGTTCCCTCAAAGGATTGTTATATTTATCAACTATCAAGAATTGTGCCTCTTGAGCTTCTGGAGAAGTAGCAGCAAATTGTTTTATTGGATCAGTAAATATGAGCCAAAGGAACCCACAGAAAAAATGAGTCATGGCAGGGTTTTACTCCCCACAGAGACACACAGAAAGGACTATCCAAATGCATCAAAACTTTTAGCCATTGAGTGTTCTGAGATTAGGCAGGAAATGTCTTAAATAATTGGTGATGGATAAATGGACTGTCTCTCTAGTGATTTTGAAGTCTAAAAGGAAAAAAAGGATCTGGGGTACATTTTTACTCCGTTTTCCAACTGAATTTCATAACTGTGGAAAATTTCTGGGAAGTAATAGTAATAGCAATTTCTCTCTAAATAGATAGTGATAAAAAATAAAATTGATGTTGGAGACTAAATCTTAAATCAGCAGAATAATGAGTATTAGGCATGTGGCAGAGAAACCTAATGGTATCTAGAGAAAAAGAGTTTGAAACACTGATCAAAGAGCTTAAACTAAAACTCTGTAGCAAAAAGAAACAGTATCCTGATAAACGTTTAAACTTTAACTTAATGGAGCACAATGATTTCATGGCAAACTAACTTTAAAAGTGTAATTTTGGAAAGCACTCACAAACAAAAGGTTCAGAAATTATAGTTTGACTTATAAATATAAAACATTTGCAGGCAGTTTGCTTAATGGGTATAATGACAAACTGGACTGGTGGCTTGAATCTGGAATTTAAGAACTATTTGTGTGATAATGAACATATTGCTTTACCTTTCTGGGTTTGAGAGTCTTCTTCTATAAAGGAAAGATAACAACAATAATAACAATAATACTAATTGGAACTAATTCATATAAAATTGTAGCATTTCAATATTATCTGTAGGAAAATTTAAATTTAAAGGAAAGTTCAAATCTTGATACAAAGCTTTAAATACCATTCCAAAGATATCAACAAATCTTGAAAGATCCTGGAGTAATAAATATAATATGGTAGTAAAAAATATGTCTTAAAAATAAACAAATTTGTTTAAAAGGTGGCACTAGTAGCAACATATTATAAGAAGATAGACACCATACAAAACTCTGTGCAGCTAAACATGGACACATTATGGTCAATAGCAATAAGATATTGAACTTGTGTACCAGTTCAAAATCCTCTGGATACTACCTCTTACTTCTGTCAGTGCTGTGGCAACTGGGCGCTTTGTGCAAGATTTGAGCAACTGCATGCAGTCATGATACAAAATTCTGCTCCCTGCCTTGGAACTTCTCAAATTCTACTACTGAAGATGCACACAGAAGCTCTTCTACAGGAACCAATGATTAATCTGGAAGTATCTGCCCTTGAAGCCACACCTGACCAAGGGACTCATGAAAGTCCATGGTTAAATGCTTCCTACATGTGTTTGAACTCATTCTGCAACACATTTCATAAGTCCCTTCCAGAGGTTCTAGTGGATGAAGGGCAATGGCCACTCATGGTGGCCAACTTAATAATCCATTCTTGTGTTGGTTTTCATTAATTCCATTTTATCCCTCCTTTCATACACTCCTGCTCCCTGGAATCACATAGCCTACAAATCTACCTGCACTCCCACTGTTTGCGAAATCTCAGGGTAAAAAAATAAATATCTGAACTGTTTCTAGAAAACAGACCTTTAGGGTAGCTTTTGGAGCTGAGTGACTCACCAGTCAAATGTGAACAATAACTCCATTGCTGGTAGTAAGCTAGTGCTGACTACTTTTGTCATCTACACCATCACAAATACTAAGGTTGCGTATATGTGGATTCAAATGAAGCACAAGTAGAAGTTCAAACGTTCACTTATTCAGTGGTATAATACTTGAAACATATGAGGGCAATTATAATTTTTTAAAAAAACTGTAGCATTACCTACAGTTTTTTTGTAATATGAGAAGGAAAGGAAAGGAAAAGAAAGGAAAGGAAAGGAAAAAAAGAAAGAACCAGAAGGAACCATGGAGTAGAAAGCCCTCTCACCATCACTTCTAGCAACTCCTTTCTGGAATTTGTGCTTTTCATCTTCATAAGATTTGACTTTGTTGGGGAAAAGGATCTTGATTTTGGGAATGGAATAACTGTATCAGAGCATAGACCCTAATGAATATCTGAGTTATCCCACTAGGAAGAAACTCAGTGCAGGACAGTTCTCCCAGTGGCGTTGGACCAGTCTAGTTCTTTTCCATTTCTTACTTATAATTTTCAAGGAAGAACTGAGTTCCATATGTTCTCACTCATAAGGTGACCTTGAACAATTATAATGCTATAAGAAAGTGATTGGCAGTAGTGGAAAACTGTCGGGGGGGGATGGGACTGGCAGTTGAGGGAAACTGCCAGGGGAGGGAAGGGCATACCTCATCAACAAGGGTACCTGCGTGATCAATGTTTGTATATCCAACCCTGAATTGTACCCCACATCTTTATAATAAATAACTTTTTTAAAAAAGAATAACTGCAGAATGTGCTGGGAATTCAATAGTTCAAGATAGGATCAAACTGCTGGAAGCAACCCAGGCTCTGTTACAATCCCCCCTACCACTAGAAACAGGATGTCCTTCAATGCTTTAGCTCAGCAAGCTATATATTTCCTAGGTATAAAACCCAGGGCTGGGTACTTTAAAGGGTACCTCAAATCCTGTGCAAACAAGACACCATCCTCCCCAGGGAGCATCAAGGGACTTGCTCACAGGAATTTTAAGTTTCCATTGTCCCTTGCTACCTATCTGCAAGTAATAGATGTGCTTCATGTAATTTGTTGTGTGTGTGGTGTTCTACTTCATCAGACTCACACAAGTTGGTAACCAGCACACAGCTACCTGCTTCACACTTAGCCCAATTAAAATGGTGACTCATGGTGAGGGAAAACTGTTGGGAGCCGGCCACGGAGGCCCACTGAGCATTAGGGATCAGGAAGGGCCGTTGACCCCGAATCACTAGGATGCGTTCGGGAGATATTGACCCCATTTGCTCCCCCTTTCTACTCAGCACTAACCAGATTAAGCTCCTGTGAGCTCACAACATAGAAACTCTGAGATCGGGACGAACACAAGCTAACTTTAGAAGCTCATTGCTCCCATTCTTCCACAAACTGCAGTTTTGGCTTTCACACAACTTATAATTCAAACTCGTGTCACATCTAAGAGCCTTAGTGTGGGTCACAGGCTTCTGGGTCATGATCTCAGGATTTATTGAAGGTGTAAATTGTAGAATACAGTTTTAGAAGACAGCCATTTTGTTGAAAGAATGCAGCTGGGTTACTTGCAGGTAGCCCACTGTGAACTTTGGACTGGGCCACATTCCAAACATTCTGGGATGGGCCACTTTCGTTTGTAAAGTAAATACTTGAGCTTCTATAGAATTGTTTAACTTGGCATTAATCAATCAGTTTAGGATGAAAAAGGTTTATAGAATATGTCAGTCACAGATTAGGTTATCCTTTGTTATGGGATTTTAAGATTATCATATGAAAAAGGT
Source organism: Cephalopachus bancanus (assembly GCA_027257055.1). NCBI lineage: Eukaryota > Metazoa > Chordata > Mammalia > Primates > Tarsiidae > Cephalopachus > Cephalopachus bancanus. The sequence continues at coordinate 6,902,119 of JAPVLO010000013.1, read as the reverse complement.
TTAAAGGCAATCATTGATTAAGTTTTCGTGGATTAAGGTTTCTGGTGGGTGGGGGACGCCTCTCCCACATCTGACTTTGTGTATAAAAGACCTGTTGTAATTCCCAATAACACACACATCGCTTCTGCACTAGACTGGGGTCCAGTCTCTTTCTTTCTCTCTCTCTCTCTCTCTCTCTCTCTCTCTCTCTCTCTCTCTCTCTTCTTCCCCCCAATCGCCGATGCCGCTTCCACCTTTGGGGTGCCCTGAACCTGGCTGGAGCTGGTCTCCGGCAGAAAACTCCAAGCAACAGTGGAAGAGGAAGATGGTGAATATTATGGTGTTAGGATCCGATGCAGCAGCCACGACCTGTTTTCACTCTCTTTGGACTAAGAACTTGCAGAAATTATAGCACAAATTCCCTTAAAAGGCAATCTATGATTGATTGGACTTAATGGATGGTCTGAGTCAATTTCAGGGAACAGTAAACAAGGGGTACACTCTATGTGCTAGCTTTGGGACACCATTTTAATCTCTCTTCAGCCTTAATTTTCACTACAGCCACAGTGGAAGTAATCAGTTCTACATAGGCGTCAACCAACTTTATTCAGGGGCAGCAAGATGGGGCCTTGCTATCAACCAGCACCACATGTCTCTCACTTCTTTCTTTGGGTGGTCTTTGTGACACAGTACCTAGTGAGGCATTCATTCCTGCAAATGAATCTTAGAGGTCGAGAGTTAGGATCTGGGAGCCACCCTTGAAAAATAACAGATGGAAACGATAGACCATGATTTCCTTCTTTTATCTCCCAGGTAAGAAGTTCTGAGACACATATCAAGTCTCTTCAGTATGTCCTGGCAGGATTAAACACCAGTCCCTTGTAGCAATGGCTACATTTTAAGGCATGCCTCTAGGGTCTATTTTTCCTACTTTCTTTTCATTCTCTTATTTCACGTGTCTGTTTATTGGGATGTCATTCCAGATTTGTCAAACACTAACCATTCAGGAGCCTAAGACGATTGGGATGACACTAAATTGGAGAAAATCATAGAACTGATGACACTGTGTGCAGATCAAGATTAATTATGCAGGCAGAAAGAGGATCTGGAATCTGCTTTCTAATGACCGGACCGGGCTAATGATATGTTAATACACTTTAACCCAACTTCAATAATTCTAAGTCTGAGAGCATCTAATAAATTCTTGATTGCCTTTACTGTATATTGATTGTCTTTCAATTTAGAAAAAACACAAAAACTGTGACTTGTTTTAATTTCTTCTGTGAGAAAGAACTGGTGAGTGACACAGGAAATGAGAATCACAAGGAAACATAATTATTCTTCTCTGGAATTCAAAATAAAAAAAGGGGTTTACCGATGAGTTGAGTCAACATGTTCCCACATTTCTTTGAAAAATACATTTCAAAATTAGCAGATTAAAAATAAGTATAATTCTGCTTGCAGAATGCTGAAAGGGATGAAACCCAAAAATGATAGAAATTTTTAAAGAATATAATATTTCTACAACTTAAAGGAGTACATCTAATGGAATACAATAGGAGACACTGTTAACATCATTCTATATGCATGGCAAAAGAGTTTTTTGATGAGTTCAAATGTTAAAGGAAATTTCTGGAAAACATAAACGCCAAGTGATAGAACAATATTATGTTGCAAGCTTCTAAGAATTATGTCAACATTGCTAAAACCGAGAGCAAGCAAACTTTTAAACAATGCTAAAAACAGAAAAACAAAATTACTCAAAATATATTCTTGGAGAAAGCAAAATAAGAAGGAAAGGATGAGGCTTCTGGCTGGAAAATATAAGGAAGACAAATGCATAGTCCCAAGCTAAGAATGAAATAATAACGTATTTAGAGGCTAAGGACAGTCAAACTTAACCAATATGGCAGAGATGAAAAACGTGCAGTCACTTTTGGATATACTTTATCGTCATAGATTATTTGCACCATCAGCTTCTTCTGGGTGATCTAAACTGCTTCTTTGTAAAACGATCTGATTGTGTTTGTGAAATGCAAGACTTAGAAACTTCAAATACATTTATGGAATAAAAGTATTTTTTATTTTCCAAGATTCTGTAGCTGAAGAGGAACATTTTATTTAACTCACAGAGGTAAACAGAGTTCTTAGAGAGTTGGCTAACCTAGGAATATAGGTATCACATATATAGATGTAGAGAAAACACATACTCACGTATATATTAACACACGTTAGTATACTTTAGTAAGTATGGCTTATGTGTAGGAGGCTAGGAGAAGCAATTTATTAGGGGCAGACGAAAAGAGAGCCATGGGATTTCCAAGCCCAGACAAAGGGGTGTGGGAAAAGGTGTCAGGCTTCTCTGAACCATCCAGGAAGTCTTTGTGAGGCAGACAACTTAAGGGATGTTAAAATGTCTACAGATGTGTAAACCTAGTCATTTCAAACATGTATTTATCCCTGAAATTGAACCCATGTGTAAGTCACTGACTATAGATTTCAAAGGGAAACAGGACTGAACATTTCTGTTCCAAGCAGGGTTTCTTTCTTTTTTTTTTTTTTTTGTAGTAGCAGCTGCATTGGTTTTAAGATAAGGGCTTCTTTATCCAGGCAGATGCAGCAGTCATCAGAAGCTAATTTGCTGGGATATTCACATATGCAAATCATGTCACGATGCTGAAATGCAACCATGTAATGACTGGAAAATGTTATACTCATAAATCATACCACCACGATCATCAAAATTTCCACTCAGCCAGGACAAATTCAACAGCATTTATGTCTTTCCAGCTTTTAGCCCATAAAAACTCTGTTTTTGGAGAGTGTGTTACACTGGTGATCTTAAAACTCCCAAGTCTGGTATAATGAGTCCTCAAGTGCATTATAACTTACCAGTAATTACATTTCAACATATCTGCTTTCAGCAGTTAGTGTTTTATTCATAAACATTTAAACACTGAATTAGGCATAAAATAAGAATGTTGGCAACAACCCGGCTTAATTTCATTAACTATTAGGTAAACTTAGTATTTCTTCTTCAAATAATCCTTGGTTTTGAATGCTAAAGATGTAATGAACTTCATGGTTCATAGCATCTGACATTGCTTAATTAATGGGTGCATTTATAGTACATAGGCCTTGGTAATTGATTTATATGCATGATTTGCACATACAGCTGTTAGTTCCTGTAGGAAAGTCATAATTCAAATGTGTGCATACTTTGCAGATACAAGAGAAAGAAAAAAATTTGAACTTGACAAGTTCCCCCAAAACATGATAGCAAATTAATAGCTTAGAAACGAACCTACAGGATGAAGCATTAAAGTTATAGTCTTGAATTTTAACAACATGTGCATTTCAAAAAATTGAGAAAATGCTTTTGTCTCCTTTTAAATATCTACCTTCATAAGAAATAAGAATTAGTTTATATATCTCTCTCTTCTAATCTATATATTGAAAGGAAAATAGGGTTAAATTATCTATGGACAGAGTCAACATTATTAAAATATAACAAAATCTTAGGACATTCTCCCATGCAATAACAGTTTCATTCATTGGTATGTAGGTCAAACGTCTACACAATCACTGATATATATTATTCTAGAGACATAAAAGACCTACACTATTCATAATGTTTGAGGTTTGAATAACATCCTCCTCCCAAAAGTAGTGATCGATTGCCTTTTATATTCTCTTAGCTAATTTCCTAAGTGAACAATAATACTAATTTATAAGCAAGCTGCCCTTAAGTGAGGGTACAGTTTGAAATGGCAAACAACAAGAAATGAATAGATTTTCTGAGCAGAAGAGGCTGCTCTCTTATTTAAAGAATGATGTGTGAGAGATCGTAAGCACTGTATCTCCATTTCCTCCATTGCACCCAGGGACCTATACCATCAGGAAGAAACTGTGCTTTGTCTTTCTTCAGGGTCTTGGGTTAAGTCTTCTCTAAATGTAAGGCAAACATTTTATGGGCAGGCATGGGAATTCTATTTTTCCATCTTCGAGGATAGATGCCTTGTAAAAGCCAGTTTTGCAAACCAAAGGGTCAGAACTTAAGAGTAACTGAGCTCCAAGGGCAAAAGTCTCCTGTGGCATTTAAGAGGGTTGAGGCAGAGAATGAACTGTTTCTGGATCATCCGTGACCTCAGGAAAGAGCAGTCTCCTCCAGATTCCGTCTTGTTCTGTTCTGTGGTCCCACATTGCCCTTGGTACCTCTCATTTGCTGTGCTATTTACCAGAGTTGTTTAGCACCTTCTTCAACTCCATTGATGGTGACTGATTCCTTTCCTCTTTGTTAGCTGCTGGAAGTATTTCAGCAAGGCTTTCAGGAAACACAAACATTACCAGTTTGTGTGTGTGTGTTTTTAAGGAAGCTATCATAGTGCTTTATTGTACATTAAAACATTCACAGCCCAGGCACCTTGATAGCTTTCATCATGTTGGCCCCATTTCCTGGTGCTCCAAGGCATGGCTTAGCTTTTCACTTTCTGCCCCCATATTCTGCATCTGCTATTCTAATATCTTTATTCATCAGAAGACCTTCCGTTGTACATTTTTCCAAAGCCTTTCCCATATGTATGCATGCTAACCAGCACACGTGTACATAAACTTGCAATTTCTCTAACACCCATCACACAGAATGGGAGAGGCTGTGAATAGCAAATCTATTTGATTTGTCCATTTGTTGATGCTCTTTTAGATCTTTCAGGGGTTGCTTGATCCTTTAACCATTCTTCGAATATCTAATAAGTATAAGTATACTATCTTCCTTTGTGGAGTACAATTGGTATAATATAACAAGGCATCCCATTTGAGAGATTGTATTTTCTAGTCTGAGGGTTCTAACTATTAATAGCCTATGTAAGACTCAATTTCCATCACAATAACAAGCTGAAAGGTAGAAGCTGGGTTAGGATTCTGTGGCTTCCTCTGACGGAGCAGTCTTTAAGATGTTGGCATTTACAGATAATGTTCCCTCCACATAACAATTTTTTTTTTTTTGAGTTGGAGTCTCACTCTGTCGCCCAGGCTGGAGAGCAGTGGCACGCTCATGGCCACTGCAGCCTCGACCTGCTGGGCTCGGGTGATTCTTCCACCTCAACCTTCCAAATAGGTGGAACTGCAGGGCACATGCCACCACATCCAGCTAATTTTTTGATTGACTGTAGAGATGAGGTATCACCAAGTTGCCAGGCTGGTCTCAAATCCGTGGGTTCAAGCAATCCTCTCACCTCGGCCTCCCAAAGTACTGGGAATACAGGCGTGAGCCACCACGAGTGGCCGATGTAATGATTTTCATGTCCAAAATCCTGCATTGCAGGGCTGGAGGTGACAAAATAAAACGTAAAACAGACATAAAATATATCCGTGCGTCTTTGAAGAAAGTCTCAGATTTGTAACACATTACTCTCACATATTGGAATTTTTTTGCATTTGGTCTAAGTTTTTAAGTTTCAGAATTCCATACTCTTTCCTCTTGCCATCATTAATAATTTCCCTTATATAGTTAATCAAGAGATCAGATAGGTGATTTGGGTGAGATGTTAAGCCTCTATTAGAGAACAATACAAATAATTAACTTTAGGTCAGTATCCCAGAGTCTAGAGAATGACAATTATTTATGTAATCCTGCCAGATACAAGGTTAATCTTTATACATAGCCCAGGGTCATTATTTGGTATCTTGGGAAATTATGAATAGCAACAACTACTCTTCATATGTGTAACATGTCCCACTTTAAATATTTTCCCAAGTATTACCTCATTTGAGCCTCAAAATAATCCTATATTGCAGATAGTAAACAGATTAACATTATCTCTTTTCTATGATAACAGAACTGGGGTGAAGGGGTAAAATAAATGGAGCTAATACATACCTTTAAATCTTTTATATTTCAAATTATGTGACCTTTCTCTTATTCCAAACAACCTTTCATTATTATCCTATGTCTTCGACTTTTTAATTATAAGAAATGTTTCATTATACATATTTGTAAATTTTAGCTTTTAATCTCTTAAACTTAAAAAATAAAATATAATTCTCCTTCTTATAAAGTAGTGTGAGAAAAAAGTTATTGCTGGTTTCTGTGGTTACAGACACTTAGATAAGAGATGACAAATTCTATAGTAGAATGAAGCTATGGTCTCACAAAAAAATTTGGTAAAGAGAATTCATTCATTTATTCATTTGTCATTCATTTTGTTCTTTTCTTCCTTTTCCTCCCTCACTCTCCCTTTTTTTTTTCTTTCTTCCTTCCTTCCTTTGATTTATTGATTGATTTATTTTTTTGAGTTGGAGTCTCACTCTGTCGCCCAGACTGGAGTGCAGTGGCTGCTCCTGGCCACCGCAGCCTCGACCCTGCTGGGCTCCAGCAATCCTTCCGCCTCAGCCTTCCAAGTAGCTGGAACTACAGGCGCGTGCTACCACGCCGGGCTAATTTTTTTATTTATTGTAGAGATGAGGTCTCGTCTGCCCAGGCGGGTCTCGAACCCGCGGGCTCAGGCAATCCACTCACCTCAGCCTCCCAAAGGCGCGGGATTACAGGCTGAGCCACCGAGCCCGGCTCCTTCCTTTGATTTAAAAATGTTAGTTGAACAATATATTTGCTAGTGCCTGGAACAGAGTACACGGCAGAAGAGAACATGCAGACAAAGCAGTTCTGTGGATCAGGGAAGTTATGGTCTAGTTGGACAAGTTTCATATCTGTTTCTTTTTTTTTAACCTGAAAATGAAGGGATTAGATTGGATAATAATATCTGAGTTCAACTCCAGCATTTTACCAAATTGAATTTCTATATACAACTTGGACCTTAAGAAGCACTATTATGCCTGGATCATAATGTCTTTATAAGTGGTCAATAAAGGATTGAATGAGCCACTATGGGAACAAAAGAAACTCTATAAACCAGTAAGTGGCGTAAAAGCATAAGCCAATTATGAAGACTCTATATGGTAAAGATTTTCTAGGATACATAATTTTTATTTCAATTAAAAATTTTATAAATATCTTTAATGAAACACTTCTTGCAATTAAAGTGAGGCTTGAGCTATGGAGCTTTGAAACTTAGACATGCAAATATCAAAAAAAGAAGAGCTAACATTTCTTGAGTCTCTGCTATGTATATTCTTAGGCCTAAATTAAGTATTTTCATGTAAATAAGCTCATTACATAGAACACCCTACAGCTTGTCTACTCAGATTGGCTCCAAGCTGCTGGTTATTAGGATCACTTCTTATGGATATTGTTAGTATTAACCACTCCGTATATATTTGTACCTTCCCAGGCACACATGCTTTCCATGCTTTGATGTATTCAGACTGCTCTCTTCAGTTTTCTCAACCCACACATTCACCATCTCCCTGTCGTTACAGAACTGAACTTGCATCTGCCTGCCTGGGGCAGCAAAACCAAACACTGACATTGGGGTTTGCGATGAGAAAGTGAGGCATTTATTGCAGGGCACCAAGCAAAGAGAATCAAGCAGATTATACTTAAGACCTGAACTCCCAGATGACTTATAAATAAAAGTTTTTAAAGGTGGGGAGGCAGAGATTACAGGCAAGTCATAAATGAATACATGGAGGCTGTGCATTGGTCTGACCTAAAAAGTTGGGATCCCGTGAAGCGGGGAGCCACAGGTCATAGGCAGATTCGAAGGTTTTCTGATTTGCGATTGGTTAGGCCGGCAAAACTCTCTCTAAAACTTTGGGACCAAAAGAAAGGAAAGTTGAACTCTGGCCTTTGGGTGGGACTTCCCTCAGGCCTCTCAGGAAGAAATTTAAAATAAAGAGCTGTGGTCAGAATTCAGTCCTCAGTTCGCCATTATCTAAGGTCTGCATGCCAGTGTACAGTATTTTTCATTAGTGAGGGTATAGGTTTCTGAAAAACATCTCAGGGACATATGCTAAGATGTTATCTTGGCTAGGCGCTGTGGCTCATGCCTGTAATCCCAACACTTTGGGAGGCCAAGGCGAGAGAATTGCCTATGTCTATGGGTTTGAGACCAGCCTGGGCAACTTGTGATATCTCATCTCTACAGTAAATCAAAAAATTAGCTGGGTGTGGTAGCACACACCTGTAGTTCTGGCCACTTGGAAGGTCAAGGCTGCAGTGGTTGTGAGCATGCCGCTGTACTCCAGCCTGGGCGACAGTCAGACTCCAATTCAAAAAAAAAAAAAATGTTATCTTTAGTTTCTACAGGGGACCAAACATTTTGTAACTCTAACTTCCTTGGCTGTTGTTTTAAGCTATTATTACCTTTTTACTTATTAGGTGGCCTATTTACTGCTCAAGGTTAGCTAGGTGCCTGAAATTTCCCTTGAAAAAACTCAGGATTTAAAACAATTTCCACGCTTGAGCTGAGGGGAAAGGGCTACTTGGAAGGCCCCTAAGAAGCGTCCCTGCTTCATCTCACTTTGTCTTATCATCCCTTCTTCTTGCCATCTCTTCTTCTCTCATTTCTTCTGGTTATTTCTTCCTTCAACAAATGCTTATTAAGTATCTGCTATGTGCTAGACACTATTCCTTTGTGTTGTGACTACACCAGCGAAGGAAACAGGATATTAACAATTAGGATACTATCTCTTGTTTGGAGACATTTTATAATTAGATAAATACAAACATGCCAGTTTTTTTTAACTCTATGAAGAGGAAACAAAGCAGGATGGGGGCACAGAGTGTGACAGTCCTTGTTCAGCCTCCGTTTCTTGTTTTTATCCTTCTCAGAGGGCTGTGTCTCCTCTAACTATTGAAATTCTAACCTCATCTCAGTTCACAGCTCAAGACTCAGCACTCCATGCTAGCTTCCTTGGTGTCTAGGTTCATACCTATGTCGTTTTATTTTTCTTAATTCTCCTTTTGCACTAAGTGCTGGCACCCTAGTATTTAGAAAATGATTACTTTCCCATTGTTTTGTAAGTCATAACCTGGTCAACTCAGCTTGACTGAAATGTTTTTGAGAGCAGGGGTCATGAGTTATATGATTTTTGTATTTCTCAGACTCTTGCTTAGGAGCGAATGCATGTTTAGTGCTCCAACAGTTCTCATAAAATGATATTTAGAAAAACATTTTATAGAAACATGAAGAAATATAGGTATAATAACAAGCTTTAATTAAGCCCTGATGCCCCAGAAGCTATGCAAAAGAGAAACTGAAAATGCTTTTATTTATTTTGATGCTAAAACGTCATAGCAATTTACATTTTTATGTAACTTTGAATGCGTTTTTTTTTTTCCTGACTCTTCTCAGATCACAAATTTTCTTAGCAATCTGGTGAAATCTATGGGCCCACTCTCAAAATAACACTTTTAAATGTTCAAAATAAAATACCTCAGAATACAAAGGAAGCTGATTATATTAAAATAAAGTTATTTAAATACAAAGGATTTTGATATAGTAATGCACATACTTCCCTATCAATTTATTAGATAATAATATCAGTGATGGATTTAATAACTACCACATTGTCAGAAAAGTAAAGAACATACAAGTTTGTGAACCAATCCTAGAAAAAGTGCTATGTACCTCACTGCTGAATATCACTATGGTCATGTTTGAAGTACTCCTCTAGTGAAGCTATGCACCGATGCCAGTGCCTAGTCTGCCTGTCAAAGATATTTTGGAAGTCTTATTCTGGAATGGCCATCAGAGCTGTCATCATATTACCCTTGATGTCCCAAATATCATCAAAATGTCTTCCTTTCAATATTTCCTTGATCTTTGGGTAAAGGGAAAAGTCACTGGAGGTGTGTAGGGAGGATGTTCCAATACAGTTATTTGACTAAAACCTCATTCACAGATAGTGCTATGTGAGTTGATACATAGTCATGATGCAAGAACTCCTCTGGGACAACTTTTTTTTGTACACACCTTTCTCATGCCAAAGTTTTCAATAAAGATTTTTTTCTGTTTCTCTATTAATGTTTATTTGGTCTACTGTGCTTCTCACAATCAACTGATAATTTTGATGCATATTTCAATGTCTTTTAGCAATGTTTTTGTCAATTCTTCCTGGCTGTCCTGACCTCTCTTAATCAATGATGCTTTCTCTCCTCTCAGAAAAATGTTTAATCCGTTTGTACACTGTCATTATCTTCATTGCATTATCCCCATAAACTTGGACTAACATGTCCCTGATTTTACTTCTACTCTTGCCAAGTTTAACAAGAAATGTAATGTCTATTTCTTGCTCTAATTCAAACTCCAGCATTCTTGCTACCACACACAAAAACATGCAACAACATTAATGAATGCCACTCAACAAGACACCACCACATGTCAACACTAACACAGCTGTGAGATGTCGATACACCAAGGTCATGAAACCTTACTGAATTGTTTACACAGTGCTACCAACGTAAGCACACAGTGGCAAGTTCAAGAACTTAATTGTCAGACCTTGTAAGTCATACTCCAGGATATTCGCAATAAAGTGATACGAAAATACTTGTGATTTCTACTAGTGACAAAATCATAAGTACTGTTAATGCTACCATGGTTTTCTGACTGTATTAAAAATGAAAGCATTCTCATCGGTATAGCAGTAAGTAAAAAGAAATTAAATAAAAGAAATTTATTATTTATATTTTTAAATTTATATTTTTAAAGAAAGGAGATGCTAGTTCCTAGTGAAAATAAACAAGTAATTTTTTCACATGCCAGCTCACAGATTTTCTGACTTCTGGGTTGCATCTGTGGGATTCTGTGAATCTTAGGTGAAGAACTAGGCTTTATAGTCTTCTGTGATAGAGTCTTTAGAATTCAAACTGAAAAACAGGTTGGTTCTTAGGAGTCATAAGTCCACTTTAATCCACAACATAAGATACAAAACACAAATGACTTAAAACAGTTTGATATACTGAAGAAAAACAAAATTAATCATAGAAATGTACGCTGAAATTAAGCACAGCAGGTAGACAAAAATCCTGTGTGGATTTCAGATGATACCACACATCAATGCACTCACATACATTGTCTTTCTATTTCTGCTGCAAAGAGATCTTATTGGAAACAATTAAATATGTAAATGAGAACTGGGAAATAGAGCTGAGGATTTACAGAATATTTAGTCATTTGCTGCTTTAGAAAGTCCATGTTTTGGTTTCTTAACAGCAGGACCTACCCTGGGTTTAGATCCCTGGGTTTTCGGTGGATAACAGGATTACCTTTACTTAATTTTCAAGTATCTTTATTCAGTAGAAGTTATCTGTTTTGGAAATTTCTTTACTTTTACTTTAAGCCCCAAATTCCCTTGCATCTAGCCAAATGGATGCCTTATTATTTATATATAATATGAAGACTTCAACTTAGTCTGGAAAACTACAGGCTATAAGGATGCTGAAAGTGAAGGAAGCATCACAGAGACCACAAGGAGCAAATATGTATGATCTGTAGTAGCTGGCTAGACTGCTTGATTCATAGATTTTGGAGACAGCACTGTGTGAATCTAAAGCCATGAAGCTTGATTTTCACTCCATATGATACATCATCTTTTCCAAGTTGATTATACATATATTTTTGGTGAGAAAAACAGCTTCCCTTCATGTATCTGAATAAGTTTGGTAACACTACACCAACACATCTCTTCAAGTCATATTGCTTACAAAAAATAAAGAAAATCTGAAAAGTGAGGAAGAACCCACTATAGCTATCCCCCACAAGATGGGTAACTTCTGGTAGGGCCTGAGGGTTAGGGGGAAGCTGAGCATCCCAGAACATATGAGAAACCTTGTTTTCATGTCAACATATAGATAAAATTCAAGAAGTGAAATCTGGGGAAAATGTGTAAATGAAAAAAGAGACTCTAAGGTTGAATTAACATGGTATTGGTATAGAGGAAAGCACACTTCTATAATTTGAATAATAATCATTTAAAATTTTTTAAACTATTGGCATGGAAAGAGAAAATTAATTGTGAAAAATATGATTTTGTTGAGTACACTGTTAATGTAAATTCAGTTTAGGTGTCTTTTTTCCCCTTATATTTTACATGTAAGTAATACTTTACATAACACTTTCCATGTAAGTAAAAAATTTCATTATTATATCAAGTCAGAAGAAACACCTTCTTATTTCAAATTTGGTATACAAAATCAGATAGAGCTGATTTCAGTCCCGGTAGTATTAAGATTTAATTTTTAGAAAGCACAACTCATTTTCTCTCTTTGAACCTTAGTTTCCTTATTTTGAAAGCTATTCTGAAAATGATTGTTGAAGAGATTAAACTGTTGAAATATGTAAAACAGTGCCTATCACTTAGCACATTCTCAAAAGAATACAGCTCTTATTAGATAATTGTCTAAGCTGGATACTTTAGAAGGTATTTGGCCATCGTGGTCAAAATTCTTATAAATGATTCTGGCACATGAATGTATTCACAAGGCAAGTTTCTTTATTCAGTTTCTTGAGGGAGACCGCTGATCTCTACAAGAACAAAACATTGTTATTTAAAATTTCTTAAATTTTAATTTATAAACTAAACAAAAAGCAGATATTGTCAGAGCTTATCAGCCTATAGCTATGATAAGACATTGCTGACACTGTTTAGCTGCATATCACTGGTTGTATGCCTCCTAGTCTGGATGGAGATACCCAGCACCCTTGCAAAGTCTCAGTCATTACATCTGAAAGTTCATGGGGACTGGCACATCCGTGGTCAGAAGCAAGTATGCACCCTGGGGGTGCTTTCCCTTTCTCTCTTACTAGATCCTTACTGCATATGTATTCCATTGTCTAAATACATTCTGCTTCTCAGTGTTCCCTGACATTCCTCCAGGGCCATGGAATTGATGTAGGTAGATTCCCTAGGCTTTACCAAATTGCAAAGCAGAACAGAAAAGAGGAAATGGCCCAATCTCAGTAGAGGTTGGACATTGTTCCTGGGTCCTGATGGAATAACAGATGCCCCATTGCCTCCACCTGTGAATAGTCTAAGCTCTTCCTTCACCTCATACCACTCCCCATCAAACAAAGAAAGAAAAAAACCAAATTCAATTTGAACGTCTTCTCTTCTCTAGCTCTTTTTCTTCACAGGGTTTCCAAGTTCCACAATCCATTCTCAATGAGCCCAGGTGGCTTCCTCTCCTTTCCTTCTATAGTGATCCTATAGTGTAGTTGAGATTTTCTTGAGCTTTTTAAAAATTTCCCCTAGCTCCTGGCCACGTTCCAATCTGGTAGGGACTACAGGGTGACAAGGCATTTTCTTTAGAATTTTCTTTTCCTTAATTTGTCTATGCACAGTGGGCAGTTCTTGCTCATTCATGAAAGCCAAATGTCTCATTTTCTATTCTTAGAAAATTATTGCCATTTCATTCAAAATGAGAATGAGTTGATATTAACTCTGTGATTAAAAATAAGTTTCAAGTAAACAGGTTTCTGGGGGAAGAATCCCATGGCTATGCAAAGAGATTACGGTTAATTCTAAACATGACTTACTTTAAAACTATTATGAGACAATAATTTTAACAGTTCTACAGATGATTAAAAAACCATTTTCTAAAATATTCTCACTGGAGTTTTTTTTTTTTTTTTTTTAAGAAATCATTTAATTGCTCCAATCAAGTATAACTACTTTCTGCTTATGGTGTAATTTGTATACTCTGATCACACGGTGTGTGGCTATTTGTCATAATTTTATAAGTATATATTCCCCACTGTAGTGATTGGCTACCATTAATTTTGAATAATTCCCTGCTCAGTAAAGTCCTGCAAAAACAAGGAAAAACCAGACCCAGCAAACAAGAGGAAGATAAGAAGCATAGATCAGAGTCCTTTCTATATATGAATGTCATATTTCCCTAAGACTTTATAAACCACGTCCGTTTGGAAAGCATTTAAAAGTGATACAGACAAAAGCTAGTTCTGTAAGGCTTCTCGGGTAAAAAAGTCTGAGCATGTCCGGTACTTTCTGTGCTGCAGGTGGCAATTACTTTATGCAGCTCAAACAAGTTTTACTTTTAAATATTTAAACCTGCTGCAACCCTTCTCTTCATTGTACAGGTTAAACAATCCTGACAGGAAACAGGAAACTGTATAAAGATTGTCCCAAAGGGATCATTTCAAAATATAGTAATCCCATTACCCAGTTAGGGAACATCAAATCCTCACACTGTGCAAATGCTCAGAAGATACAAGATCCAGAAGTTTCATCTATAGCCTAATAGTCTCTTTAATGTGAATCTTTTGTTTGATGCTAATGAGAACCAAAACAATCCAGGTTTTTTTGAGTGGGCAGAAACCAGGACAATGAGAGCCAAGTTCTGTGCTAATCATAAACATCTGTAGTCAGCTGCCTGTAATGCTTTATTTCCTTGGTATAATAAAAGTATCTATGGCATTTAAACTTTCTGCGGAATAGCCTGCTCCCTACCCATCCTTGTCATTCCTTTCTGGTGAGGCCTTTCGCCTGTTCCTTCCATGTTTGCCAGTGCTCTTCACTGTGGGACACTCTTATTCTGTACATTCTCCCACATATTGTTCCAGCAGTTCTCGAATCCCCACCACATTCCCCATGAAATCCTAAATAGATCAACCCCCACAGAACGGTATCTAGCTTTCCTGAGGAAGCGACAGGGAGAATGAAAGCCGTGCACTGACTGCATCCCCATGCCTCAGACCAATAAACGCAAGCTTCTGCGTGTACCTTTGCCTACTCATATATTTTATGTACTTGTCAACACTTTTTTTCCAAATCAAATCAGAAACGATACATAATTCCTTAGTATCTATAAGGCACTTCTATCTAAATCAACGTTAAATATGACTATGAATTTTCCATGGCATCTTGGACAAGCAGGCTATGTCATAGTCATTGCAGTTATTACCAATATTGTAATTAATAAAACTGAAGTTGTCCTGGACTTGGATCAAAGAACAGCATGAAGGTCCCATAAATTGTGCTAATTTGTCTTACACATCCTAAAATAAGCAATCTGTGTCACTTATCTGTGTGTGTGTGTGTGTGTGTGTGTGTGTGTGTGTGTGTGCGCGCCCACACATGTGACTCCCCTTGTTTCCACTCAATATAACATGCATAAGTAATGCCCCCCAAGTTCACCTCCAAGTGCTCCAATACTATTGGCATTCAAGTTTCTTGACTCTCTCCCATCGCCTTCTCTCTGCCTCCTACCATTTGTCTTGTAGCATTTGCCTGATTTTTGGCCTCTTGTTTTGGCTTCTGTTATGGGCACTACATTTGCCCTTTACAATGGACAAAGGGATGTGGTTTCTCTCTGAATTTGACTCTTACTTCTTCTTGAACATGGTTGATCCTTGTGCTCTGGCTCCATTTCTGCTCCTGGTCATTCCACAGCCTCATCGATTTTCGGGTCTCAGTTTTCCACATCGTCTAGTCCTGAATGAGAATCCTAAGAAGATGAGAGGGAATGATAAGACAAGATCCATTTCATTAGTGGATGAATAGTCAAATATAAACAAAACACAACCCCTGTTCCTTTAGAGTCCATGGTGCAGATGAAAATATAATTTGAAAACATCATTTATCATAAAATATGATAATGCTACAACAAAAGGATGTGCGGATTTCTGTAGCTGCTCAGGAAAGGTTAGTAGTGTTTCAGAAAGGACATTTTGATAATATTTAATTAAAGTAAAAAGAAAAGAGATTGTCTAAATTGCACCATTATCTCAATTAGGTAAATATATAAGAAGAAACTGTTTTTGTTATAATTATCATGTGTTGTGCAGCTTCTTCCTCGTCAATTTATTTGCAAAGCATCTATTTAGATGTGACCAGGATAGCGTCTTTGTTCTGACAAAAAGGATCAACATTTACATTCAGGTTAAGGAAAGAGACAGATTGGGAGACAAGTTTATGGTAGTTGAGAGGAGAGCCGACCCCTCACTCACAGCAGAGCAGATGTGAGGACGTAACTGAGTATCTCGATCTCATATTGGCTGCAGTCTTCCCTTGTGAGTACTCATATTTTCCTTGAAGGCAAACTGAATTCCACGTAAGTACCTGAAATGAAATTAAAAAGTATACACCATTGTGTGTGGGTATCTAATTATACAATAGTTTAAAATATTTGCACCCATTTAAAAAGAATTTTTTTTTTGAGTCGGAGTCTCACTCTGTCACCCAGGCTGGAGGGCAGTGGCACGCTCCCGGCCATCGCAGCCTCGACCTGCTGGGCTCCAGGGAGCCTTCTGTCTCAGCCTTCCAGGTAGCCGGAACTATAGGCGTGTGCTACCACGCCCGGCTAATTTTTGATTTATTGTAGAGACGAGGTCTCGCCAAGTGGCCCAGGTGGTTCTCAAACCCACGAGCTCAGGAAATCCACTTGCTTCAGCCTCCCAAAGTGCGGGATGAGCCACCGAGCCCGATCTAAAAAGAAATGTTGCCAAACTGCTAGATTCCTCTAGCCAAAAGATTTTAAGATAAAGAAACATATAAACAGGAAGGAGGAAGAAGTGGTAGAAGAGAATCATAGGCAATTGTATCTTTCTTTTTTTAAATTTAATTTTTTTATTTTAAAGATGTGGGTTACGATTCAGGGTTAAAATAAAAATGCTTATAATGCAGGTATCCTTGTTGATGAGGCATGCCCCACCTTCCCCATGCAGATTCCCACTACTGCCAATCCTACTTCCCCACCCCCCTCCTGGCAGTTTCTGGCTACTGCTACTGCCAATCTTTTTCTTATAGTATTATAATAATTGTTCAAGGTACGCTTATGAGTGAGAACATGCGATACTCAGTTCTTGATTTCTGTGAAAGATCACTCAGTATTATAGACTCTAAGTCCATCCAGGTTGTGCGAAGTTCATGATTTTGTTCTTTACGGCTGCAAAATATTCCATTGTGTGTGTGTGTGTGTGTGTGTGTATATATATATATATATATATATATATATATATATATATATATATACCACATTTTTTTTGTCCAGTTCTCTTTTGATGGGCAGCATGGTTGTTTCATGTTCTTGCTACTGTGAACAGTGCTGTGATAAACATACATGTGTAAGTATCTTTTTTATAGAGTGATTTGAGTTCTTCCAGATATATTCCCAGTAGGGGGATTGCGGGTTGGTATGGAAGGTTGATTTTTAGATCTTTTTAGATCTTTTAGGAATTGTCACACTGTTTTCCACAGAGACTGTACTAGTTTACACTCCCACCAACAGTGTAGAAGTGTTCCCTTTTTGCTGCATCCTCTCTAATACCCATTGTTTTTTGAATTATTGATGACAGCCATCCTGACTGGAGTTAGATGGTATTTCAGTGTAGTTTTAATTTACATTTCTTTGATGACTAGTGCGGCTGAGCATTTATTCTTTTTCTTTTTTTTTTTTTTTGAGTTGGAGTCTCACTCGGTCACCCAGACTACAGTGCAGTGGCCACTCCCAGCCACCGCAGCCTCGACTTGCTGGGCTCCGGTGATCCTTCTTCCTCAGTCTCCCAAGTTGCTGGAACTACAGGTGCATGCTACCACGCCGGGCTAATTTTTTGATTTTTATTGTAGAGATGAGGTCTCACCAAGTTGCCCAGACAGGTCTCAAACCCGCGAGCTCACACAATCCACTCACCTCAGCCTCCCAAGTAGGCAATCCCCCTACAGGCTGAGCCACCAAGCCCGGCTGCATTTTTTCACGTATCTGTTGGCTGCTCATATGTCTTCTTTTGAGAACTGTTTAGTCATACTTTTGCCCAATTTGTAATGGGGCTGTTTCTTTTTTTCTTTTTGGCACGTTTGATTTCCTTGTAGATCCTAGATGTTAGGCCGTTGTCAAATATACAGTTGGCAAATATTTTTTCCCATTCTGTAGGCTGTCTCCCTGCTCTCTTGATGGTTTCTTTGGCTTTGCAGAAGCTTGTCAATTTGATGAGATCCCACTTGTCTATCTTATCTCTTATGGCATGGGTACTTGCAGTTTTGATCAGGAATTGGTTGCCAGTTACAATTTCCATAAGGGTGTCTCCTGCATTTTCTAATCTTCTTATAGTTTGAGGTTTTACATTTAGATCCTTGATCCATTTAGAGTTGATTTTTGTGTATAGTAATAGATAGTGATCTTGTTTTAGTCTTCTGCATGTGGTCAGCCAATTTTTCCAGCATCATTTACTGAATAGGTTCTCCTCTCCCCAGTCATTGGTGGTGGAGGTTTTTTCAAAGATAAGTTGGTTGAGAAATTGAGGTTTCACTTCTGGAATCTCTATCCTGTTCCATTGGTCTATATTCTTGTACCAATATGAGACTGTCTTGATTATTGTGGTTTTGCAACAGAGTTTAAAGTCCAGGAATGGATATCTCCTGCTTTGTTTTTTTGCTGAGAATTATTTTGGCGATTCATGGTCATTTATGTTTTCATATGAATTCCTGTATTGTTGTTTTCCAGTTCTGAGAAGAAGGCTGCTGGTAATTTAATCAATACTGCATTAAATCTGTAGATTACCTTGGGTAGGATGGACATCTTAACAATGTTGATTCTTCCAGTCCATGAGCATGGGATATTTTTCCATTTGTTTGCATCATCTTTGATTTCTTTGAGCAGTGTTTTGTAGTCTTCATTGTAAAGATCTTTCACGTCTCTGGTCAGGAAGATGCCAAGGTATTTGATTTTTTTTTTCTGGCTATTTTGAATGGGATTGTGCTTTTTATTTGGGTTTCTGTTTGTTTATTGTTGGTGTATAGAAATGCGACTGGCTTTTGCACATTGATTTTATACCCTGAGACTCTGCCAAAGTTCTTTATCAGTGCAAGGAGGTTTTTGACAGATTCTCTTGGTTGAGATACAGAATCATGTCATCTATAAGAGGGATAACTTGGCTTCCTGTTTTCCTATTTGGATGCCCCTGATCTCCTTCTCTTGTCTGATTGCTCTAGCTAGGACTTCCAAAACTATGTTGAAAAGGAGAGGTGAGAGTGGGCATCCTTGTCTTGTTCTGGTTTTCAGGAGAAGTGGCTCCAATTTCTGTCTGTTTAGCAGTATACTGGCTGTGGGTTTCTTGTAGATGGGTCTTACTATTTTCAGTTATGTTCCATCTATGTCCAGGTGTTTGAGGGCTTTTATCAAGAAGGATGCTGGATTTTTCCGCATCTAATGATAATCATGTGGTTTTTGTTTTTACATTTGTTGATGTATTTAATTATGTTTATGGTCTTAAGAATGTTAAATCAGCCCTGCATCCTGGAGATGAAACCTACTTTGTCATGGTGGATGATTTTTGAGATGTGCTGTTGGATCCAGTTTGCTAAAATCCTGTTGAGAATTTTAGCATCTATGTTCATCAAGGATATTGGCCTGTAGTTATCTTTCTTTGTTGGATCTTTACCTGGTTTGGGTATCAATGTGATGTTAGCTTCGTAAAATGTTTTGGGGAGAGTTCCATCTTTCTCGATTGCCTGGAATCCTTTCAGTAGGATTGGTATAAGTTCCTCCTTGTATGTATTGTATATTTCTGCTGGAAAGCCATCTGGTCCAGAGTTTGTTTCTTTTTTCTTTTTTTGTAGGTAGTTTTCTTATGACATAGTCAATTTCTTGGATTGTTATTGGTATATTTAGGTCTCGATTTCTTCTTGTTTCAACTTGGGGAGCCTGTGTGATGTCAGAAAATCCTCCATTTCCTTTAGGTTTTCAAGTTTGTTTCCATGTAAGTGTACATAGTAGTCCCTGATAATCTTTTGTATTTCTTTGGGGTCAGTTATTACTTGATCGTTTGCATTTCTGACTGTGTTTATTTGGGCTTTTTCTCTCTTTTTCTTGGTCAGTCTAGCTAGGGGACCATCAATCTTGTTTACCCTTTCAAAGAACCAATTTCTTGTTGTTGTTGTTGATTTTTTGGATTATCATTTTGTCTTCTATGTCCTAAATTTTGGCTTTTATTTTGGTGATCTGAATTCTTCTGCTGAAGTTAGGGTTTTGGTGGTCTTGCTTTTCCACCTTCCTTAGGTGATTTGTTAGGCTGTTAACTTGTGATCTTTCCATTTTCTTCATGTGTATTTGTAGAGATATGAATTCCCCTCTTAGTACTGCTTTCATGGCATCCCAGAGGTTTTGGTGAGATGTTTCTTCATTTTCATTTGTTTCTAGGTATCTTTTAATCTCTGTTTTGATTTCCATGTTGACCCAGGAGTTGCTTAGCTTATGCTATTTAGTGTCTATGTCTTTGTGGGTTTTGGAAGAACTTTGTTGGTGTCGGTATTTATTTTCATTTCACTGTGGTCTGAAAAGGTGCATGGCAGAATTTCACTCTTATGAAATTTGTTTATGCTTGATTTATAGCTGAGGATGTGGTTGATCTTCGAGTTCATTCCATGTGGAGATGAATAAAATGTATATTCTGTATTTGTTGGGTGGAGTGTTCTGTAGGTATTAATTAAGTTTATTTGGTCAAATGTCACATTGAGGTTTTAGATCTCCTTGTTGATTTTTTTTGTCTTGATGGTCTGTCTAGGATTGTGAGCGGAGTATTTAAATCTCCAGCTATGATAGTGTTAAAGTCAATATCTTTTTAAAGTTTACCTAGAACCTGCTTTATGAAAGGTGGTGCTCCTATGTTGGATGCATAGATGTTTAGGATGGATATTTCTTGTTGACGGATTAAACCTTTTATCATTATGTAGTGACCTTTAATTTTTAAAAAAAATTTGATAGATTAAAGGGTATTTTATCTGATATTAAGATTGCATCTCCTGCTTTCCTTTGTTTTCCATTTGCCTGAAATTTTGTTTTCCATCCTCTTACTTTGAGCCTGTGAGTGTCCTTTCTGGTGAGATGAGTCTCTTGGAGACAATATATTGTTGCCTCATGATATTTTATTCATTTTGCCATTCTATGTCTTTTCAGTAGTGCATGCCTCATGATATTTTATCCATTTTGCCATTCTATGTCTTTTCAGTAGTGCACTTAGTCCATTCACATTTAGGCTAATTATTTAAATGTGAGAGCTTATCCCTGTCATGAGGTTGTTATAGAGTGTGTTATTGTTGTTGCTGTTTGTTGTCTTTCTTTTGATTTTTGGATTGACTTATGTATGTTTTTGATCTTTCTCCTGCATTCTTGTGAAGGGTGTTGTCATTTTTCCCCCCTTTCTTCTGTGTAATTCTTTCTTTAGTGTTTCTTGTAGAATTGGTCTGGAGGCTGCTTAAGCTCTTAGGGATTGAATGTCTGGGGAAGATTTTGATTCCCCATCACTGATTAAGATCAGTTTAGCTGGGTAGATAATTCTTGGTTGAAATTATTTACCTTTGTGAACTTTGAAGATTGGACTCCAAGCTCTCCTAGCCTGAAATGATTCTGTAAATTAATCTGCAGCTAATCTAATTGGTGTTCCCTGGTAGGTAGTCTGATCTTTTTCTCTTGTTGCCTTTAGGATTTTTTCTTTTATACCTACTTTGTGTGGGCAAATTACTATGTTTCTAGGTGTTGGTCTTCTCATTTGTTGTCTCACAGGGGTTCTCTGAATCCCTTGTGTTTGAATGGTTGCATTACTGATGAGAGGAAAGAAGTTTTCTTGGACCATTTTATGGAATGCTTGTTCCAGGTGGTCTCTTTTTCTGTCTCAGGAAGTCTAATTATTCTTAGGTTTGGCCTCTTGAAATAATTGCTCATCTCTTGAAGGTTTTGCTCTGTCTTTTTAAGCTTCTTTTCTACATTTTTGACAGTTTGGGTTAGTTCCATATTTTGGTCCTCAAGTTCTGAGATTCTTTCTTCTGTTTGGTTAATTCTGCTTTTCATGCTTATCAGTTTGTTGTTTATTTCATTCACTGTATTCTTTACTGTTGTTATCTCAGTTATTAACTCCTTCATGCTTTCCTCTTGTCTCTCCTACTATTTATTCTCTTTATTAATGCCTCAATATCTGGGTTTTTGGTTTGAGAGCAGTCATTCTGGGCGCTCTTCATTGTTTTCATTCCAAAATCTGTATTCTCAGTATCTGTCCTCCCAGGGGTCTGTGTGAGACCCATATTCTTCTTTTGGTGTTTCTTCATGTGTGTAGATTTTCCTCTCCCCTCCCCCTCTATTTTTTTTTTTACCTCTTCTTTAATTCTGTTTTGAGGGATGGGGGAGTAGCTTTTACTTCTGTTTGCTCAATCTCCTATTCTTCCTTATGTGGCTCCTCTGGCTTTGTTCAATTCTGAAGCTGGACTGTGGGTTGGGGGCTACAGTTTTTGCAGTTTTGAGATTTAATTGAGGGTGGAGCTGTGATTCAGAATCTATGTGCAGATCCCAGTATCCACTGACAGGTGTGTGGGCCCTCTGCAACCCACTTCCCACTGCCTTACAATCTGTCCATGTATTGGGAGTATAGGCTTGTTCTCTAAAAGCAAAATGAGGTAAGGAAAAGGAAAAGAATGGAAAAAGGAGAGGGGACAAGAGGAAGGTGGAGAGAGAGAAAAGTAAGAGGGAAAACAGACAGACGTACCAACTAACAAATGAAAAGAGACACAAACAAAGTCAGAAAAGATTTTGAAAGACTAAAACATACAGAAAATCATGCAAACACACAGACAAAAAAAATCTCTGTTGATGTACTCTCCCTCAAAAATATCCAACACAAACAGGAAGTCTTTAAAAAAAGCAATAAAATAATGTAAACAGTGCAAGTACAAAAAAGTAATTGAAAATGGAAAGAGAAAAAAACTAAAACAAGAAACAAACAAAAATGAGCAAAACAGACAAGAAAAAAAATCTTGCTCTTAGGTCATTCCTTTAAGTCCAACTTTCTTTCAGCTCTGATTTCCAGCCCTTCGTCTGCTCTCAGTGCAGGCTGATAGGATTGCTCTCAGCTTGGGTCAGATGCCCTAGACCTACCGCAGGAGGAAGGTGGGTCAGATCTGGACTCACTCAGCTTGCTGCCTGTCAAGCCTCCCACTCAGATCTGAGGTAGACACCAGCATGGGGGAGGGGCATCTGTCTCTCTGAGTTTGATAAGATTACCTCTAAGTCCCAAGTTGGAGGCTTGGTGGAGCTGGGCGGTGCAATGGTCTCTGCCTGATCCCAGGACAGAGAAAATGGCTCTGGCTAGCATTTTCTCACCAGTGGTGGGGCTTCTCTCTCCAGCTTTTCCTGATCTCTCTCCATTGGTCAGATCTGAGGCTCCAGCTGCTTTTCTGTCACAGGTGATGGTGTGGGCCAGGTACCAGGTGATGAGAATAAGCTGTATTCATCAGGCTTTTCTCATGAGATTCCCAAGAACAGCAGACGATCCTGCGCTACTGAGGCTCCAATCTCATGTGGTGGGGGGTTGTAGTCGTCTCTGGAGGAGAGCCTGGGTGCATGAACCTGAGTCTCCCCTCAGATGGACTTTCACTCACCCACTGGCACATGCCTATTCCTGCAGAGAGTCTTTATGGACACTCGCTTTTGCAGAGACTCTCACAGTCCAAACTGTCCCTTTGCCATCTTGCTGGAAATCCAATTGTATCTTTCTACAGAAAATGATCACATCAGTCTAAATGGCTTAACCTGAAAGGACTTAGAGAAAAAACAAACAGAGGATGAAATTCTTTGATTTGTAATGAGCTTGAGTATGCATATGAATTGATGGGGGTTGTTTATAAATTGAAAGCTATTTAAAATAAATTCACATGTTACATGCATAATTAAAAATATTATTAGAAGTATAATAAAGGAGTCTTTATTGTAGAAGTCCAGGATCCATTCTATTCATCATACAGGTCCCTTTCTAGGGCCTTCTGTTTTTTATTTTTATAAAACTTCTACTTTGATGTCCATTCTGGAGAATATTCCCAAATCTGTTATTACAAACTCAGTATACGTGTTTTTACTAACAATGGAAAGAGCCCATCAATTGAACTAGACTCTTCTGGCCAACTTTCTTTGTTATACTTGTTATTGTACATGTTTGTTTTATGTGAACTGCTAACATTGTGATATAATTGATAATGAAAGCCATCTTTTTTTCCCTCTCGAAGTAAAAAAAAAAAAATTAGACTGAAGAAAAGATAGAACTCATCTTGAGGGTTCTTTTTAAAATATGTTAAAAATCTGAATTTGATTATTTATAGCTAATAATTTAGGTAAGTAACAAAACAATAAAACTCTCTGTTCAGTACCAGATAATCATTAAAAGCTAAAACAAGTGCTTTATCAACACACACCAACACACACATACAAATCTACTTGTAATGGGTAAGCAAGCTGAATTGAAGAGTAGTGAACAGGAGCTGGAAAAGTTATGGTCTCCCTTCGTCTCTTCAATGCTAACGTCACCTTCTGTATGCTCAGTAGCATATCCTTTCATTGCCTTCAAATTTTCTGCTCTGCTTCATCTTACTTTTTAGGATCTAGAAACATTTTCCATACTAAACCAAAAAGCAAAGCAATACAAGTCCCACTGTTCTGTTGACCTTGGATTCTCTCTAGCTGCACCTGTTCTCTGCTCTTTTTCTCATCTAAGCTTCTGAAACATGGACAGAGAAAGGAGAATTCTTCAATTCAAGGGCCTTAATCTCTTGCTTTCCATCCAATAGCCAATATAGCAATGTTTCTTCTGGCTACTACTCTATGTAAACCATTCTTCTTAAGGCAACTACTGAATTCTCAGATTAAATGGGACTTTTTAGCTCTTACCTTGGTAGACCAACAATTTCATTTACTTCTGTTGATTAGTTCTTAGAACTAGTCCCTTGATTTTATATTAGAGTTTTTGATTCCCTTACTTCTTCCACTACTCTTTTCCTTATTCCTTTGTTTCTTCTCTTTGGCTTGCCATTTTAAACATGGAATTTCATTTTTTTTTTCCCTTTGCCTTCTTCTTTTTCCATTCCTGACATAACTACTTAAAGGACTCCAAAGCACTTTAAAGTTCCTAAGTTCAAAAGTGAATAAATCAACTCCCTTCCCCAAAGCATGTTCATAATCTTATGCTACCCATCTCAGTTGATGGATCTTTTTTTTTTTTTTTTTTGAGTTGGAGTCTCACTCTGTCACCCAGACTGGAATGCAGTGGCCGCTCCCGGCCACCGCAGCCTCGACCTGCTGGGCTCCGGCGATCCTTCCACCTCAGCCTTCCAAGTAGCCGGAATTACAGGCGCACGCTACCACGCCCGGTGAATTTTTTGACTTATTATAGAGATGAGGTCTCGCTGCCCAGGCGGGTCTCGAACCCGCGGGCTCAGGCAATCCACTCACCTCAGCCTCCCAAAGGCGCGGGATTACAGGCTGAGCCACCAAGCCCGGCTAGTTGGTGGATCTTGCAGGATCACACAAGCAAAAAAACTGAAGTCATCATTGACCCCTACATTTCTCTAATGCTTAATATTATCAATTAATATTAATCAATGATTTTACATTAAAATTTTTTTCACTTTCTTCTCCATACAGATTGAACCTACCCATTTTAGACTTTTAAAGTCCTTCTCAGAGCCATGACTGTAGGCTTCTAATGGGTCTCTTTACCTTCATTTTTGGTGCATTTATATGTACATGTTATAACCCTCACACAATAGTAGTGCTTGAGCTAAAGTCAAACCTTCCTTACTCATGTTGATAGCTTCCCAGTGCATATGGTATGAAATTCAAGTTTCTTAGACTAGCACAAAGACCTTCCTCTATCTGACTGTGCCTATCAGTGGTTTCATCATCTCTCATACCTCATCTCAAATGTAAGTTTTAGCTCTACTAACCTATTTGTGAATGACTGTTAACTCTCTTTAGCTTCTCTTTAGCTCTTTTTCCTGCCTAGAACACCTTTCTCTACTCTTTGACTCTTTCTCACTCGGCTTATTCTTATTCATGGTTTTAAGACCCAACTCTGAGACAGTTCCACCATAAACGTTCTCCCTGTCCTCTGGGCTATGTTAGGTCTGCCTTTATGTTCTTCCAAAGAAGCTCTTGGAGAACCTTCCCAAAATTTAAGTGCATTCTGGATATGAATGGCTCAAAGGCAGAGCTATTTCCAGTGATATATCTTAGCACTTAAAAAATGAGATTTCTCAAAGAACCAAGTATCACATATTCTCACTCATAAGCAGACCTAGAACAACTATCATAATATTATAAGAAAGGGATTGGCAATAGTGGGGAACTGCTAGAGGAGGGTGGGGGCAAGATTGGCAGTAGTGGGAAACTGCCAGTGTGGGGGGGCCACACCTCATCAACAAGGGTACTTGCATAATAAACATTTGTATACCTACCCCTGAGTTGTACCCCACGTATTTAAAATAAAAAATTTTAAAAAAAAAGAAAATGAGGCTTTTTTCAGAAAACCTATGTACTATCTTCAGACTAAAATCACAGATGACATTAAAATAACTTATAGTTGTTGTAAGTGCTTTCTTGTGAAACATCAAAGAAAAAAACTGATGGCATTAAAACTAAAATGATCTGCATATATAAACTTTTGCTAAAGTGATTTTAGTCACATAAGTACATAGTTGTATTTGCTTTCTGTTCTGCTCTAGATAGAAACCTGCATAAAGTTATAATTTTACAAGGTTTTCAAGGACTTTAAAGATAATCTATTGCCACCAAATAACAGATATATGACATTCCACAACAAACTCCCCAGCAACTGTTCGGTCATGTGCACTTATAAAACACCATTGTTGAAGGACTCAATTTCTCAAAGATGAACCAATCACAGGTCCAAGCACTTCCACTGCTTAGTAGGTTTTTCTTGAACAAATCAAAATCTGTCCTCCTGAAGAACCTGCCCACTTGTCCCCATGTCTCTTCTCCTTAAAGTCAAACCAAGCCGGTCTGCTGCTCTTCTACTTGGCATGACTTCAAAAGGAGTCACCTATTAGGTACTACAGGATTATGTCTTTGTCATCTTTCTTTTCACCTTTTTGGGGGTGATTTTATTATAGTTTCCCTTCACTGTGCCAGCCATCTTTCAGGGTACATTTCCTCCAGTGTCTGTTTTCCTCTTAAAAAGTCTGAGTCTAGACATGAGTCCAGTGCTCCAGGAGATTCCAATTGGCACACAGAACAACAGGTTCATTGCCTCCCCCATCTTAGATACCATACTTCTATCAATGTTTGAAAGGTGTATTTGGTCAGTTTTGGTAGGTACATCATGTTATTGGCATCCTAAATAAAATGATTAAAATTTTGTTTCAGTGAGTGGTTACACAGGCCAGAGAGTGTCATTCATGAATGATGCCTTGGCTGTATTGTTCATGGTATACAATGTGGCTGTGCTGCAGAGAGTACCAATTAATCCCCACATTGCTGCTTCTCTGACACTCAGCTCCTCCACCCCATTCTCCTGTGTTTCATCCTATTTCTGCTGCCTCTGCCCACTTCTGTGGTACTCTCCTTATTTCAACATCACCCAATTTTACTCTTTCTTTATAATCTATTATTTAGATTTTCCACTCTCTCTCCATGTATCACATCTTACCTTCTTTGACCGACCTCTTACCTTTCAGCCCTCTGTGTGTTCAGTCAATATGTATTGAGTTCTAACAATGTGCTGGGATGCTGTTAGCCAGTCTTAGTGTTAGACTCAATGGAATGCCTTTATTTTGCCATATCGGACTGAGGTTATTGAGCCCAATAAATGTGGATATTTGTTTGGGCAAATACTGAGAATTGAATTGGACTAGGTTGCCAGTTTTAGTGAGAAATCTGGACTGCCGAGCAGGAAAGTGAGTGAAGAAGCAGTGGAAATGTGCAAAGAAGGCTCAGAAAGGATGATGTCAGTGCCCATCTCATTAATCAAACCATAGGTCACATGAACAGGAGAATCTGGGGGTTTTTATGGGTGCATACTAATAGGTTAAATGTGTTATCATGTATTTATAATTTAGGACACTATGCAGTCATTAATAATCCATTTTTCAATAACATTTAATATTCATGAGTATATTCCCGTTTAATGTAAAAGGGGGAAAGTACCATTAAAAATGATTCTGGGCCAGGGATGGTGGCTCATGTCTATAATCTCAGCACTTTGGGAGGCCAAGGTGAGAGGATTGCCTGAATCCATGGGTTCCAGACCAGCCTGGGCAACTTGGCGAGACCTCATCTCTACAATTAGCAGGGTATGGTGGCATGTGCCTATAGTTCCAGCTACTTGGAAGGCTGAGATGGAAGGATCACCTGAGTCCAGAGGTTGAGGTTATGGTGGCCATGAGCATGCCACTGCACTCCAGCCTGGGCAACAGAGTGAGACTCCAACTCAAAAAAAAAAAAAAAAACCCAAAAAAGCTATTCTAAGGCCAGGCACAGTGGTTCATCCTAAATCCCAGCACTGTGGGAGGCCCAGGTGAGAGGATCACCTGAGCCCACAGGTTCCAGACCAGCCTGGGCAACTTGACGAGACCTCATCTCTACAATAAAAAATAAAAAAGTAGTCAGGCATGGCTGGCCTTCTTGTGTAGTTCTAGCTACTTGTAGGGCCGAGATGGAAGGATCACCTGAGCCCAGCAGGTTGAGGCTGCGGTGGCTGTGAGCATGCTACTGCACTCCAGCCTGTGTGACAGAGTGAGAATCCAACTCAAAAAAAAAAAAAGTAAAAACTATTCTAAAATTATCCTAAGCTTATAACTTATAATAAATATAATAAATATATGATATTATTTGCTTTTATAAATAAAAAGAATAGAAATTAACCAGAATATCCGAATTTGAGGTAGTTTTATCTTTTCTATACAGCTCTGGGTATTTTTCATATTTTTTTACAAAATGCCTTACATTTATGATTACAGAAAATAGATGCAATTAAACATAAGATGGCCCCAGTGAAAAACTCAATTCATGCCTAAAAAACCAGTGAATTATATGTTTTATAAATTAAATATCACATGGTAACATGTAAAAGTGCATTTACAATTTGATTCCATAGTCCCTGTTCCAGTATAAACTAGTACAGAATGCTAAACATAAATAAATAAAAAATGATGTAAGAATTCAACATCTAACTACCTTAATGCAATAAGTTCCATTTCCCCCATTTTCAGCTTATAACACAGCCCAATCATTCAAGCATACTTTTAAATAGCATTTCTTTTATTTGAAAAGCTATTGAGTAATCAAACAGTGACCTTTAGTGTTCCACCAAGAAATGCAATTCAGCTTTGTATGGCATCCAAACTAATCAATATCCTATTATGATCACAGACGAGATTTTTACAACTGAGACACAGCAGCTAGAGAATCAGACACACACTTTTGTTTTCTTGAATACTAGAAATGTGGTAGCTTTGAATCAGAAATTATTTAGGTAAGAACATGAAATTATTTGTCTTTTTTGAACATGACAATGAAGTTTTAGATTCCAATTCTGTCATCATGTTATGAGAATAGGATGCATTAACCATCATACAGACATTACATTATACAGACTTATCCACTACTAGGAGTGAAAATCCACATATGAATCTCCTTTCAAACATGAATGCATATATTAACACCTATGTATTCTAAATGCCTCTGCAAAGACTGATGTGTTTCATAACATTCATGGATCAGATCACAGCAATGCCAACAGATACTCACATATGGAGCTGATGTGATCACAAGGCTGCACTAACTGGTAATCTAACCCGTTATGAAGAGCGTCACTTCACTAATAGTGATCAAATCAATTCTATATATTAACAAAAATATATTTGAAATGCTTGAAAGGCATTTGAAAATCTGACAGTTTTAGATGTGCTATTTAAGCAAAGGATTGGCTGTTGATTTGAGCCTGAATGGGCTTCCAGGCTAAAGTCAGATCTATTAGAGGTTATGACACAAACTTTCAGTTGGCTACTGATGAATTCTTATCTGTGTGGAGAGGATCGGGGAACACTAATTTAAAATATTTATTGGAATATATGTATAACCAAATAGTTATAGAGTTTTTAACATTGCTTCTTGGATAAGGTATATTTTGGAAATTCACTATCAGAATACGTACCTCAGAATAAAGCAATTATTCTGAAACTTCTAAAGTAGTTCTTGAACATTAGAAATTAATGTTTAAAATATTTACTCAAAAAGTAAATGTAAATATCAAGAAGAGAAAGAAGATAGAGGGTTGCCACTACCATTAACACCAACAAGGTACATATTTTGGAAAAACTCTCATGCTATAAGCCAAATGAACCAACAAAAATGAACTTACAAACACTTGAACATCATCATTAGAAACAAAGATTGAACTTCAAAAGCATTATTGGTCCTTTTAGCTGCCAAGAAAGTTCCAGGCACGGAGAGGGGGTGGATATGATATCCCTAATGACTCTTACTGTATATGGCATTTAAATAAATTCAACAAAACTTTTTATACATACTAAAGAAGGGCCATATGTCTATCTTGTTCATTCACTTTTTAAACCTATGTTTCTATAGCCTTTCATTACAATGAATTGTAGACATTTTAGTTTGGAACTTATTGCCTAAGAGTGACCAAGAAAGCAAAATTACAAAGTTTTGTCACACTGATTTTGACGAGGTTTACTTTCTGTTCTGATATCTATTACACCAACAGCATTAGCTTATTTAAAAGTACTTTGAGTCACAATTGACTCTAGTAAGGGAGTTACATATCTTTCTCAGAGAATCCAAATAAATCCTTGCCCATTTGAGTCATGGAATTAAGGAATAAATCCCAGAGGCAGGAGTGCAGAATCATTATAGGGAATTATACTCCAAAAAAGTTATTGACAATAGTAATAATAATAACTAATATCCATTGAGTTATTAGACTGTAGGCAGTCTCTATTCTAACTTTTTAATACATATTACTATTATTATTTTTAATCCTCACAACACAGCTAGGGAGTTGATATTATTATTATTGTTGTTGTTATCATCATCCCCATATGACAGATGAGGAAACTGGGGCACAGAAACGTTAAACAGTTTGCTCAACATTACATATCACCTGTGAACTGGGGTAGTCAGTCTTCAAAGCCCTCTGAGCGCATCACTTTCCTTCTGGTTGGGAACAATGTAGCAAGGAGTAAACTGCCTGCTCCTCATACTCACTGGTTCCTTTAGACAGGAATCGTTTTCTCTCCAGAGATAATGACTTAAGGGAAAACTTTAACAGCAGCAAGTAGGGCTTACGTTTGACTTCTTCTAAAGTGTGATCTAGTGCCCTCTAGAGGAATAAAGAAGACATCATAAGCAATGTAGATTTTTTAATGAACACAAGCAGAAAAATTGCATTAAGACACTATAGACGTGGGTGTTTGAAAAACCTACACTCATTTTTAAACCTATTTTTAAAATTTCTGTAAAGTTATTCATCTTATTATAATATAGAAAGGATACATTTATGCATGTTGGGCAAATGAACTGCAGTCAAGATGATAATGTTAAAAATGGAGTATTAGATCATAAAATATTAAAATGTCAAAAGTCATCATTTAGGTAGTCCAACTTTTACAGTGGCATGATTTGAAAACACCAAAAATTACTTTATGCAGGCTCAAATAAAAGAGAAGATAATTAGTGAAAACCCCATTGTTCTTTTGCAGGGAGATTTAGCATCACTCCAATCAACATGAAATTAGGTCATCTGCATATTGCATAAGGATACCCACCAAGCACCAAAAACCCAGCCTTATTTTGAAGAAATCTGATCTCTCTACAAACCAATGTTTTGTGAAAGCTGAAAAATAAAAGCATTTTTTTCCTCTAAGGGAGGCAAAAGTATGTCACTAATATTTTAGATAATTGGTACTCATTAAATACTTGATAAATTAGTGAATGAATTCTGGTTCTAGTTATTCTATAAAGGTCAAATACTCTTTAGTTCTTTTTTTATGTATTGTCTAACTTCTCACCCATCTTTGTTGAACTAATGAAATGAAGATATCCATCATGATGTAACTGTGAGCTGGGGGGATCTAAATTACCTTCATCTGGCACCATTCCAATATACTATAAATGAGGTAATTGTCCTTGACTATAAAATTTGCATTTTCAAGACTTAATTGCTATCATTACATCTTTTTGTAATTCTATTAATTTAACTGAATGGAGCATTTGGTTTTATGGTTAAAAATTTGCATTAAAACATTGTACATCTAAATAGAATTTTAATATTTTTATCTAAAAGTCTATACAGTTATCCCAGAGGAGCTAAATAATTTCTCAAGAAAAGTAGGGAGCTGTCAACAAGCAGGTTTTACCTTTAGTGATCATTAACAGACCTTCAAGTCACCTGCAAATGCTGCATTTGGGGGTTTGAGCAATCACTGAGGCCTTACACTCCCTGGATTCCTCCTACTTAATCATTACCAGGAAATCTATTAGCCATAGCCATGGCTGGGTGCCCTTTCCTATGATGTTCTTGGGCTTGAGGTATTTCCTTCATATCCTCAGTTGCATGGGTCATTCTATCTGCCTGTGTTTGGGTTTGGTAGGAACATACAGTCCTCACAGCTCTCCTCCTGAGCAGAGTATTTACTTTTACCTGTCTGATCTTCCTGCCATGGTTCATTGCACAGACTAGTTAGTAAACTGTGTTGAGTCTTCACTCCTACTGGAGTGTGCAACTGAGAAAACTTTCCACCTTAGCCTTTGTAATCTTTATGGTCACTTAACAACTATGCAACCATTGCTTTAGAAAGTGAATGTGCATGTGGAACTTTTCTAGCTGATTACCACAAGCACTTTCTTAAGTAAAGTTACATAAAATTGCAGTTAATGAAATTGACTTTTTATTTGACAATTCCCCAACCCATTAGACCTTTGAAAACTACCAGCATCTTGGTTTTTAGGATAACTGAGGTTGGTTACAAGTCAGAAAGGGATGGGGACAATACAGTTTGGAAGGAGAGTAACAAGTCAGAAGCAGCCTTTGCTTTAAAAACTTTCCTGGTGATGATGTGTTTTCCTGATTTCACTAGCTGTGAGGACAAGTGTTCTCATGTGCCTTCTGGTACATTTTCATCGGGGAAAGATGGAAAATATTTGCAGAGAGTGAACCAGGAAATGTCATTTGGGACACAAAGAGCCTTGGCATACTTTATGCTAAACAGTAATTTTGTAGATGAGGACAGGAAGCCCGGAAAAGCTCTGTGACTTGACCAAGGACTTCCATTTGGTCAGTGGCACAGACAGAATGAGAAGCGAGCATCGTTGACTCCAGAGCATACTTTTAGTCATTACAACACACTTTCCTTCTAAAAGCCAAAAGCTCTTCTCCTGGTAAGAATCATTGCAGATTACAAGCAAAGTAGGGGGGCCTAAAAGAGATGGCTGATACTATCCCTTTGATGCCAGAGTTAGTTTGCAGCCCAGTAAACTGAAAGATGTGTGTCTAGTCAACCAAGAAGCCTGTGTGTCACCTGGATTTTTTTAATCCACCAAACTGACACACTCACGGATTCTACACATGATATCACTTTCAATTCATTCAGGGACATTTTACGAAATGTAATGTCTCCTACCTCAAAATAAATTTAAGGTATGCTCACCAGAAATACAGAACTGTATTTTATTATTGAGCACACCATGATGTATTTACTTAGTGATGGCATCAGGAATAAGTAATATAAAAGGAAAGACATATTAATTAGCATGTCCAAAATATTATAGTTGGGCTTATCCAAGGATGAAGTATGGGACCTTTGATTGAATGGGGAAGCATTATTTCAATCATACAACTTATTCTACCAATATTAATTATTTTTAGGTTGTTCAAACAGGAAATGAAATTCCTTATCTCTGCCCTTTGCCCTAAATCATCCCCACAATAAGACATCACATAAATAATCACAAACGTATTGCCACCACAGTCAAAAAAAAAAAAGTCTTGGTGTAAATCTTGACGATATCTTCCCCTTCCTCACTTCCGCTGAACACTTCAAGTCAAGAAGATTCAATTCAATTTAATAGACATTTATCAAGCATTTACTAAATTCTAGGCACCATACCAAGTGCTGCCATCTTAGAAATGAATAAAGCATATCCCTCTGCCTAAGGAATATATTTTTCTTCTCTGAATAGGTATAAATGTTATCATTTACCCATATCTTCAGTGCTACTTTGAGTTTTGTTTGTTTGACATTGATTATATTGTATTCTAACTCCCAAGCTATTTTCTAAGGAAGCTGAAGTTTGAAAACATGCCTTATTCTTTATATTCTGACCAGTGTAAACATATTCCTATATTCTACTTAGCTGACTTCCTCCTCTTGTTACAGAGCAACTAATAATAGCACTTCCTTTCTCCACTCATAGTCTCTATTTTCCAACATGGTGCTTAGCCTATTGTTGGCTTAGAGACCAAACGGAGAATGGCAGGAAGGGTGGAGCTTTATCGTTTAAAACCTGTGTTTGATTCCCTCTCCAGTACTGACCAAAAGATCACAGGTTAATCCCATAACCTCCTCAGGCTTTAATTTTTTAATCTGCAAAATGGTCAGGATGACACAAACGCTATTGATTTGCAGGAAGACCAAAGAGTTTCAAATGCTGGAAAGCTACTTGCAAAGCTAAAGCACTATATAACCATTCCAGTAAATAATTGTGGTTGATAATTATGGTGCAGACAGTGTGGGAAGTCATAGATCTCAGGAACTAAAGTATATCAAGTCTAATTGTTAATATACAGGTCTTCTCTCCCCAAGTCTTCTGAGCAATTAGCCAAATATAACTGAATAATAATACAAATAACAGTGATAATATTCATGGTTTTCACTTATTATGTCTACATGTTATGCTACCTATTATATCAGATGCTACGTATTTATTAGTACTAACTGTCATCATTTCCCATTTTATACATGGAGAAACTGAGGTCCATAAAGGTAATTTATAGGGGGCACATGTTAATGAATGATTGAGTCAGGTTTCAAACAAACACTTCCCACTATCTCTAACTGCCTTTTGCTATGTACCTGCACGGGTGGGAAATTCCCAGCACAGACACAGTAAAATAAACACATGCTCCCACATACATACACAAACACGAACACACACATAAGCCAAGTAGCTAGACAACAGAGAAGAGAAAAAGGTGATATGACAGTTTTGTGTCTTAGCCAAAACTTTAAGTCTTGATTTTATTGAAGATATCTTTAAATACAATCTCTGCTATAAAAATACTCCTTTTAATATTAAACTCTCATATATTTTAAATAACTCTGTTAGATATTTCAGGTTACTTTTATTTAAATAACTACCATATAAACACTGCAATTAATTTTCCATTTAAACTTATGCATCTACTCATTAAACCAGAGGAGAAATTATTTGCATGTCTCTACTACTGTGTTAAGAACTTAGTTCAAATAGTAGACTTTAAAAAATCAACATTCATTGCTTTTTATTAACAATCTCTCTTTTTTTGTTTGAGTCGGACTCTCACTCTTGCTCAGGCTGGAGTGTAGTGGCGGGTTCACAGTCACCACAGTCTCACAACCTGCTGGGCTTATGCGATCCTTTGGCCTCAGTCTTCCAAATAGCTGGAAACACAGGCATGTGCTACCATGCCTGGCTAAGTTTTTGGATTTACTGTAGAGACGAGGTCTTGCCAAGTTACCCAGGCTGTCTTGAACCCCTGGGCTCAGGCAATCCTCTCACCTCAGCCTCCCAAAGTGTGAGCCACCACACCAGGCCAACAATATCTTTTATTAGGCAACAACAATATGCTTTCTCCACATTTCGTTTCATTTGTTATATATTTCAATTACATTATTTAAATGTTAAGGCTGCCAACTTTTGGTGAAAAAGTATAAAAACCTTATAGCAATAATTTAAAAGCTTCTCTGTATGGAGTAATTTTTTCCTGAACCTTTATAAAAAAATTTCAAATGACCAGCACTACTTCACACAACATTACCTCACACATTATTTCTCACACATTATTTGAAAAGGACTGTTTTAAGCTACTGATACTGAAACATCTGTTCTAGTTTCCATCTCTCAACCATTCATTGTTACTCAGACACTGGGGCCAATCTTGCCAAAGATGCTTAAGTGTGTTCACCTGTGAACTGTCCTCCACCTTATATACCACGGGGCCAGTGTCAGGTTTGGCGGTGGGGGTGGTTGCTGAGAGTTTTTTATCACAACATACTGAAGGTGAAATATAATAATATTGTGAGTATCATTGTCAAGCTGAAAATTATGGATGCCCCCCCAGCCAATATTTAGTAAGGATTTTCTCTATACCAAGAACTCTTTTATGCACTGAGGCTAAAAGTAATAATTAAAAAATAACCATCCAATCAATTCCTGGTCAAAACCCCAAGTGTCCATGCCATAAGAGATAAGATAGACAAGTAGGAACTCATCAAACTGACAAGCTTCTGCAAAGTCAAAGAAGCCATCAAGAGAGCAGGGAGGCAGCCCACAGACTGGAAAAAATATTTGCCAACTGTATGTCTGACAAAGGCCTAATTTCTAGGATCTACAAGGAACTCAAATGTGCTGAAAATAAAGATTAAAAAAAACCCTTTACAAAGTGGGTAAAAGATATGAATAGATACTTCTCAAAAGAAGACATATGAGCAGCCAACAGATACATGAAAAAATAGCCTCACTAGTCATCAAAGAAATGCAAATTAAAACACACTGCAATACCACCTAACTCTAATCAGGATGGCCGTCATAGATAACTTAAAAAACAACAGATGCTAGAGAGGATGCAGCAAAAAGGGAACACTTCTACACTGTTGATGGGAGTGTAAACTAATACAACCTTTGTGGAAAACAGTGCGGTGATTCCTAAAAGATCTAAATATCGACCTTCCATATGACCCCAAAGTCCCCCTACTGAGAATATATCTGGAGAAACTCAAATCCCTCTATAAAAAAGATACCTGCACACGTATGTTTATTGCAGCATTGTTCACAACAGCAACAACATGGAACCAACAGTGCTGCCCATCAAAAGAGGACTGGATAAAAAAATATACAATACATATACATGGTGGAAGATTATGCAGCCATAAAGAAAGACAAGATTATGAACTTCACAGCAACCTGGATGGATTTAGAATCTATAATACTGAGCGATCTATCACAGAAACAAAGAACTGAGTATCACATGTTCTTACTTATCAGTAGAACTTGAACAATTATTTTAATACTATAAGAAAAGGATTGGCAGTCGTGGGAAACTGCCAGGGGAGGACAAGGGTGGGATTGACAGTAGTGGGAATCTTCTGGGGGAGGAGAGAGGCACACCTCATCAGCAAGGGTACCTGCACAATCAACGTTTGTATACCTAACCCTGAATTGTACCCCACATTTTTAAAATAAAATTTAAAAAAGAACAAATAAAAAAATCATTATTATCATCTGTGCCCTTAAGCAATTGTAACTCAGAATGAAGACACATAAAAAGGAACAAATAATTTAAATGTCTTGTAATAAATGTTACCTTGGCAGTGGGCATGGATTATATGGGGCTGTATACACAAGAACAGTTTCTAATACAGACTGTTGGGAACACTGTGAGTCATTTTACTGGATATAATGATTTAAGCTCAATCTTGAGAGTAGCAGGTGAAAGATAAGGTCTGAGCACAGAAGGACAGGTCAAGGTCCAGAGGTAAGAAGGCAGCTGTGCCAAGATAGGTTTTAGGTTGCTGTTTTCCTTTAAAGATGGAATGATCAGAGAGGCATTGTAGATGTTGCCCAAGACCTGGGTTACAGGTTTCTATTCTTAACCTCGCCCTCATTTAATGTTTAGCTCTTAGTTTTCTAACACCTTGGAAAGACTGTGTACTCTTCTGAAAAATGAATATCATCTTTACTTCTTTCCATTCAAAACTGTGAAGATAGGAGGAGGTCATATGAATGAAGTAAGCAATCCTCCAAACATTATACGGCAGTCCTTCAAGAACCGAGAGCAGAAATAAGACCCTAATCTTATAGAAATAGATATAGCAAACAAGGACTGAGAAAGGACTATAGCTCAGTATTTTACAATATGCCAGAACTTCATTATCTATACCTGCTTCAAGACTACCTGCTTCCATGATACACATGTTCAACTATCTAAACCCCAGCCTTGACATATTTTGACTGTTTCCTTCTTATTTTGAAATCTCTACATCTTAGCTACTGTCAAAAATCACAAGTCTGACATTTAAATGTGAATCTCTAATGCCATTTCCCCCCCTACACTGAACTCAATGGGTGCAATAATTGCTATAAACCCTAACTATGAAAACACTACACTTGTTAAAATTATTACATATCGTGATGTGAGGCTAAAAGCTACCATGTCTTCTTTTGATTTTGTGATATTGATGGCAGAAGATACGACTGCTTTTTAGAAGAGACAAAATCACATAGTAGCAAGAAGCATATTCTCTACAGCCAGACAGTTCAGATTTAAATCTCAGTTCTATTACTTGCTAACTGAGTGACTTAGAATAAATGATTTAATCTCTCTTTGCAACTGTTTCCTCACCTGCAAAATGGGATAATAGCATCTACCTCATAGAATTTTTGGAAATAATAAATGAAATAATTCACATAAAACTGTCAGAACAATGCCTAGCACACAATAAAAGTTGGCTATTATTATATCCAGCACTGGGGTCATGACGAGTCACCTTGTTTTCACTCAATAAAATTTGTAGTTTAAAAGAATGATTGACCAAATGGGTAGCAAATAATGACATAACACTTCATATAACTTCATTTTAATAAAATTACCCCCAGAGAAGCATACCTAAAAGCAAACTCAGTGAAAATGAAATGGACATATATGAGAACTGCAATACTCAACAGCAAGCATTTTTAAGTGGGGGCAAGTTTCTGTCTGAGGGCCGTGGCAAGAGCTCAGAAAACGCCTTGCCTGTTACAACGAGAAATTGTCACAAAGGGAAAACTTCAAGGTGTCAGGGAAAAGTTAAAGCATCGTGTCATGAGAGTTACTTCCAAAGAAACAATCCTTTCTGCTGTTGTTCACTTGTACTTAAAATAGCCAAACAAAAAGCAATGATGAACCTTATTATTTTAATCAAGCATCTACTTTAAAATCCTGCCTCTCCTCACTCTAACCACATGCCACTGCAGGAGTGGTTTTGATATTCAGGTGTGATGAAATAGTTTGGTGTCAAACTTCATCCTGGCAAACAAAGGTCTGTATGGAAACAACCAACTGGCTTGCTGAGTCATTGGCTTCATCTCATTATCTGATGCAGATCTAGATGATGTGAAGATCTAGTGACTGCAGTCCTGGTTGAGAACATCTGTATTGCCAGGACCATACTGTAAGACAGGGTGCAAAAAACAGCCAGCAGGTCAATGCAGATAGGCAGCATTTTTCAATTTTGAGAAAGTATTTTCCTCATTCTACAATGTCTGGGACATTTCGCTGTAAATAACGACTTGCCTTCTTCTACACGTGTATATTACAAATTGGTCCACAATATGACTATACGAATTTATTTTTCCACCAGTAGCATGAGACTTCCATTTTTTTTCAGCACTCTTGATCTTCTTTCTTAAACACGTAACTTTTACCACATGGACTAAAAACATAAGATGTCTCATTTTAATTTGCAATCCCCTTTTGGTTAGTGAAATATATCATCTTTTTATATGGTTAATCAGCATTCAGTTTTCCTGTTCTATGAATTGCCTGTTCATATGCTTTGCTCCTTTTTATGTAGGATTGTTTCTTTCTTTTAGTGATTTATTAGATTTTTCTTCTATAGTCTAGACAATCCTCACTTGGTTTCTTAGATTGATTTTCTTCTCCAGTCTGTAGCTATTCTTTTTTAGTGTTAGATTGTTCTTTAAAATACTTGTACCTGAAAATAAATTCAATCACACAGAAATATTTTTAAAATAATACAGATAACATCTCTCCATATTTTACTAAGATTACTTATTGTTTTTATCCTATTTGTATGTATAAAATGTATGTGTGCATACACAATGGGTATGTATATGTGATATTTATATATATAAAGTTTCTCAATTTTAATGTAACAAGTATTTTAGGCTTCTTTTTTATGGCCTATACTTTGGGTACCTTAAGAAATTATTCCTTAGCCCTTCATTTATTAAAATATTCTTCTATAGCTTCTTCTAGAAATGTAAACCTTTGTTTTTTGTAAAATCATAAATCCACAAATTTTGTGCAGAATATGTGGTCAAAATCTCACTTTTTTCTAGAGAGTAAAAGAATTTGTATCGTTATTAAGTACATCAGCCATTATCTCCATATTGGTTTATAATTATACTGTCATGGAAGATACACACACACACACACACACACACACACACACACACACACACACATATATATACACTTAAAGAGACCATGGAAAAAGAGCAGAAACAGACACATATAGATATGTATATGTACATATATACATACAACATATACAGTATAGTGCATATGCATATATATATGAACACACATATGTGTGCATATATGGTATGGGTTTGTACACATTGTGTACATATACGCAAGAATACGTATGTATATAATATAAGCATACACGATACATATGTATGTAAATACATATGCACAGATGTCAGTTTTTGCAAATTCTGTTCTATTGCTCTGGCCTCTTTGTTTAATAATTTAGTTAATAGTATAGTGCTTTAAATGCTGTACTTTCAAAATATGTCTTACTTACCTTCATAAATGTCACCTATTTTGCTATTCTTCAGTGATATCTTGATTTCTTTTTTCTGTCCATTTTCATCTTCTACTGCTATCTTCTTATACAGCAGTCTATTAGATTCCATAAAACAATTTCTTGTGTTATTTATTTATTTATTTATTTATTTATTTATTTTGAGTCAAAGTCTCACTCTGTTGCCCAGACTGGAGTGCAGTGGCACGCTCCCGACCACTACAACCTCGACCTGCTGGGCTCAGGCCATCCTTCCGCCTTAGCCTTCCAAGTAGCTGGAACTACAGGTGTGCGCTACCATGCCTGGCTAATTTTTTTGATCTATTGTAGAGATGAGGTCTCGCCAAGTCGCCCGGGTGGATCTCGAACCCACGGACTCAAACAATTCACTCACCTCGGCCTCCCAAAGCACAGGATTACAGACTGAGCCACCGAGCCCAGCCTCTTGTATTTTATTGTCTTTAGTTTATTTAAATATTCATTTGGAAATTATGATTTCTGACATTCATTCTTGCCACTTATTAATACAGTATATTGCTTCATTTATAAAGTTTTCTTATCCTTCAATAATATTCTATTACTTTCTCCACAGAAGTTCAATGTATGTTTTGCTAAGTTTACCACTGTGCACTATGTATTTCTTTTTTGGCTCGCATTGTGTTGGTTATCACCTGCAAAATGAGGTTAGAACAAGTAGCCTCTGATTTGACTCTTACCTATAGTGGGCATCCTTTCAATTTGTCTTCAAAAAGCATTTTGCTTCTTATAGTTTACTTATAAAGGGTTTTCACTATTTGAGAATATCCTTTGTCTTAATAAGTTTAATGCATTTTATCATAAATGCTTCTGAATCTTTTATGTATTATGTTTTTTCTTAATTATGTTAATATAGCAGACTGTATCTTTTTTCATATTGGGATAAACATTATTTATTTGAAATATCCCTATTTTCCAGCACAGAAGACTTTGATTTGCTAATGTTTTATTTAAGATTTCTGTATCTTTATTCATATACAGTAATTCTCCACATATTCTAGTTTTTTCTTATCTAATTTGGTGTCAAAGTTATATTTATTGGCATACTGTTTAAAACTATGTACTGAATCTAATGTTACCACTTTCTTTTTGTATTGTGACTTTTCCTTTTGTTTTGTTTATTATCTTACTCAAAATTTTTGTATTATTACTTTTCTCCACCCCAAATACAGGGAATTACTTCTGAGAATCTAGGGTTTTGCATTTTTATTTATTTTAACACATTTCATTTTTCATTTATTTATTTCTACTTGTTTTTGGACCTTCTTTTGTTCTTTTATAGCTTTCTGAATATATCACTCCACTATTTTCAGTCTCTCTCTTTTCTAAAAATAAAGATGTTCAAAATATAAAACAAACCCTAAATTACACTTTCACTGTATTGCTAAGCTTGACCATATTTCTCTTTCATTGTTGTTCAGCTCAAAATGTGTTGTATTCCCTGAGATTTTCACTTTAACACATAAATTAATTGAAAGTGATTGTGAAAATTACCAAATGTCATCAACTTTTACATTATTTTTAACTTTTACTTTTAATTAATCATATTATCTCCTCATATGATAATTATAAGATATATATTGAGAATCCATAGTGGCATAATAGATGATTAATTTTATAAATGTTTCATATGTACTTGAAAAGAACAAATGTATTTATTTCATATACATGTATATATACATATATCATATATAATTACATGTACTGATTACACTTCAAATTTCTTGTTTTTACATCAATTTTGCAATCTATCTAAACAGTAATTTTTGACAGATGTGTGTTAACATTTCTCATATGACTGGGAAGTAGTTATTATGTCACTTTTGCTTTATATTTTGAAGCCATGCTTTTCTGTTACTAGATTATGACTATCTCTGAATTATAATTATTATAACTTCTGAATGGAGTAGTACTTTAATTATTATTTAGATTTCTATGACAGTCAGCTCACTTTCCATAA
Organism: Cephalopachus bancanus; assembly: GCA_027257055.1. NCBI lineage: Eukaryota > Metazoa > Chordata > Mammalia > Primates > Tarsiidae > Cephalopachus > Cephalopachus bancanus. The sequence continues at coordinate 6,859,647 of JAPVLO010000013.1, read as the reverse complement.
ATTCCACTTGTACTGTAATAATTTTGCTATGTCATATATCTTTGTTTGGAATTTGACTTATTTTTATTCCTTTTTTTTTTTTTTTTTTTTTAGTTGGAGTCTCACTCTGTTGCCCAGACTGGAGTGCAGTGACCGCTCCCAGCCACCGCAACCTCGACCTGCTGGGCTCTGGCGATCCTTCCACCTCAACCTTCCAAGTAGCCGGAATTACAGGCACGTGCTACCATGCCCGGCTGATTGTTTGATTTATTGCAGAGATGAGGTCTCGCTGCCCAGGTGCGTCTCGAACCCGCGGGCTCAGGCAATCCACTCACCTCAGCCTCCCAAAGGCGCGGGATTACAGGCTGAGCCACCAAACCCGGCTTATTTTTATTATTTTATTTTCAAACTTTATTGAGGTTTATTGTAGGTATATCTTTTGCAAAAGGCATAGTAATGAGCTATATCTTAAAAATATTTATATGAAAGCCTTTGTCTTTAGGTAATGAGTTTAACCTATTTACTTTTATTGTGTGATAAATATTCTTAGACTTATTTGTATCATTATTTTTTCATTTTATCATTAACACTTCCTTTTATTTCTCATTGTCTGTCATTTTTATATCAATGATTTTTTTTTTTCCATTTGCCATTTCCAAAGTTGTAGATTGTATTTCCTTTATTTTAAGGGTTTGTTTATCTTAATATTCTTTCTTAACCATTCATTTTTCTTCAAAGTCTTTAGATTTTCAGTATTTTTAAATCCTTATTAAAATAAGAAGAACCTCAGTACTCTTCAATCATACACTGAAAAGCCTCCAAATAAAAAACAATCTTGTTATTTAATTTTTTAAAATTGCTTTTCTTCACATTTATCAGTTTATTCTATCAATTTCTATGTTCAATATTGTTTCTTTTATCTCACACTTTTGTTCCCTTTTATTCTCATCACATTTTATTTAAAGAACATGATTGTGGCAATCCCTCTTACTCATTTTTTATGAAAAATATCCATATTGTGTAATGGTTAAAAGCTTATTCTCTGATGACAAATTGGGCTCAGATCTGTCTCTATAATTATTGGCTGTATGATACTGGAAAGTTACTTAACAATTCTGCATCTTAGTGTAAAAATGTAATAATAATTTCTAGGTCATAAGGGAAAATAAAAATAAGATAATACATATAAGGGGCGACAATGCTCGGTATATGAAAAACATACAATAAATGTTTGCTATTTTATTACTACTCTGCCTTTGACCCTTTTGCTCATCTATTTAATTTAAAAATAATCTTGTTTACCAAATGTTGCAAAAATATGTACCAATAATTTTTTTCCTGAACCATTTAAAAAGCACATTGCCAACATGATGCTTCAATTTAGTGTCTATTTTTATAAACAGAATTTTTTACATGACCACAATAAATTGACACAGTCAGAAAATCAACAGATATATTACCACTAAACCTCCCATCCCATTCAAATATCCTTAATTGTTACAGTAATTTTCTTTATGGGAAAAATTCAGTTTAAAATCATGGATTGCACTTAGTTGTCATATCTTGTAATTTGGAACAGTTCCTGATGTTTTCCTTGATTTTTATGTTTTTTCACACTTTTAAATCTGATAGACGAGTTATTTTGAAAAGTGCTGTTTTTATCCGGGTTTATCTAATGTTTCCTTATAAGTAGACTCAGGTTATAAATTCTTCAAAGTACTATTACAGGAGAAATACTGAATTCTTATTGCATCTTATCGGGGGCACACAATCTCACTTTATTCCATTACCAATAACCACAGTGATCACTTGTTTCAAGTGGTATCTGCCAGTTTTCTTCATATAAAGTAGCTCTTTTTTCCTTTTGTGATGTGGTGCATTGTTACACATTAGCTAAGCTTGAACTCTGGTTTTCAGATTCTTTTCCCTGTATGGTTCTAAGCTAGGACTGGCCACAAAAAAAAACCTAAGCTAGGTGGAAGGCAGATGTGAAGTAGCATCCACGTTTATGCTGGGAAGGTCTACATTCTATCAGGTGCTATTGCACCTTGTGAACATTCTCACAAATCTGCTTTCTTGTCTGGTTAACATGACCAGCATCAGAATTCACAGCCTCTTCAGATCCTGCTGGAACTGTGCTAGATGCATGTTTAGTTTTGTGATGACAGGCATCAGCTCCTCCTGCAGATCATCTCATCAGTGTTGAATACAGTTAGAGACTGACATGAGATCCAACTTAAGGCTCCATTTTTATCTTGTTGTCCCCACTTTCCAATCATGTTTCTTTCCTGACTGTCTGCAGTGATGACTCTTGGTCCAGCATCAGAGGCAAAAGTCAGTCATGTATAAGCTGCCTTACCAGAACATGTGATTGTATAATCTCTGCATTATTTGTTCCATAGCACTTCTGGTACTTCTATTTCTCTGATCAAATACAGATTAATAAAAATGTAAAAATATTTATATTTATCAGTCTATTTTTACAAAACATTAATATAGCTCCCATTCCAAGCCAAAACTATAAGGTACATCCTTGTCTTCTTCTTTCTGTATTATGACTCCCTTCTCTAATAGTGAGAAGTATAGCTACTTTTAGAATTACTGGGTTTACTTACGTGATTAATCTTCCTGAATATAACCAATTTCTTGTAGGTATCATTGCCCCCTCCCCAATGCAAATGCCCTCCTCAACCCACCAGTCCCAGACACCAAAGCCAGCTTATTTCTTCACATAAGCACCTTCCTTACTCCGCTGGGCCTTTGGCATTCCATGTCCTGTGAGTCTTCTCACCCCATTAGGATGCTGGGACCATATTCTTGGGCTGCACCCCCATCCATGTCTACTTTTTTTCTCATTCTGCTCAGGCTCTGAGAGCTTTCACATCCACTTTCATTTCTCTCTCTTACCCCACATATGATTTGGACACCTGTGTTGTTTGGTCCCATCTAATGGGTTGAGGACTGAATTTTTAAAGAAAGATAAGGAAAAAGAAGGGAAGAAAACTTCCTCTTTTGTTTATATGACAGTTCATTTTGAATAACTTTCTTTTTTAAAACTAGTATTTGATTTATTAAACTTATAAATTGCAAACTTGGTTAATTTAAGCCTTTAAGTTCAGATTTTACATACTTTGTTATTTTAAAATTAAGTACTTTTCTTTTAAAGATGGCATTTTCTTTTATTTGTTTTCAGATTAAAATTCAATCAAATCAATTTGAGCAGATTAAATCCCTCTAAACAATTTGTTCCATTAATAACGAAGTTATTAAATTACCTTAAACTTAAAACTTTCATTCATATCTTTAACATATTTGATACTTTAGTCCTTCAAATATTCAACAGGGCAGACTTATAATCCAAAGGAACAAAATTTTCTGAACACTTTATCAGCTCTTATAGACCTAATAAATTAAACTTTTAAATGTGAAGAAATATAGTACCTTAAGCTTTCAAGCATTTTTCATAAAGTTGCAAAATTCTCCTACACCTCAGACATTAAAATCACAAGACCTAATGGATCAGATTTTCATAGATATTACAAACATTTTAAATAATAAACATGAATTATCTTAAAGTAAATATTAAAATAATATTAAGAGTTTATCATATTCTACAACTTCTGTACTTAATTCTGAAGTTCCCAGAGTTGTAAAATTATTTAGCTAAGTTTAAAAATACACATTTTAAAATTAGACAGATTGAAATCAGGATCTCAATTAGATATCAATACTTTCATATTCATTGTAGCACTATTTATAATAGCAGAGAGGTGGAAACAGTCTAAATGGCCATTAACAGATGAACAGATAAAGAGAATTGGTATTTACATACACTGGAATACTACCTTAAACAAAGAGAAAATTCTGCAATATGCAAAACATGAATGAACCTCGAGGCCATTATTCTAAGTGCAGTAAGCCAGTCACAGAAAGACAAATACAACATGCTTTCAGTTATATGAGATATCTAAAATAGTCAACTTTATAGAATAAAAAAAATGGAATAGTTGTTGTCAGGGACTGAAGCACTGTAAGGGGATAGGGAGTTAATTATCAATAGGACTAGTTTCAGTTAAGCAAAATGAATAAGCTCTAAAGATCCACTATACAACATTGTACCTGTAGTTAACAATAATGTATTGTACACTTAAAAATGTGTTAAGAGGGAAAATTTCATGTTATGCGTTCATGCCATAAGAAAGCAATGATGAGGCCAAACTTCTGTATTATGCAATGATAAAAAATTGTCAAGGGGTCAACTGGAAATCCTACAGAAAATAATTTCTTTTTTCTTTTTTTCTTTTTTTTAAAAGTGGAATTTATTGAGAGAACAGAAAAACTCCCACAGTGGGAAGGGACCTGAGGCAGTCGCAAAAAAATAATTTCTTGCAGTAACCAAAATGACCCTACATATAAAGAAAGCAACCAATATTAAGAAACAACAAAGAAGAAAAAGGAGAAGGAGAAGAAGAAGAAAGCAACTCTAATCAGAGTATAAAAACATAAGTTCACCTTTCAAATGATGAAGAAAATTAATGACAACCTAAATAAAGTTTCTATCTGTCCAAATAAGAATATAAAACATGAAAAGGCTGACTGGAAAAGGAGTTGCATGACTAAATCCCAGATGAGAGTGTAAATTTATTTCTGGGCAACAATGGACAGTGATTATAAGAATTAGTCCCAAAGAATTATAAGATTTGGGTAGAAACACTGTGAAACTTTGTGTTTCTCAGGTATCCAGCCAGAGTGGCATGCCTGGTCTCTGAGCAAACATCCCAAAATACCAAATTTTTCAATCTGGTAATTGCAATCTGTTCGCTTTTAAACTTTCTACCTCCATCTTTGTTTCTTTTGCTAAGGATTGTTTTGGTTATTTGTGGTTGCTCATGCTTCCATATGAATTTCTGTATTGTCATTTCCAGGTCTGAGAAGAATAGGTAACTTAATAGGTATTGCATTGAATCTGTACATTGTCTTTGGTAGGATGGACATTTTAACACTGTTGATTTTTCCTATCCATGAGCATGGAATGTTTTTCCATTTGTCTGTGTCTTCTTGGATTTCTTTGAGCAGTGTCTTGTAGTTCTCATTGTAAAGATCTTTCACTTCTCTGGTTAGGAAGATGCCGAGGTATTTCATTTTTTCGGTGGCTATTGTGAATTGTGCTTTTAATTTGGGTTACTGCCTGTTTGTTGTTGGTGTATAGGAATGCAACTGTCTTTTGCACATTTATTTTGTACCCTAAGGCATTGCCAAAGTCTTTTATCAGTGCAAGCAGGTTTTTGACAGATTCTCTTGAATTTTCAAGGCATAGGATCATAGAATTAGCAAAGAAGGGTAACTTAACTTCTCTTTTTTCCTATTTGGATACCCCTGATTTCCTTCTCTTGTCTAATTGCCTGGGCTAGGACTTCCAACATAATGTTGAACAAGAGGGATGAGAGTGGGAAGCCTTGCTTTGTTTCAGTTTTCATGGGAAATGTTTCCAGTTTCTGTTCATTTAGCAACATGTTAACAGTGGATTTATCGTAGATGGCACTTACTATTTTGAGGTATTTTCCCTCTACACCTAGGTGTTTTAGAGTTTTTATCAAGAAGGAATGCTAGATTTTATCAAAAGCTTTTTCTGCATCTAATGATATAATCATGTGGTTCTTGTTTTTACATATGTTGATGTATTTAATTACACTTATGATCTTGTGAATGTTGAACCATCCCTGCAACCTGGGGATGAAGCCTACTTGTTCATGGACTTCAAATTTTACTATAAGGCTACAGTAACCAAAACAGCCTGGTATTGGTACAAGAACAGGCATATAGACCAATGCAACAGGATAGAGATTCTGGAAGCAAAGCCTCAATTTCTCAACCAACTCATCTTTGACAAAACCTCCAACAATAACCACTGGGGAGAGGAGAATCTACTCAGTAAATGGTGCTGGAAAAACTGGTTGATCACATGTAGAAGATTGAAACAGGACCCCTACCTAGCCCCATACACAAAAATTAACTCTAAGTGGATCAAAGTCCTAAAGATAAAACCTCAAACTATAAGAATCTAGAAAATGCAGGAGTCACCTTTATGAAAACTGGAATTGTCAATCAATTCCTATTCAGAACACTAAATATTAATGTAGTATGAACTCAAATCATACTACAAAAATGATACCTGCTCACTTACGTTTGTTGCAGCTCTATTCCTAATAGCAAAAACATGGAACTAACATGTTGCCCACTGAAGCTGGACTGAATCAAAAAAAATGTGGTACATATACACAATGAAATATTATGTAGTCATAAAGAAGGACAAACATATGGACTTCACAGCAACTTGAATGAATTTAGAGTCGATCATACTCAGTCATCTATCACAGAAACAAAGAACAGAGTACCATATGTTCTCACTCATAAGTGAAACTTGAATAATTATAATACTATAAGAAATGGACTGGCAGTAGTGGGAAACTGTCAGGGGAGGGGTGGTGGGAGTGGCAGTTGAGGAAAAACTGCTAGAAGAGGAAAGGGTACACCTAATCATCAAGTGTACCTGCATTATCAACGTTTGTATACCTAACTCTGAATTGTACCCTACATCTTTATAATAAAAAAAAAATAGCTTTCTAAATTAAGATTTTTGTGTGACACTGATCTGCTCGGCACTCAGCCACTGCCAGCTCCCTCCCTGGCTGGGCGCCCAGCCCAGTCTCGGGCCACAGCCTGGGAAGGCCCACCATGCCCACCCCTTGGAACTACAGGCTCGATTCCCTCCTGGGGTGCCCCACCAGGCCCAAGGCCACCACTGCCCATGCAGGCCCCCAGCGCCTGTGCCTCTGGGCTCTGCATCGCCACCCGGGCTGAAACACCCAAAGCCGTGGCCACTGCTTGACCCTCGGAGTTCCGGGCCTCTGCCCTGGGTTCCAGGTCACCGCCCAGCCCCATCTCAAGTAGGTGTCGCCCAGGGAGGGTCTAGGTGCCCTTCCCTCAGAAATACCAGCTCCATTCCTGGCTGAAGTGCCCTGTGGGGGTCCCAAAGCCACTGCCACTGCCCGCTACCCATCCTATCCACAGACAGGACAAGTGGAGAGAAAGGATCAGCAAAAGAGGAGCCGCCCACCACAGACACTTTCCAGGCAGAGATTTGCATTGCCCCGCCCATCTAAGAGCAGCCTCCACCTTGGTTTCTAAGGTAACCTCACCAAACAGTAGACAAAAGGCCCTCCCCTATGCTGAATCAGACTCAGTCCTCTCAGGCAGCAAGCCAAGGGAACCAACCCAACCTATGAGTAAGTCTATCTGCCTGCAGAAGGGAGAGGGCAAAGATCAGAGCTGAAGAACTTTAGACACTCAGGAAAGACTCCAGAGCTAGTCTGGTTTCTTATTTTGATTTTTTATTTTATTGTTTTGACTGTTTGTTTTGCTCACTTTTGTTTGTTTTTTGAGTTAGACTACTTGTTTGTGTTGGGGAAAAGCATATCAAAAGGCAGTAATTTATTGAACTGTCTTTGTGTGATTACTGGTATACTTTAGGGAATCTTGTTTGTTTGTTTTTTATACTTTTCTGGCCTTGTGTCTCTTTTCATTCATTAGTTGGTATGTATGTCTGTTTTCCCTCTTACTCTTCTCTCTCTCCAACTTCCTCTTGACCCCCCCCCTTCTTCCATCATTTTTCTTTTTCTTACCTCCTTTGGTTCAAGGGAGCAAACCTAAACCCCACTGCATGGACAGATTGTAAGACAGTGGGAAGTGGGTTCCAGTGTGCCCATACACCTGTTGGTGGATACTGGGTTCTGCAGATAAATTCTGAATCACAGCTTCCCCCTCAATTAAATCTCAAAACTGAAAAAAGTACAGCCCCAACCTATAATCCAGCCTCCAAAGTGAACAAAGTCAGAGGATGCTCATAAGGAAGAACAGGAGATTGAACAAAAAGAAGTAAAAGCAACCCCACATGCCCTGAAAAACAGAATTAAAGAAGGAAAGGGAAAGGGGGAGAAAAAAAATCTATGCAAATGAAGAAAAACCAAAAGAAGAATATAGGTCTCTCACAGACCCCTGGGAGGTCAGACAGTGAGAAAATTGACTTTGGAATGCAAACAATGAAGAGCCCCAGAATGACTGGTCTCAAACTACAAACCCAGATATCAAGACATTAATGGAGACATTAAAAAGAATTGGGGAGAGACAAGAGTAAACCAGGAAGGAGTTGATAACTGAGATAACAGTAGTAAAGAATAGTGTGAATGAAATAAATAACAAACTGATAAGCATGGAAAGCAGAATTAGTCAAGCAGAAGAAAGAATCTCAGAACTTAAGGACCAATATATAGAACCAACCCAAACTGTCAAAAACATAGAAAAGAAACGTAAAAAGACAGAACAAAACCTACCAGAGATGAGCAATTACTTCAAGAGACCAAACCTAAGAGTAATTGGACTTCCTGAGGAAGAAAGAGAGACAGAGTCCACACTGGAACAAACATTCCATGAGATAATTCAAGAAAACTTCCCTCATCGCATCAGTGATGTGAAAATTCAAACACAAGAGATTCAGAGAATCCCTGCAAGAAAAAATGAGAACAACTTCAAGACACATAATAATTCGCCTAAACAAAGTAGGTATAAAAGAAAAAAATCCTAAAGACAGCAAGAGAAAAAGGAAGACCAATTAGAATAGCAGCAGATTTATCTACAGAAACCCTTCAGGCTAGGAGAGCTTGGAGCCCTATCTTCAAAGTTCTAAAAGATAAATAATTTCAACCAGGAATAACCTACCCAGCAAAGCCAAGCTTCATCAGTGAGGGAGAATTAAAATCATTCCAAGGTTTCCAATCCCTAAGAATGTACACTACCACAAGACCACCTCTACAAGAAACACTTAAGAAAGTATTAAACACAGAAGAAACAGAAAAAAAAAAAAAACCCAACACCAACGTTCTTCACAAGAGTACAGGAAAAAGATTAAAAACACGCATGAACCAAACCCAAAACTAAAATAAAGACAACAAACAAACAGGAACAACAACCACAACTCTATAAGAACCTTATGATGGGGATGAACTCTCACATTTCAATAATTAGCCTGAATTTGAATGAACTAAATGCACCACTGAAAAGACATAGAATGGCAAAATGGATAAAATATCATCAGGCAACCATATATTGCCTTCAAGAGGCTCATCTCACTAGAAAAGACACTCACAAAGGATGGGAAACAAAGTAAGAGCATGGGAAGCAAATTCTGAGGCAAAAGGAACAAAAAAGAAAGGAGGAGTTGTGATCTTAATCTCAGACAAAATACCCTTTAAGCTATCAAAAATTAAAAAAGATACAGAAGGCCACTACATAATGATAAAAAGTTCTATTCATCAATAAGAAATATCTATCCTAAACATATATGCACCCAACATAGGAGCACCACTTGCATAAAGCAGCTTCTAAGTAAACTCAAAAAAGATATTGACTCTAACACTATCATAGCTGGGGACTTCAATACTCCACTCACAACACTAGAAAGATCATCAGGACGAAAAAATCAGCAACGAGATCCAGAACTTCAATGTGACTCTTGACCAAATGGACTTAATTGATACCTACAGAACACTTCATCCAATGACCACAGAATATACATTCTACTCATCACTGCATGGAACATACTCGAAGATCAACCACATACTTGGCCATAAAATCAAGCATAAACAAATTTCAAAAGATCGAAATTTTGCCGTGTACCTTCTCACACTACAGTGGAATAAAAATAAACATCAACACCAACAAGGTTCCCCCAAACCCACAAAGACATGGACACTAAATAGCATGATGCTAAACAACTCCTGGGTCAATGAAGAAATCAAAACAGAGATTAAAAGATACCTGGAAACAAATGAAAATGAAGAAACATCTTACCAAAATCTCTGGGATGCCACAAAAGCTGTAGTAAGAGGGGAATATATATCTCTACAAACATACATGAAGAAAATGGAAGGATCAGCCAGGATCCGTGGCTCAGTCTGTAATCTCATGCTTTGGGAGGCTGAGGTGAGTGAATTGCCTGAGCCCGCGGATTTAAGACACACCTGGGCAACTTGGCAAGACCTCATCTCCACAATAAATAAAAAATTAGCTGGACGTGGTAGCATGTGCCTGTAGTTCCAGCTACTTGGAAGGCTGAGGTGGAAGGATCACCGGAGTCCAACAGGTTGAGGCTTCGGTGGCCAGGAGTGGCCACTGGACTCCAGTCTGGGCGACAGAGTGAGACTCCAACTCAAAAAAAAAAAAAAAAAAGAAAAGAAAATGGAAGGATCACAAATTAACAGCCTAAAAAGTCACCCAAGGAAGTTGCAAAAGCAAGACCACCATAGCCCTAATTTCAGCAGAAGAATACAGATCACCAAAATAAAAGCCCAAATCCGGAACATAGAAGACAAAAAGATAATACAAAAAAATCAACAAAACAAAAAGACTGGCTCTTTGAAAGGATAAACAAGATCGATGGTCCCCTAGCTAGACTGACCAAGAAAAAAAGAGAAAAAGCCCAAATAAACACAATCAGAAACACAAAAGATGAAGCTTCATCCGACCCCAAGGAAATACAAAAGATCATTAGCGACTACTATGCACACTTATATGGAACCAAACTTGAAAACCTTAAGGAAATGGAGGACTTTCTGACATTACACAACCTGCCTGGGTTGAAAAAAGAAGAAATCGACACCCTAGATAGACCAAAAACAATCAAGGAAATTGACTATGTAATAAGAAAACTACCTACAAAAAAAAAAAAAAGCCCTGGACCAGATGGCTTTCCAGCAGAATTCTAAAAGACATTTAAGGAGGAGCTGATACTAATCCTACTGAAAGTATTCCAGGCAAATGAGAAAGCTGGAACTCTCCCCAAATCATTTTATGAAGTCAACATCACATTGATACTCAAGCCAGGTAAAGATCCAACAAAGAAAGAGAACTACAGGCCAATATCTTTGATGAACATAGATACTAGAATTCTCAACAAGATCCTAGCAAACCAGATTCAACAACACATCTCAAAATTCATCCATCATGACCAAGTAGGCTTCAACCCTGGGATGCAAGGCTGGTTCAACATTTGCAAGACCATAAATGCAATTAAATACATCAACAGACATCAGAACAAAAACCACATGATTATATCATTAGATGTAGAAAAAGCTTTTGATAAAATCAAGCACCCCTTCTTGATAAAAACTTTTGAACACCTAGGCATACATGGAACATACCTCAAAATAATAAAAGCCATCTACAAGAAATCCACAGCCAGCATACTCCTAAATGGACAAATATTGGAACCATTTCCCCTGAAAACGGGAACAAGACAAGAATGCCCACTATCACCCCTCCTGTTCAATATAGTATTGGAAGTCCTGGCTACAGCAATCAGAAAAGAGAAGGCAATCAGGGGTTTCCAAATAGGAAAAGAGAAAGTCAAGCTACTTCTCTTTGCAGACGACATGATTGTGTACCTTGAAAATGAAGAGAATCTGTCAAAAACCTCCTTGCACTGAAAACAGACTTTGGCAAAGTCTCAGGGTATAAAATAAATGTGCAAAAGATGATTGCATTTCTTTACATCAATAATAAGCAAACAGAAACCCAAATAAAAAGCATAATCCCATTCACAATAGCCTCAAAAAAAAATGAAATACCTTGGCATCTTCCTAACTAGAGACGTGAAAGACCATTACAATGAAAACTACAAAACACTGCTCAAAGAAATAAAAGATGACACAAACAAATGGAAAAATATCCCATGTTCATGTGTTGGAAGAATCAACATTGTGAAGATGTCCATCTTACCTAAGGTAACCTACATATTTAATGCACTACCCATCAAATTACCAACAACATTCTTCTCAGATCTAGAAAAAACTATACAGGAATTCATAGGGAAACACAAAAGACCAAGAATAGCCAGAACAATCCTCAGAGATAAAAAAAAAAAAAAAAGCAGGAGGTATCACAATACCAGACTTTAAACTGACTGTAAACTACAATAATCAAAACAGCTTGGTATCGGTACAAGAACAGGCATTTAGACCAATGGAATAGAATTTAAATTCCAGAAGCAAAAACCTCAATTCCTCAACCAACTCATCTTTGACAAAGCTTCCACCACCCACCACTGGGGAGAAGAGAACCTATTCAGTAAATGGTGCTGGAAAAACTGATTGACCATGCAGAAGATTCAAACAGGACCCCTATCTATCCCCATACACAAAAATTAACTGTAAATGGATCAGAGACCTAAATGTAAAACCTCAAACCATAAGAACTTTAGAAAATGCAGGACACACCCTTATGGAAGTTAGAACTGGCATCCAATTCCTGTGAAAAACCCGTAATGCATGGGCCATAAGAGATAAGATAGACAAGTGGGAACTCATTAAACTGACAAGCTTCTGCAAAGCCAAAGAAGCCGTCAAGAGAGCAGGGAGATAGCCCACAGACTGGGAAAAAGTATTTGCCAACTCCATGTCTGACAAAGGCCTAACATCTAAGATCTATGAGGAACTCAAGTGTGCTAAAAAGAAAAAAAACAAACAACCCCATTCCAAAGTGGGCAAAAGATATGAACAGACATTTCTCAAAAGAAGACACACCAGCAGCCAACAGATACGTGAAGAAATGTTCAACCTACTAATCATCAAGGAGATGCAAATTACACTGAGATACCCCCTAACTCCAGTCAGAATGGTCATTATCAATAACAAAAAATAACAGATGCTGGAGAGGATATGGTGAAAATGGAACACTTCTACACTGTTGGTGGTTGTGTAAACTAGTGCAGCCTCTGTGGAAATCAGTGTGGCGATTCCGAAAAGCTCTAAAAATTGAACTCCCATATGAACCCGCAATCCCCCTACTGGGAATATACCCTGAAGAACTCAAATCACTCTATAAAAAAGATAACTGCACATGTATGCTTATCGCAGCATTGTTCACAATAGCAAGATCATGGAACCAACCATGCTGTCCATGAAAAGAGGAGTAGATTAAAAATGTGGTACATATACACAATGGAATATTACACAACCATAAAAATGAATAAAATCATGAATTTTGCAGCAACCTGGATGGAATTGGAGTTTATAATACTGAGTGATCTCTCACAGAAACAAAGATCTGAGTATCCCATGTTCTCACTCATAAGTGGATCTTGAGCAACTATCATAATACTATCAGAAAAGGATTGACAATAGCGGAAAAATATGGGGGGCAGGGAGGGGAAGGGATGTAGGATTAACAGTAGTCAATATCTGTCTGGGGATGGGGGACACACCTCATCAACAAGGGTACCTGCACAATGCATATTTGTATATCTAACCCTTAACTGTACTCCACAATTTTAAAATAAAAAAGATGTTTTTCATTTTTGTCTACACATTTTAAAGGTATTATTGCTTAATTCATGGTTTCTCTGGTTGCTGGTAATAAGAATGATTTTTCTAATTGTCCTTCTACTGCAGGTAAAATATTTCATTTTAATTGCTTTAGAATGTTAATTTGCTTTTTCTTTCCCTTATGTTCTGCGGTTTAGCTAAACCATGTCTATATAGAGATTTAGTTTTTTTTGTGTACTTACACCAGCCTTCTGTTCTGAACATCTTATTATTTCTTACATACTGAAAAAAATTCAATAGTTGTTATTTTTTATTGTATTTTATTTTTTGAGTTGGAGTCTCATTCTGTCACCCAGGCTGGAGTGCAGTGGCCGCTCCCGGCCACCGCAGCCTCGACCTGCTGGGCCCCGACGATCCTTCCGCCTCAGCCTTCCAAGTAGCTGGAACTACAGGCATGCGATACCACGCCCAGCTGATTTTTGATTTATTGTAGGGATGAGGTCTCGCCAAGTTGCCCAGGCAGGTCTCAACCCGCAGGCTCAGGCAATCCACTCACTTCAGTTTCCCAAAGCGCGGGATTACAGGCTGCGCCACTGAGCCTGGCTATTAGTTGTTATTTTTAAAAAATATATTGCTTCTCCATTCTGTACACTATTTTCTTTGTTTTTCTTTTATAATACAAATTTTAGGAGCTTCCAACTGATCACTTATTTTCTCATCACTGTTTTATTTTCTTTTATTTTTAAATTTTGTCTCTTTAACTCTGTAACTCCTCTTTCATATACTAGCTGAGTGACCTTGGATAAGTAACTTCATCATTATACCTCAGTATTCTCATATTTAAATGAAGATAATGGTAATTATAGTTATCATAATAGTTTAAAAGAAGATAATTATAGCCTTAGAATAGTCCTTGGCATGAGATGTTCTCACTATTAGATCTTATTATTTTATTAACTTAAAATTTTACTTTTCTATAATTTCAAACTATATTTTTATTATTTTCACCTGTTCTTGATTCATTTAGGCCTGTTTATGTCTCATACTTTTAAATATAAGCAGAATACTAACCATTTCATGCATTATAAGCACAACATTAAGATGCTAGAAACCAGTTCGAATTTTATCACTTTTTCAGTTGTATTCTAGGAATTGTACTAATGTGTTCCAAGCAAAAAGAAAAAGAAAAAAAGAAAAGATTTGCAAGGAAAAAAAATACTTGGGATTACAGTTTACTGAACTGGTAGAGACTTTCATCCTTGAAAAAACAATACAATTTAATAGCTTATCTTAACCTCCAGTAGGCTACATCAATTCATTTTATGAATGCCAATGTATACTACTGTTCATTTTTTTATTGCTATGAAATATCAAGTTTCCAATGATTTAAAGATATAACAGTTTACAAGGTTTTATTTTGTTTCAAAAGAAGAAAACAATAATGACAAAACAGTGATTTTCAAGAGGTGAATCATATTTCAAAACAGCAGCTCCGTTTTGTCAGGCAAGAGCTAAAACTGCTTAATCTTTATTATGGTTTTCAATGATAATAGCATGCAAAAGGGAGAACAATTTTAGTCAATAAATGGCGTACACCAAAGCCAAAAAAAAAGAGGGGAAAACCAGTTTTGCAGCACTTTTCTGACTCTCTAGTTCTGTCATTAAAAAAAAAAGGTTGAAGATAATTTTTCGATTGCACTTGGATCCTGTGAGTCCTACCCCTTCTCTCAGACGTGACTGTTTACATGGGAGAACTGACCTGGGATTATCTAGGATTTTGCTGGAGAGGGCCTCCTAAGGAACAAAGAGTGATCAGTTAAAAAGCTGCATGATAAATGTGATGATGGCAGTAGGCATGAGATTCTATGGGTGTTTAGTCAGTGGGCTGGTGGGCCAGTGCTGTGGGTCAAATGCAAAGAATTGTGTAGAAATTAGGTTATGAAAAATAGTTTGCTTAATGTGTAGATTAGAGAGAATCCACCTCTCCAAGATGAAAGGGTGTGGGTCAGATCAGCAGGCAGTTGGGTGTTAATGAGAATTAACACAATCTCACAGCAGTATTTCTCTAATAAGACCCACCCCCTTCCCTTGTGCCCCAATTGATCCTTCTCTCCAGTCCTGGAGAGTTCAATGCCAGGCTCAGTGGGAAGGTGAAGAGGAATAAAAATATAAGATAGGGGGAAGTGAGAGTAAATAGCCTTCTTATTACACCACCCTGGACTGGACAAAGGCAAGAAGATTTACTTATTACATTTGAAGTTTGTGTCATTATGTGGAGATGGTTTTTTTAATCACCGAATGGAAACTGTTTTTTTACTTGCCTGTGAGTAGAAAAACAAGAGAATTTTTCAAAAATTTTATCTAGGAAATAATGGAAAAACAAGCCCCGTAGAACACATATGAAAGATCAAAATAAAATTCTTTTATGATTATATGCTGCAAGTTATGTTTCTTTGATGTAGCATTTATACATGTAAAATGAGATTAACAATAAAACAATAATACCTCATATGGTTGTTGTGTGAATCAGAAGAGACAATATGTGTCAAAACATGGCACAACCCTGGCTTAAGGAAAGTACTTGTAACCTCAGTTTCTCAACCAACTCATCTTCAACAAAGCCTCCACCACCAACTAGGGAGAGGAGAACCTATTCAGTAAATGGTGCTGGGAAAACTGGCAAATCACATGCATAAGACTAAAACAAGACCCGTACCTATTCCCATACACAAAAATCAACTCTAAATGGACCAGAGACCTAAACATAAAACCTCAAACTATAAGAACCTTAGGAAATGCAAGAGACACCGTTATGGAAATTAGAATTGGCAATCAATTCCTGATCAAAACCCCAAGTGCCCAAGCCATAAGAGATGAGATAGACAAGTGGGACCTCATCAAATTGACAAACTTCTGCAAAGTCAAAGAAACTATCAAGAGAGCAGGGAGACAGACCACAGACTGGGAAAAAATATTTACCAACTCTATTTCTGACAAAGGCCTAACATCTAGAATCTACAAGGAGCTCAAACATGCTGAAAAGAAAAGAACAAACAGCTCCATTACAAAGTTGGCAAAAGATATGAATAGACAGTTCTCAAAAGAAGACATATGAGCAGCCAACAGATACATGAAAAAATGCTCAGTCTCACTAGTCATCAAAGAAATGCAAATTAAAACTACACTGAGATACCACCTAGCTCCAGTCAGGATGGCGATCATCAAAAACTCAAAAACAACAGATGCTGGAAAGGATGTGACAAAAAGGGAACACTTCTACACTGTTGGTGGGAGTGCAAACTAGTACAGCCTCTGTGGAAAGCAGTGTGGCAATTTCTAAAAGATCTAAAAATTGACCTTCCATATGACCCTACAATTCTCCTACTGGGAATATACCCAGAAGAATTCAAATCACTCTATAAAAACGATACCTGCACACTTATGTTTATCACAGCATTGTTCACAATAGCAAGAACATGGAACCAACCGTGCTGCCCATCAAAAGAGGACTGGATTTAAAAAATGTAGTACATATACACAATGGAATATTATGTAGTCATAAAGAAGAACAAAATCATGAACTTCGCAGCAACTTGGATGGAATTAGAGTCTATAATACTGAGTGATCTTTCACAAAAACAAAAAACTGAGTATCACATATTCTCACTCATAAGCAGACCTTGAACAACTATCGTAATACTATAAAAAAAAGATAAACGTAGTGGGAAACTGTAGGGTGTGGAGGACGGGGAGATGGGATGGCAGTCGTGGGAATCTGCCTGAGGAAGGGGGGCACACCTCATCAACAAGGGTACCTGCATAATGAATATTTATATACCTGACCCTGAATTGTACCCCACATCTTTAAAATAAAAAAATTAAAAATTAAAAAACAAAGAAAGTACTTGCTGCTAAATTATTTTAGCAGTCTTCCTGTCTTATATTTTATCATATAAAGTCTCATGACTGGAGTGAAGAACTAAATAGATTAGTAAAGGGAAGAAACTAATTATGAAGAAGAGACAGAAATGGAAAACCCCACTGATCTGTTAATTATGTACTTTGCACAGGGAAAGCCCACAAGATTGGCAGAGACTGAGTGGCTATGGGGAAGTCAGGAATGGAGTAATCATTGCCCAGAGGGAACAAGAGCTCTTCCCGTCAGCCTCCAAGACTGAAATATCAGATGGGCCACCATCTTAGGCCTGGGAAGTCATTTTATACACCTTGTCTTTGTTTATTTATTCAACTAAAATCCTTGATATTTTCTCTACCAGCCTCTGAGAAAGAATCACAGAAGTCATAGGAAGACAAATAATCCCATTAAAATTATTCAATATGAAGTTATAAAGTTTCCCCAACTGTCTGTTAAATTACTCACTTTCTGAGATTCTTTGATGAATATGTGGAATTGAAGGATATGTCTCATATTCTTGTCAATACTGCAGATTTGTCACATGAAGATAAAAGGGTTTGAGATACACGCAGAACAGTAATGGGCTGCTATTACAGAAGAGGGTATGTGAAATCATGATGAGACTTCTGTTTATATGGCAATTTTATATTAGCTCATGTTTTATATTAGAGCCAAAATGTTATAACGCAGTCATGATAATATTCTGATCTACATTTTTCCAAAATAACTGATCAATTCACTTTACATTTCAATTTTTTCTCATTTTCATAAACTATCTAGTTAACTGAAATCTGTATTGAATTGATAAGATGCTTTGATACCATCTGTATATATTCAAGCACCCATTATGTCCATTTAATTTTTAGTTTAATTACCCAAAAATAATTTGCATATTCAGCATAAACTTTGATAAATGAGATTCTTAGAAAGTAACTTGGTTGTGTTGATTTTAGTCCAAGGATGCAGTTTCTCTTTTTCCTAGGAAGCACTGTACTTATTACAAAAGAAAGCTATTTTTAGTATCCCTCTAAATATATGGTAGGTGTTCCATTTACAGCAAACATCTACAAATAAGGTTTCAGTATTTATGTGTGCTATTCTACTATACTGTTTTCCATTGATCTGGTTTTACTGAGACTGATGGTAAGGGCTATAAGATATCGAGATTATTTTAGACTTCTGTTTAGATAAAACATATCACTATGTTTAGTCACCATTCAAAATTTACGTCCAAGTGGGTTTAGTTAATATTTAGAGGTTCAATTCTCATGCAGGAGAAACCAATCCATCTCTGTAAGAACTTAGAGTGAGTAAAGTTCACATCATCTGAATGTGATATGCTTAATCATATTTAAAAGGGATGGAGTAGTGTAGGGGCTGATGCAGATAGATCAGTTAACACCATCAGAAGTGTAGATAATCAGATAATTGTAAAATAAAACTCCTTATTCCTGCAATTGTTCACATAACTAATTATCCCAATCATGCTATATATTTTTTTATAACTTTATTTCATCAAATCTCAAGAAAATTGCAGTCCAGTATTTCCCTTAGGATACCTAATGGTGTGGATGCTCTTTTTTTTTTTTAATGTCTTGTGTAAAAACTAATTGCACACACAAAAAATGGATGACAACTTAAAACCAGGCAAAATAAATGCTATTACTTATAAATTAGAGGAAGTGATATTTAGAATACAGTTAACCATTTTACTTACAAAATTATTGAATATTGTTCCAACAAGAAAGTATCTTAGACTAAAACACATTCAACTTCATTTTGAATTCTCTATGTTTACATAATGTCAAAATATATGCTTTGAAAAATGATCTATTTATTTAGTCACTGGGTTAAATAATTTTTTGTGAAGATAGTTTCTTTAATGTGAAAAAAAATAGAAGAGCCGGGCTTGGCAGCTCAGCCTGTAATCCCACGCTTTGGGAGGCTGAGGTGAGTAGATTGCCTGAGCCCAAGGGTTCGAGACCCGCCTGGGCAGCGAGACCTTATCTCTACAATAAATCAAAGAATCAGCTGGGCAGGGTAGCGCGCGCCTGTAATTCTGGCTCCTCGGAAGGCTGAGGCAGAAGGATCACTGGAGCCCAGCAGGTCGAGGCTGCGGTGGCCAGGAGTGGCCACTGCACTCCAGTCTGGGCGATAGAGTGAGACTCCAACTCAAAAAAAAAAAAAAAACAGAAGCTATGTACTTGTCACCTGAATATGTGGACATTGTTTTAACCCTATTTTTATGCCTGTATTTTGATATTATTACTATATAATGTCTTATGAGGTCTGACAATTAAGTTTGCAAACTTACCACCATGCACTTACATTGGCAGCACTGAAAAAACAACTCAGTAAGGTTTCATAACCCTGGAATATCAGTATCTCACAGCTGTGTTTGTGTCGATATGTGGCAGTGCCTTGCTGAGTGGTGTTTGCTATTGTTCTTGCATGTTTTTTTTGTTTTTTTGTTTTGTTTTTTTTTTTGAGTTGGAGTCTCACTCTGTTGCCCAGACTGGAGTGCAGTGGCTGCTCCCGGCCACCGCAGCCTCGACCTGCTGGGCTCCGGCGATCCTTCCGCCTCAGCCTTCCAAGTAGCTGGAATTACAGGCATGTGCTACCACGCCCAGCTGATTTTTTTGATTTATTGCAGAGATGAGGTCTTGCTGCCCAGGCGGGTCTCGAACCCGTGGGCTCAGGCAATCCACTCCCCTCAGCCTCCCAAAGGCGCGGGATTACAGGCTGAGCCACCGAGCCCGGCTGTTCTTGCATGTTTTTATGTACCATCACGAGAATGTCAGAGCTTGAATTAGAGCAATGGACAAAAATTGCACTTCTTGTTAAACTTGGCAAGAATGGAAATGAAATCAGGGACATGTTAGTCCAAGTTTATGGGGATAATGTCATGAAGAAAATGGCAATGTACAAATGGATCAAATGTTTTTCTGAGGGATGAGAAAGTGTCACTGATGAAGAAAGGTCAAGACAGACAGTATCGAGCAGAACTGATGAAAGCATTGCAAAAATTAATCAAATTGTATGTCAAAGTCATCAGCTGACTGTGAGAAACATAGCAGACCAAATGAACATTGATAGAAAAATGGGAAAATCTTAACTGAAAATCTTGGCATGAGAAAGGTGTGTACAAAAATGGTCCTGAAGGATCTCTTGCATCACGACAATGCACTGGCTCACACAGCACTGTCTGTGAGGGAGTTTTTAGCCAGTCAACAAATAGCTATATTGGAACACTCTCCTTGCTTACCTGATCTGGTCCCCAAAGGCTTTTTCTTTATCCAAAGATAAAGAAAATATCGAAAGGAAGACATTTTGATGAAATTCAGGGCATCAGGGTAATATGATGACAACTCTAATAGCCACTCCAGAAAAAGAGTTCCAAAATTGCTTTGGTGGGTGGACTAGGTATTGGTGTTGGTGCATAGCTTCTCAAGAGAACTGCTTCAAAGGTGACTGTAGTGATAGTCAGCAATGAAATATGTAGCACTTTTCTACCATGAGTTCACGAACTTAATGGTCAGAGTTCGTATATGTCTTACAAAATTGACTTAACTCCTTGAACAGGACATCTTCGGAAAGATTCTAAAAGAAAAAGAATTGCTCAGTACTTCTTTACCCCACTTCCTAAATGCTATTTATTTGCCTCCTTATTCCTCAACCCTTTTTAAAATTTAAATTTTTATGTTTTTTAATTGACAAAAATCGTACATATTTATGGTGTACAATTAGCCATTTTGATATTTCTTATATTGTTGAATGATTACATCAAGCAAACTCACATATTTATAATCTCACGTACTTATCTTTTTTATGGTGTGAACATTTAAAATCTATTCTCCTAGAAATTATCAGGTATAAAATACATACATTGTTATTAACTATAGTCACTATGTTGTACAATTTCCTGAACTTATTCCTCTTTTTCAACTGAAATTCTGTGCCCTTTGAACCAAAGAGCTCCCCAATCACCCACATCCCAGTCCATGACAGCCACATTCCACTCTCTGCTTCCATAAACTCATCTGGTTTTGATTCCACATATAAGAGAGATCATTCTCAGCTCTTTACTGACTGAGACCCCAGTAGAACATCCCAATTCCTCTTTGACAAATTATACAAAGTAATTGGCAGGGAAAGTCGTCTATTCTAGAACATATTATAATCAATATTATTTCTAGATTTAACCATATCCTCCAGTATTTGAATGTGGCCACCCTGACAGTTCTGACAGTTTGAGCTATTGCAGTTAAACCTACTCTGATCAAGAGGAATCATACAGAATGTATTTTTTAAAATATGTTTGGAGTTTAAACTTGTATTATTCAACTAATGAATCTAATTACTGCAGGGCATTTGCTTGGTGATCAGCTCATTCTATCTCTGGGCAAGTTGAGGCATTAGAAAGCTATGTGTTAGAACACACCCAAGGTGCAGTGTGTCACCCACTGAGTCATACTCTGAAGAGGGGTATGTGTTATTCAAATTAAATAAAAATTTTTGGTAAATGTAAATTATGTGGATTTAAAAGCACAGGGATAACGCAAACCCAGATGCATGTTTTAAAAACAGAATTTCTGAATGCCTTGATACATAGAAGAATTATTAGTCTGAGTAGATACTTAGATTTCATCTTCGTTAATTTCATCCTTGGATCATATATCTGATTCCTTTTCTAGTACAGCAGTACTTTTGGGGGGGTTAACTCTACCTAGTATTTGATCTACGGTATATTTTTACAAGGCCTCTAATCTTGGCAACCTGGAGAAAGATCAAAGTGAAAGAGAACAACTTAGCTTCTATAACCTAACGGTTTTCTTACATTTTTCTATATAACATTTAAAATATCAAAATTCAAATTTAGGACTCAAGAGAGATCTCCAGAAAGTTTTTGAGTTGAAAGTAACGTGAACTTGTTCATCCATTCGTCCATTCATTACTAGCTTTGTGCCAGGCACTGTGATGTAACCAGACCATTTTACACACCCCTGAGGTCAGGACAATGATGTTTGATGACATAAAGATCACCCAGGATGACTGGCATGTGGAAACAGAGAAGGCGAAACAAATATGGCAGCAGTACTCAATTCACTTCCAAGCTTTACCTAGGGCTAAAAAAGTTTATCTGAGGTTTTCTTTGGGAGGTCCTGAAGGAAAGTGAAAAGTACAAAGTTGCCAGTCCCCCTCTGTTGAGGTGGGTGCCTCCACAGTTTTCGTTGCTTCAAGGGATTAAGGTCTCTCAATGATTGCTTGCTCTTCAAACAAGTAAATGTTAGTGTAAGAAAAAATGAGAGGTTGCTAACTTTGATTATGAATGACTGAACAAGTGGGGGAAGGGAAAATGAGAAGCAGATAACTCAGTTCTAACTCCAGCAGAAAGAGGGAGCAAAAATGCAGCAAAGTCCTCTTTGAGTTTACACACCCAAATCCCTTGGCTCAGGGGCCGATCACGGCAGATTAGAGGTTGCTGGGTGGGGTGGAGCCAGTGTTCCTGCTGTCGGGAGGGTTGGCTGTGTCCCCCAGGAATGCTGACTCACATGAGAAAGAACAAGGGGAGGATCCATGCTGCAAACGCAGTCCCATGGGTGTCTGGTTTATGTGGGCCCAGGGCCTGCCATTTAACACGAGCCCTGTTTGAGGCCAAAGTCTCATACTGGCAATAAAGCAAGACACTGGTCTTGCAAGTGAAACCTGCTGTTTGTGCTGCATTGGTCTCTATTTAAAGCTGATCAATCCTGGTAGCACCCTGTCACTATAAACTGCACTTCCAGAGCTGTATTTTTAAATAGGGAACTGCTTACAATAGCCATTTACAACTGTATGCTGTTTAATTAGCCAGCCTGGGCAATGCTGCAGGCATAGATCACTTTGCTTTAAAGATTTGAGAATGTTAATAGTACAGTATATCATTTTAATTATTACTGGATTAATGTTGTGTCTCAAAGAACACCTAATGCAAATCATGAGAAATGACCCGAAGTGGCCCAAAGGTTGAGCAATATTAGAAAAGTAATAGTTCTTATGCTTAAATATAAGGACATTTTCTTTGTTCAAATGTCAGTCAGCATTCAGCAGCAGGGCTTTGTAAAAGGAAAGCTTTTGCTTCACTTATTGGTGGCAGTAGTCTGCAGTTCAAGCTAAGAAAGGCCAGAGTTAGGTGACAACTGCCTGTCTGATGTAGCCTCCAGCCAGGCACGCCTACTAATGCGTACTTGAATGTGACGGTCTGCACTGAGATGTTCCGGAAGTGAAAAACACACACAGGATTTCAAAGACTTAGTACAAAAAAAGAGTGTAGACTTATTAATATCTTTTTATACTGGTAGCATGTTGTAATGTTAAGATTTAAGATACATGAGGGAGGACCTCCCCAAAAATAGAACTATCTTTTGGAGGAAGGGCACTTGGAATTTGACTCTCTGGATCAAACAGTCAACTGAAGTTTTTAATCTAGAAGTTTTGAGAGGGTTGTGCACAATTTGCAGAAGAAACATACCAAGTTGTGGCAACCAGGTGACTGGTTCTTCCACCACGACAACGCACCTGCCCACACAGTGCTGAGTGTTCAGCAGTTTTTGATCAAAAGCGACATGACCTCCATGTCCCATCCTCCCTGTTCACCCCATCTCACCCCAAACAACTTTTTTTTTTTTGTTTCCTTAGATGAAAAGTTTCCTCAAAGGGAATCATTTTGCCAATGTGGATGAGGTGAAACAAAACGGCTGATGCACTAAAGGTATAAAAACTGACAAGTACAAAAACTGTGCTGAGCAATGGAAAAAGCTTCTGGATAGGAGGATTGCATCAGATGGAGAGTACTTTGAAGGTGACTGAAGTTTAAACATGCAAAAATAACTATACTTGAAAAAATAAATTCCGATTTTTTAGGGTCCTCTTCATATTTGGTTAAATAAAAGACATGATTACAACAAATTTTCCCTGCTTTTTTGCTTTTTTTTTCTTTTTACTTTTTTAATGTAACTACTAGAAAATTTCAAATTACGAATATGACTCACGTTGGTGACTGACATTTCCTTTCTTGTGAACATTGCTGGGTTAGGCTCCTGGGAGATAATAGAAAACTCTGGCCAACAATAAAGGTGAAGTTTAAACTTCTTGTTCATTACCATTAGCTAAATGGTAAGAGACTGTTAGTCTCATGTATACATGTGTGTGTATACATACATATGATATTTATATATGAGATATATATGAGACTACAAGATATATGTATCATATCTGTATGAGATTGTTAGTATCATATGTAGTATATAAAAGGGACTGTTAGTAAGAAAACTAAATAAAAAGAGAGAGAGAAAACATCATGAGATGATTAAAAAAAAGTTATTTTCACATAGTAAAACCAGGAAACATAACGAACAACCCAAACTTTTCTCTGAATGTTATGGCCTATTAATCAAAATTTAGCCCCATTCTAGGTATAAGGTTTATAATTACTCTTCAACAGATGCAAATATATCATTAACTATCTCCTCTATCTGAGA
Source organism: Cephalopachus bancanus (assembly GCA_027257055.1). Taxonomy (NCBI): domain Eukaryota; kingdom Metazoa; phylum Chordata; class Mammalia; order Primates; family Tarsiidae; genus Cephalopachus; species Cephalopachus bancanus. The sequence continues at coordinate 6,834,856 of JAPVLO010000013.1, read as the reverse complement.
GGAATCTTGCACCTTGAGGTGTGTCCTCTCTCTGAACATCTCAGTGTCTGGACCTAACAGGGAATTTTAGATTAATGAAGGTTGACTTGAAATGAACTTGCTCATAAAATAAAAGGGATTAGGAAGAACCTAGAGAGAGCATGCGTGCGTGCCACGCCCCCCCCCCACAAAATAATTAGTAAGGAAGACATAGAAGCTTCTAAATTCCATTAACATACAGAAACAAAGGTAAAAGAAACCCCAAAAATAAATAATTATGTTTACAGGGTCTTGTTATACAAGCGAAGTTTGTGGAAAGTTAGAGAAGCAGCAAATAAGCTTGTCAAAACCTATGGAACTAGCAAATTCCGTGGAAGATATAAAACCTCCTCCCTGAGCCTCACCTTTGATACCATCATGCTGCTACTTGTTTTAAAAAGCTCATTATATCAGCAGCACTTTGCAGGATATTGTTAGGAATGCTCTGCAGTGGACCATGATTCAACCCATGAGGCACTTGCCTACGTAAAAAACACAGCACAAAACAGTTTTGCCTCTACTACACCGAATTTATTATTTTAAACAGATTTGAACATTCCCCCATGTGTTTGCCACCCCCATCCCTGCACATTTGTTTGTCAAATGCCCACTTTCTTAAGTAATACTATTAAGTAATACGAGAACCAAAAGTTTAAGGGAGGAGAGGGTAACAGATTCACTCTAAAGAAGATGAAAAAGTTACAAAGGTGTCTAATTTGAACAAACAGCATTTTGAAGGCATTTCTATACATCCTTAGCATTTTGAAATTCTCTGTTAATATATTCAATAAGTACTCTTAAAGTTACCTGCTTTGAAAACTAGATTTCTTAATTAGGTCAATACCTATTTATCCTAGGTGAAGAGGCAGAAAACATACCCATTTTCATTGCATTAGAAATATGTAGCTCATATAACTGTGCTCCTATACTAAGGGGTGGGGAGAGAGGGAGGGAGGAAAAAATAACTCTCAGATGTATATGGTAACTAAACACAACAAGAAAATCAGGCATAGTCATTTCAAACGGAATGCTCCTAGGTTTTTGAGCAAAATCTCTCTGGGTTACCAAAGCATCTTTAATGAAGCGGAGCACTTTCTATTATTAGCCTCAATAGATCTTTCTTTATAGTGATCCTGATCAATGAAGATTCTGAAAAAATTACCTTTAAAAAAATGTATTGTTTAGTCTGTAAGGAGAGAGTTGGAAACATCATCATCATTAAAAAAACATTTAAGCAAGTCTGCACATGGTGCTTTGGGTATTTTCAACCTAGAGTGTACCCTATTTGCCATGGTTCGGCTTTCCAGTTGGGATCCAGAAAGACTGGTTTTAAAATACTGTTTTTTATGAAGACTTACACTGGAAGAGTTAGGTGACATTTTAGGATTCTTTCAGTAATCATAAACACAATGATGAAACAAAACAGTAGCTAACATGAGTGCCTAATATATACTAGATATTCTGTTTAGCACATCGTATCTCATATAATTGCCACAACATGCCCAAGAGTTAGATATTATCTCATTTTATAGATTAAGACCCTGGAGCTCAGAAATATGTAGTGAATGTTCCAATAAGCGGAGATGTGATTTTAGCCTTAGATTTCTATGACTGCAAACTGTGTTCACTTGCTCCTCCACTACACTTTCTTTTATATACACCATTTACTCAAATAATGTAAATGGGGGATTGGATGTAAGACTGGCATTCTCATCCATGACTTCTAGAAGAATCACCTATGACAACAACAAAGTAGTGCCTTTTCCAAGCATTATCTAAAGTTATTTTTATATGCTATAATTAAGGGGGAAAAGTTCTTTGAATCTGAGGTTATACCCACATGATATGTAGAAATTCCTCTGAAAAGTGAAAGCAGTTGCTAATCAGCTAGTCTTGAATGCATATACCGAGACTGGCTTAATTGATTCATTTCAGTGAATTTACCAGGGGATAGGACTTCACAGTCCAATATGGTAGTCGCTAGCCACATGTGGATGCTGAGAAAATAAATGCTAGCTAGCTCTAATTGAGATGTGCTTTTAAGACTTCATCCAAAAAAGTAAATTATCTCATTCACAATTTTTCATATGAATATGTGTTGAAAGGGTAATTAATAATTTGAATATATTAGTCTCATAAGGTATTATTAAAATTAATTTTACCTATTTATTATAAGGTTTTTTTAAAGCCTAGGCACAAGAAAATTTAAAAATTGCGTTAGTGGGTTGCATTATTTCTATTGACTAGTGCTGGACTGAATAGGCCAATCCAGAAAATAAGATGATGATCGATAGCGGTACTGAAATGGTATCTTAAACTTATAAAACACATGTTTATTTTCTTCTATGTCTATAGCACTCTGCAAGGCATTAGGGACAGAAAGACGACAAAAAAAAATCCAAAAGCAAACAAGGCCTTCAAGAAATGTACGGTTTGGGGAAGGAAGCAGATACGTTTATAATTAGCACAAGGGAGAAAGTGCTGAAACATGGAGGCACTAGACATCCTTAAAGCTGCAAATTGATGTTACCTTTAAATCCTGCTTTAGCTTGGTCACAGTTAGAAAATCTCACCCAGTCGAACTCCCCAGACCCAGGATAACTGCAACCAGCATTTCCTAAATATTTCTAACAGTTATAGCACGTGGACTAAAGTTTTTAGGTTACCAATAAAATGAACGTGTTTGTTTGCTTTAGCAGAAAGGAGTACGGACTATTCTTCACAGTTTGGGGCTCATTAGTACCTGGAACTTCTTACTCTAAATGACAAAGAGTTTCACTGTCAGAAAGAGAAAATGCTGCTGACCTTAAACCCCCTCCCCCACTTTTTTTTTTGGAAAGTGAAATAATAGAGCACAGGAGCAGAGTTTGGTATTTGACCGAATCCTTCACAATTATCATGCATGTGTATATAATAAAATTAATTCTGTGTCTCTGCATCGTAGCCTGCGGCAAGAAGCGTACAATCAGTTTTGTATGTATAATAGATCACAGAGTTGTTCATGAATAATACAAATGCATTGAGCAGATACTAGTGAGAGAAGATGTTTGTCTTTGCATGGAATCGAAGTGAACATGTAATATTGTGATAATATATATTTGATGAATTCAAGTCTGACTTGCCTTTGCCACACTCTGCTAATTCCCCGACAAGGGTTGCCACAATAATTGAGTTTCCAATAACATTATGATTATTTCCACATGATAATTTAATTGTGGGTATTTTTTAATATTGTAATATTGTAGATTTGTGATTATTATGCATTTGCATGCAGATTTTCTTGGTGACTTGGAGCACATCCCTACATTTATAACTTAATTTTATATATTATTGCATATATATTTGGGGATGAACTCATTAATGCAAATAAAAAAATGTAGATCTGTTTAGTCATTCAGCTTTTATTATAAATGGCTGAAAGCTTTGCTCATTTTTTATAACAGTCCTTTCAATACTGAGAATAAACCAAAGAGAACCTTAATTCAAGAATGGATTCATTAAAGAGAATGGTAATAGCTATAATAATTACAAATTGTAGCATATTTGTTATACCTAATTGGGATATAAAATACTATATATTATTCTTTGCAGAATGCAAAAGTTCTATGTGTGCTACCCATTGACTTTATCATATGAGAGTCTTTGCTAAGGATGACTCAGTAATTAGTCAGAAGAAAGTAACCAAAAATTCAAGAAAAATAAGACCCCAAGTAACATTTATATTATGTATCTTAAAAATCAGATATAAACCCCCTGGTAAAGACATTTGAGTGTTCTCAAAAAACTCAAAAATAGAGTTTTGAGGTCGAAAATCAGAGATAGATTTAAAAATATATATTATGGGAGATGTAAACTCTAAACTAGTTCTTTAGATAAAATAATTTGAAAATAAAATGTTTGGTATTTAAATATATATATAAAATATATATATATATATATATATATATTTTTTTTTTTTTTTTTTTTTTTTTTTTTTTTTTTTTTGAGTTGGAGTCTCACTCTGTCGCCCAGACTGGAGTGCAGTGGCCGCTCCCGGCCACCGCAGCCTCGACCAGCTGGGTTCTGGTGATCCTTCCACCTCAGCCTTCCGAGTAGCTGGAATTACAGGCGCGCGCTACCACACCCGGCTGATTTTTTTGATTTATTGTAGAGACGAGGTCTCGCTGCCCAGGCGGGTCCCGAACCCGCGGGCTTAGGCAATCCACTCACCTCAGCCTCCCAAAGGCGCGGGATTACAGGCTGAACCACCGAGCCCGGCTGAATATATATATTTTAAAGCAGTAAATATAAAGAGATTATATGGGGACTCCAAAAAACAGAATTATCTTGTAGATGATGTGCCCCTGGTAGTACAGGCGCCCCCCGCTAGGTAAGTGTTCTAGGAACCCACTGACGTCCGTGTACCAGCTAGAGTTGTTGTAAGAGGCAGTATTTGGCTTCAGTGAATTTGTTTTTGGAGATTCCTTTAACAAGTTTGTCCATTTCAAAACAGGTGATTTATGAGCACACCTGCGCACACCCTGCTGAATGTTCAACAGCTTTTTGCCAAAGATAGCGTGACTCCCATGACCCATCCTCCCTATTCACCCGATCTCATCCCAAGCAACATCTTTAGCTTCCCTGAATGAAAAAAGTCCTCAAAGGGAAACATTTTGTCTATGTGGAAGAAGTGAAACTAAAAACAGTAGAAGCACTAAAGGGCATCAAATTTGACGAGTTCAAAAATTGTTTTGAGCAGTGGAAAAAGTGGCTCAAGAGGAAGATCGCCTCAAATGGAGAGTATTTTGAAGGTGAGTGAGGTTTAAACATGTAAGAATAAATACACAATTTTTTTTTTTTTTTTTGAGTTGGAGTCTCACTCGGTCGCCCAGACTGGAGTGCAGTGGCCCCTCCCGGCCACCGCAGCCTCGGTCTGCTGGACTCCAGCAATCTTTCCGTCTCAGCCTTCCTAGTAGCGGGAATTACAGGCACATGCTACCATGCCCGGCTGCCTTTTTTTTTTTTTTTTTTATTGTAGAGATGAGGTCTCGCCAAGTTGCCTAGGCGGGTCTCGAACCCTTGGGCTCAGGCAATCCACTCATCTCAGCCTCCCAAGGCGCGGCTGAGCCACCGAGCCCGGCAATACACAATTTTTTATAAATAAATTTCAGGTTTTTTGAGGTCCCCTTAATATATCTATTTCTATTTAAAAACAATAGAAATAGTTATCAGTTTAAAAGATTTTTCAAAAATAAAAAATAAGACAGGCCTGAGATAGTCCTTAGAGTGGCAAGCAGTATAAGAAACACGTTCAACAGATACATTCAAAAAATTATGAACAATAAATTTTACTTTTACATAAGTATTACTGTTAAATGTCAAGAATATAAATAGAGATTGTTGGTTGATAAGATTAATTTCACTTTAGCTATCCAGGTGCTTAAATTGAGTTGGAGGAATGTAAGCCATTATTGACACAATAGCTTATATAGAATTGACTGAATTCCACTAGATGTGTCCAAGCAGAATTCAACTATTTTTAACTTGCAATGTAAATTTCATCTCAGATTTACAGAATCAAAATAGTAAATGGAGAATACATATAAAGCTCAATTTTAATTTATATTTTTGTTATAATTTGATTTTTAAATTTATTCAACATTTGAGAATTGATACTAAGCAGAGTCCTGATTTAGTCACTATGGAAGACAGAAGATGTTGCAAGAATAGAGGCTGCCAGAATTTTCTTATATCCCTGTTTGGCTAGAAAGGACACCAAACCAAATGAGCACTGTGCTGTAGTAGAAGTGGAGCAAGGGATTATCCAGAAAGTGCCCAAACTGAGAAATTCTACTTGATTGGTCTTGTATTAGATCAATTAATTAGAATTATGATGAATGAAGAAATGGAATAATGATATAATAAAAAAACAGAAACAGGTATGACCCAGCAATCTCTCTTCTGGGAATATATTTGGAGGAACCCAGATCACTCTATAAAAAGACACCTACACACAGATTTATTGCAGCATTATTCACAATAGCAAAAACATGGAACCAACCGTGCTGCCCATCAAAAGTGGACTGGATTAAAAAAATGTGGTACATGTACACGATGGAATATTATGCAGCCATAAAGAAGGACAAAATTATGAACGTCACAGCAACTTGGATGGACTTAAGAGTTTATAATACTCAGTGATCTATCACAGAAACAAAGAACTAAGTATTACATATTATCACTCATAAGTGGACCCTGAACAATTATCATAATACTATAGAAAAGGGATTGGCAGTAGTGGAAACTGCCAGGGAAGGAAAGAGCACATTACATCAATAAGGTATCTGATCTCAAACCAGGCAAAATGGGGACCAAAGTGAGACCCAAACTTTACCTGTACAATGACCATTTGTCTTTCTAATCCTGAATTATATCCCACATCCTTAAAAGAAAAAAGAAAAGAAAAAAAGTATGACTAATGAAAAAAACACATTGTTAGAATTGATTGAACCAGATAAAATTTTAACTTCTATGAGTTTCCCCTATTAAAACAGGAGCAACATTAGCTACATTACAGAACTATGGTCAGAATTAAAACTAAGACATCTGAGGGAGATTGGCCCAAAGCTTGTCATCTAAAAGGCAACTCAAAAATAAATAATAACAGTAACTAAGTCTAATTGAATACTTTCGCGATGACCTCAAGTACTCATTCTTTTTTTTTTTTTTTTTTTTTTTTTTTAGGTGGGTACACAGTATTATCTCTTTTGTACAGTTGAGAAAGCTCAGGTGAAAACTGTTGAGTAAACTCCATAATATCACACTGCTGTTAGGGTCTAGAGGCTGTTCTTGAGGGAAACCCAGAAGTCTGACTCTGGAGCTATCAACAAGAGATGTTATAGTATTAAATTGTATTATGTACCACAGAAATGGAAAGTAGCCGGGCTCGGTGGCTCAGCCTGTAATCTCGCACCTTGGGAGGCTGAGGTGAGTGGATTGCCTGAGCCTGCGGGTTCGAGACCTGCCTGGGCAACTTGGCGAGACCTCATTTCTACAATAAATCAAAAACTAACCGGGCGTGGTAGCACACGCCTGTAGTTCCAGCTACTTGGAAGGCTGAGGCGTAAGGATCGCCGGAGCCCAGCAGGTCGAGGCTGCGGTGGCCGGGAGTGGCCACTGCACTCCATTCGGGGTGACAGAGTGAGACTCCAACTCAAAAAAAATAAAAATAAAAAAAGAAAAGAAAGAAATGAAAAATACCCTACCAGGCTCAATTATTTTAATTTTGAATTGACATAATGAAGGCTGAAGTTTGGAATGAAAATTGAGGCTAGAGATCATGGCATATTTTTCTAGGTGAATGGTTCTCCAGGTATGCTCTTGGGACGAGTACCATTAGCATCACCTGGGAACTTGTTAGAAATGCAAGTTTTTAGACTTCCACTAAGATGTATTAAATAAGAAGCTCTGGGAGTCAGGCCAAGCAATCTGTCTTGAAAAGATCTGTTACTTCTGATGCACTCTCAATTTTGGAAACCACTGCCCTAAGTCATGTGAAAACAATCACAGCATGATTTGACCTGTATTTTTAAAAGGTAACTGGAGACGAATTCAGGGCCCAGAATTCATTAGGAGGATGACATCAATTGTCCAGATGAGAAATACTACGGAATTATTGCTAGACATTGCCAGTGGGTCTCCAAAGACAGAGTGATAAGTGGTAATAAGAATCAAAGCATGGTGGTATGGTCTGTGTCCACACCCAAAATTTCTATGCTGAAAATGAATCTCCAATGGAAGGATGTTAGGAGGTGGGGTCCATAGGAGATGATTAGGTCATGAGGATGGGGCTTTCATGAATGAATTAGTGACTTAGTTAGTGAGACCCCAGAAAACTGTCTTACCTCTTCCACAATGGGTGGGCACAGTAAGAAGTCACCATCTATGAACAAGGAAAGAGTCCCTCACCAGACATTGAATCTGTTTGATCTTGATCTTGGACTTTCCAGTCACCAGAACTATGAGCAATAACTTTCTATTGTTTATAAACCATCCAGTCTATGCTATTTTGTTACAGCAGTTCAAATGCACTAGGACAGATATCAACTGATTGAGTAGAACAAGAATTGAAGCAGAAATTGTTAAGGAAGATATTAATATTTCTGTCTGGGGAATCAGACAGATGTTGATGCAATTGATAACACAAGGTGAAAATAAAGGAAAAAAAGAAGCACTTATTCAAGTTTGCTTAGTTATGGTTTCAGAGAAGTTATTAAGTTATTTTTAACTTGTAGATCAAGTATGAGTCTACTGTTTTTGTCCATATAACCCTTCCAATTTTCTGCTTTCGATGTGTCTTTAAAAATGTATAAAATGTTGAACAAATTTTCTCTTCCCTACCTTTTCATGAAACTGTCCCCCCTTTTCTACCTCTATTGTAGGATTTGGAGTCTGAAGAGAGTTCTAAAAGCCTATGAGCTGCACTAATATTTTCCCGAAAGTGAGAGAAGGGGCTTGGTCTAGTGAGAAGATTGTGAAGAAAGTTCTTAGCTGGTTTATGCTTTACACCTTCTCAAACACTTTTCATGTTTTTAGCTGTTAAGGAATGTTCTAGTTTTTTTCCTTGTTTTTGTTTCCTCATCTGAAAAATTAGGATGAAGAAATTTAAGATTACATAAGAAAGTGTTTAAAAATCATAAAATGCCATACAAGTCCAAGTTAGTACCACCAGCCATATTTTAGAGAAAATAACTATGATCAAGAGAGACCCTACATTGCAGAAAATAGTTGGGGTACGTGCTAGGTCCCTTGCTTTCACAGAAAATTGGCTTTCTTCTTTGCCACACTGTCCCCAGGGTAGCAAGAAGGTATTTACTTGTTTGTTTGTTTATTTAGACTTTAGTAGATGCATCCTGAACAATGAAGAAAGTAACACATAAAATCCTTTCAAGTCTATCTTTTCTCATAAGCTACACAAAAAATATCCAGTCTACAACTTTACCTTTTGCATCTATTCTCATTATTAGGGCTTAATCTCTTGCATGGACACTTTAGTCCAAAAGGAAAAAGTCCCATGACAGAAAATTAGTGAGGTTTAGAGAAGAGAATCACAGATCTAAAGTGTGTTCCTTTATATTGCCTCCACATTTTATAGTTAGATGCTCTCAACAACCAAATTATTTATTCCATCAATGTGATAGAAAAATAGTATAAATTCAAATTCGTTAATCTTTAACAAATGTATCTGAAGAATTATGAAACTATCTCAATAATTTTACTGATACAGATACAGCTAAGAAGTAAAATAACTTGTGCAATTTTTATACAAAAATATCAACCTTAATCCTCCTGTCTTAATGTCATATTTGATGCCTATTGAATATCTCATTAAAATTCACATTTAGCTATTACCTGAAGTTATCACTGTTCTTCCACCACACCTGAATTCTGATGAGTAAATACTCACACATGTCTGTCTATCCCTGTGAGAACAGTTGTTACTGGTGATAAACACCTCATTTTTCTCTCTGCAGGTGAGGGTTGACGCCTGGCAGTGGCTACACATTTGGCATGGAGCCACATGATGCTGTTTCCTTTTGATCCTCTGAGGATTATTCAACTGACTCCTGAAGCCAAAGGTGCCTGGGCAGGTTGACAGCTGCAATTCTACTCTTCATAAGATGTTGGAAGTGCAGCTAGTAGAAACATTTTAGGGTTCTTAATAAATGATTGTACTTGATACATTTAATTTAAATTCTGATGACAATAAATAACCTAGGAGGCAAGGAGTTCCTTTCCTGTTTTATTTTGTCTTTAATTCTGTGATGAGATTGGCATGTTTGTAGGACCTCCTCTGAGTCCAAGAGAGAGCAACAATTCACATATCAGCCCCGTAACTATGAGGCAGAATTTCTTTGGGATTAATGAGTGGCTGAACTTTTTTCATAGAAAAGTAGCAAAAACTCCAGCAGATTAATCCCAAGAAAATGCCCTGATACTTAGTGATTTTAAAAGCAGAGAAAAATACATGCCTCCCGTTATTTGTTTATATATGCAAAGGTTCTATTTATTCTTATTAGTAGTAATAATGATAGACTCCTGTGGTGCTTATATGACACATGTTCTTTGCCCTTCAGGTTCCTTTATGCAGAGCAAGAACAAGAGGAAGTACACTGATTTGCACTGACTTCCCATGGGGATTCTATAGGCCAGGGATTTTTTTTTTTTTTTTCATATCTCTGTGGGTAGTGCAAGATATCTCAGAGAATGGAATGTGTAAGGAATTACTGCCCTGTACATTGGCCAATCAGATTTCCTGAATAATTGCTTAACATTCCATTTGCCTTATTACATTGTATATCATTTTAATTTCCTCCAGGTAATCATATGATGGATTTCTCATGCACATAAGGCACTCGTTTTCTCCTGTGTAACAGCCACAAACAAAGAACATGTAGTTCAAGAGGAGAAAACAAAAACGGAAGAGTCAAAACATATTAAACAAGCTTAATTTGTTTGAACATATTTTATGCTTTTCATCATCCCCAGTGGTTTCCTGTTGTGAAATGATGCATTTTGTTTTCACAATTACCAACTGGAGATAAAAAGAAGGCATTTTTGCTATGAGGTCACATACCAAGCATATTATCATATGTCTACTTCTTATGTGTGGCTTTGACCAGAAGAAAGGCCCACTTTGTGTGCATTTATATTTTAAGAACCATGTGATGGCATAGCCATCTTGAAATTCTTTTCAAAAAATTAGCTATTTGCCAAAATTCTGTGGAATATCCTGCCAATCTGTCAGTCGTTTTGTCTATAGAATACAAATTAAACTTTTTGACGTATAATTTTCCCATGAGTTTGTCTCTTGAGCTTGAAAGTGTGTGACTATTTAGGATTTGTTAAAGGATCATTGTTTTCTTTAGGACACAGAGGGTTTCTTCAAGGAGGAACTAGGCAACAATTATTTAACTACAGGAACGTCATTCTCCAAAACAAAAAGAACCACAGATTGAACTTCCATTTTATGATTATCGCAATTATAGCTAACAGTTAGAAGTACTCCTAATGTGTCAGGCATTATTGCATTTATTATTTTGTGCTGGTAAAACAAATTCAGTTTTCTTATTAGCCAATCTTTAAACTGAGGTTTCAATTCCACTTTTTATCAATAATTAGTCAGACTATTCTCCACAGAACACATTCAAGGGATAAGTATACACTCTTCTATTTTGCATTTCATATAGAATTTAAGTAATTGATTGTTACCAGTTATGGGATGCAGAGTTTCTTTTTATTTTATATAAGATACACTCTTAGGTATATGTCATTTTTGATTTATAATATGATATAACTCCCTTTAAAAATTAGACAGTAGTGAAGAGAGAGACAATTGTCCACAATTCGATTTATTTTGAGAATTAACTTTGGAGAAGCAGAGTAGGATTTAATGTCATAGTTCCATTATTTTGTGTAACATTGGACAAATAATTAGCCATGCTAAACCCAAACTCTGTATCTGCAAAATGAATAAAATAACACCAACTTCTGGGCATTCCTCTGAGATGTTAGTCAGTTTTAAAGTATGAACAGAGGCTGGAACATAGTAGTTGCTCCCTAAAACTACACTCCTTGTTGTTATTGAAATGCAAACATTGGCACTTTGGCTTTTACTTTTTCCCGCTTTTTTCTATGAGGACATTTAAAAAAAATCATTTGGTACATATAATTTGAAATCCTAATGTTTTCACTTCTATCCTTTTTTCTAAACTTCTAAAGTTTATGTAACCATAGTTTATAAAGTTCTACAGAGTGAAGATCTTACATTTTTTACTTCCAAAGATAAGACCATTCATCTTAAATTATCTTTTGAGCTCTTGAATACTGTTTTGAAAATTTTCTTTGGAGCATTCCGGTTTTTCAAAGGTGCCTTATAGGCACTTGGGGGTGGTGGTTGGGCATTATCTGAGCAAGTTTGCCTTTATGAGCTTTGGGATACACTGTAAGGGTTCTGTTCCTTTCTCTTTCCCTTTGATGAGATGAATTAGTATATCACGTCCAACTGAGCATTATTGCATTTATTTGTAATGCATGGCCTAAAGTACTCAGACTTTAAAGTCAATCATAGCTGAATTAGAACTGTGGTTTTCCTGTTTCCTCATTTCCAACATTAAGTTACTAATAACCACATTCTGGGGCTTTTTTAAGGCTCAAATGAAGTAATTTTATACAGCTTTTGACATTTATTAGTTTTTTGTCATTTTTTCACTATATATTAAAATCATCATTATTTGCAAAGGGTTTTTAATATATACATGGATATAATGCATACATACATAAACATATGCATGTTTATAAATATAAAACAGAAACAACAAACAAAATTACTTTTCAAGAAGTGGCTACATGATTTCCATGCTAGGAAATATAAAGAGATGTGGCCTGTGAAAGAATGACTTTGCTAAATAAAGTCTTCTGTGGATCAAATCAAACAATATTGATTCAATGTTGCAAGGCAGAGCAACCTCAAATAATTAATCTTTCAAAATTATACATTTGTTCAAAATTATATTGAATAGAAACCATAAAACATGTAAAAAGTTCTAAGTAACCTGTCCATATCAATTAGTTGTACATTTCTGCTGGTCATCAGATTTTATCAGTTTTATTCCAAAGAAGTTTCTTAGAAACATAATTTAATGGTGTTCTCTCAATTAGAGGCACATTTTATTTGTAGCATCAATTTCTAGTTAAATTTGAATACCTTGTTATATAGTTTTAACTAAAACAATGGTGCATTTGTATGATTAATGAGAGTGTAATTCTAAGTTAAAAGAAATAAATTTGGTTCTTTCTTGTCAAGAGATTTCTATGCCTCATGAGGTTCTAGAAGAGAAACTCTGGAGGAAGCACTGTTTTGGGGATGTTTAGGATATTCGTGAGGGAGTTGTTGTTTGTTGCGTGATAGAAGGAGTGCTGAATAGTTGAGTAACCCAAATTCAAAAACATCTGAAATTTGAAACACTTCTGGTCCCAAGCATTTCAGATAAGGGATACTCAACATGTAGCATTTAGTAGGTAGAAGTCAGAGGACTTGCTATCACAACGCCATGTGGTCTGTAGGACTTGCTGTGTGTCACATGATTCTGTTTGTCTTTCTGGAAATTTATATAGATAAAAATCGATTTATCTGAACCTAAAATCTATCACATTCAGGGCATTTCAGCTGCAAACATCTGACTTCTTTGTTTCTTCTAGTATTGATATGCTTGAAAATGTACATAATAAAATGCACATTATATTATTGTCAATTTTTAAAATTATTTATTTACATCAAACTTAGGGGTTTATACTAATTCTTAATTATATTTTTGGGTAACATATAAACAAAAACTTGTTGCTGTTGCCATTTTGTTGTTGCTTTTACTCAGTTGTAATCTACATTAATTTCCTAGAACAAAACTGCCACATAAATTGAGAAAAAAAAAACCAAAACAATTTTAATTGTTTCGTTTGGAAGATGAACAAGATTAGCTCAACACTTTTTAAAAAATCATATCACTGACCTTAGTGTTATTCCTCATCATTTGGTCACCAATAGAGCCCATCTGTATCATTCTTATTTAAAACTGTCACATTTAGATCATTTCAGCTGTGAACATCTGACTTCTTTGTTTTTTCTAGTATTGTTTTGCCTGAAAATGTATATAATAAAATTCATATTATTTATTGTCAACTTTTAAAATTATTTATTTGCATTAAACTTGGGGCTTTATATTAATTCTTAATTATATTTTTGGCAATTTGCATTATTCATACATTTCATTGCAGGTTGACAAAGGAGGAATTATACAATATTCATTATTAAGCAGAAGGCTGAGTCACGTGGGGGGCTGAGAACCACTCACAGAGTGGTCTCGAACACAGATTCTAGAGTTCTCATTCAGAATCTGTGTTCTAGGTTCTCATTCAGTTCTGCCACTTACTTATGCCACTTACTTATGCCACTTGTGACCATAAACAAGTTTCCTAAGAAGCCAGAGCCACAATGGCTTCACCTGTAAAATAAGATTAAGAACCTGCTTTAGACGATTGTTGAGAAGATGACAGGAATTAAGGCTTGATGTGTTCTAATTGTTCAAAAAACATTAACTATAATTGTCCTCAATCATAGGAACATATACTCACTGTATGCTAAGATGAATAGCACTATTAACCCTGACTTTATCTTTTTGCTTATTTATTTTTTTTGCTTCCAAATGATCCATGTCATGTAGCCTTCTTGAGGTCATAGTCAAGAGCATGATGAGAAAATGATCTCAATGCAAGCTGCTAGATATTTCCCCAATTCCAAACTTTCAATTCTCCGTTAGAGAAGGGCTATGCGGTCATATTTGTGACTGAGAGAAAAAAGACCACTTGGATGCATTTTTGAGACATGATTGGAGAGTGAAGAATGCATATGAAAAGTCTTAGGAAGAGGCAATCCAAATGAGACCCAGTGGCAGCCTGGGATAGGGTGGGATTGTGAAGACTTGGGGACAAACGAATGTTCTTGAGAGATATTTGAGACAGAAAATGAAAGTAATGGAATTTTGAAGTGGTTTAAGGTGGGAGAGTACAAGGTAGGGGAGAATGTCAAGTTCAATCTCCAATTTCTGGAAATCTGGCTGAGTAGGAAATACTGACAAGGAGATCAAGTATGGGTAAACAGATCCACATATAAATATGCCTCCTGAGAAATGGAAATAGCAATAGAACCCTCCACATAAGATTGTGGGAAGAATAAATAAGCTTAGAATGTACAATGATTATTACAGTATTTGGCACAAATAAGCATTCAACAAATGGTAACTATTTTTATTGTAAAATAATTCCAATAATAGATAACAGGTAATAATTTACAAATAATTCAAAATAATATCAGGATCTGAAAACGTATCTAATTCATTAAGTTTCTGTGGATGTTTCTGTTCCCCGCAAGAAAGATTACATGTGTTGGATACATGTCTATTTTCTCGAATACAGACTCATAGATGGGTGCTTTACCTTACAACTGATTCATTTACTAAATTGTTTATGTATCTATTTGACTGTTTTCTGCAAGAAAATACATTGCTTTTTAAATTCAGACATTCTCATAAGTCTTCGTCTTTTGAATAATTTTAATCAGCGTATTTATTTGAACATGCCATTAAGAGATCAATTGGTTTCTAGAGTTACTGTTTTTAAACTTTCTCCAAAACACTATTTGCAGGACATCACAGTTGCTGCAGTGATGGTTTGATAGAAGTAATAATAAACACTTTCTGATCTCAAATTGTCTTTCAGTCTTCTTACTAAAAGAATCATTCTTCTGTAGTATCAGTTATCTTTTTTAAGAAAATTGTTTATAAGTATCAAGCTATACATTAATTACTACTCTATGGAACCAAGAGAAGGAAGATATCATTATGTGCAGCAGTAGAGAGGGAAGCTTTATGAATTAGACTTTGGCTTGTGCCTTTAAAGGTGTCTAGGACTTAAATATGCAGACAAAACTGAGGAAGACATTTAGCTTCACAAACAGGAGAGACAGATATTAGGGTACATAGGGGACCCTTTGGTTATAGAAGTTGCTTCTGCTACTTCTTCTTCAAGGAGAGCAGTGAGGAGAAGGGGATCAGGACAAAAAAATTGCATATAATCTCTAGACCTGCATAAGTGATCTCTATCATTAACTTATCCGGCTAATTTGAAGTAAGAATCTTGCCAAAACAAACAAACAAAAAGCTAAAGAAAGTTTTTAAAAAATGACCGCCAGTACTTAGGGGACTCTACGGTATCCTGAAATCAAACCATCAACCCTATGTCTTTTGCTGTCAGCAGAGTTTACTTACAGATACTGGGGCTCCAGACGGTCAGTGCTATCCACTTTTTTTCCTGTGCACTGATATTTTTTAGCACTTGGTAAATACTGAATCCTGCATGAATCATTCTAAGCCCCCTCCCCCCACACAACAAATCACCATCTAATACAGAAACCAAAGGTATAAAAGTCTTCATGAAATGGCACAGCTGTTTGAGATATAGGAGGACATAAAGAACAGAACCAACCACACTCCTCAAGGAGGACCGGGTAGACTTGACTTAGGAAGTGACTACTGATTGGAATTTTTACGGATGGATGGTTTTCCAGGCAGAAATCACGTGGGGAGGGCACATGGAAATTCAAGGAAATACGTCATATCATGGGAAAGTAATTTAGTATTTTTGTTTTGTTGGAACATAATGTATATTTTGCGCAAAAGGAAAAGCTGTGTCAGTTGGTATAGGATGTAGCATAACTGTTGTGATGCCTTTTAACATCTTCATTGAGATATAATTGACATAGACTATACTGCACATATTTCACATAGTTTTGACGTGTGTCCAATGGTAAAACCATCCTCAGGATCAAGCTATAAAACATATGTATCACCCTCAAAAGTTTCATCGGGTCTTTCTGCAAGCTCTCCCAGTCCTCTTTCACTCCATCACTACAAAAACACTTAGCTACTTATATCGCAATAGCTCTGTTTTTATTTTATCTAGTTTTACACAAGTGGTGTCATATCATATGCTCTTTTTTGTTTGGCTTATTTCATTTAGCTTAATTATTTTGAGATTCATCTATGTTGTTGTGTGTACCCATTGTCTATTCTTTTCTAGTGCTTGGTAGTGTTCCATATATATCACAACTTGTTGATTCTTTCATCTGATTGACATTTTGTTGTGTTTCTCCCAGTTTTGAGCTATTACAAATAAAGCTACTATGATCCTCCATGTACAGATTTTTGTATGTATATGTTTTGTTTTCTCTTGAGTAAATACCTAAAAGCAGAATGGCTAGGTCTCATGGTAGGTGTATGCTTAATGTTTCAAGAAACTGCGCAACTGTTTGCCACAGTGGTACTACCATTTTATCTTTCCACTAGCAATGTGTGAGAGTTCTAGATCCTTCATCCACATCCTTGCCAACACTTGGTGAAGTTTGTCTTTTTTTTTTAACCATTCTAATAGTATGTTTTAAACTAAATCATACTATTTTTTTTTTTTTTTTGGAGTTGGAGTCTCACTCCGTCGCCCAGACTGGAGTGCAGTGGCCGCTCCCGGCCACTGCAGTCTCGACCTGCTGGGCTCCGGCAATCCTTCCGCCTCAGCCTTCCAAGTAGCTGGAACTATAGGCACGCGCTACCACGCCCGGCTAATTTTTTTTTTTTTTTTTTATTGTAGAGATGAGGTCTCGCCAAGTTGCCCAGGCGGGTCTCGAACCTGCGGGTTCAGGCAATCCACTCACCTCAGTCTCCCAAAGTGCAGGATTACAGGCTGAGCCACCGAGCCCGGCTTAAACCATACTATTATGGCTTAATAATATAGTATTGATTTTAATTTGTATTTCTCTAAAAATTAACGAGGCTGAGCTACTGTTTGTGTTTATTAGATATTCATTCAAATATCAGCTTTGGTGAAGTGGCTGTTTAAATCTTTTCCCTAGTTTTAGAAATTAGGCTGCCTTCTTATTTTTGAGTTTCACACCTGTTTTGTGTATACTGAACTTAAGCTCTCAGTTGGATAGATGATCTACAGATATTTTCTCCTAATCTGTTGCATGTCTTCATTCCTTTAATAGTATCTTTCAAAGAACCATTCTTTAAAAAAAATTTTAACAAAGTTCCATTTTATCATTTATTTTCTCTTTTTCTTGGTTATCATGTTTTTGGTATAATATCTAAAAGTATCTTTAAGTTAAAACCTCTAGGAATAGGACACAGGCACCAAAACTTTTAAAAGCTTCCCAGGTGATTCCAATGTGTAGCCAATTTTAGAACCAGTATTGCTAGCTCAGTGCTTCTCAAACTTTAAATGTATATTCAAGTTACCCAGGACCTTATGCAACTGTATTCTTGGATGCATTAGAGCTGAGGTAGGGCTTGAGAGTCTACATCTCAAACAGCAAAAACAAACAAAAAAGATAAAACAGGCAGTCAGAAGCCAGCAAAGAATTGTACCCTGCTATTTTAACAATTTAAGGATTTGAGCTTATTATTTTGACAATGTGGAGTCATTGAAAGGCTTATATCAAATGAATAATGTGGTTGCATTTGAGTTTTAGAAAGTTCATTCTGATAGCAGAAAGATGGGTAAAAGATAAGACTTGAATAAGGAGGCCTAGCACCATATAATCTAAGAGAGACTGTAGAAGAGAAATCAAGGGTTACAATGAAGTAAATACTTGAAGAAAAAGGAGTGGCTATGAAAGACATTTAAGAAAATTGTATCACTGACTGAATGTGAGGGTGAGGGAAGGGAGACCCCTAGAGTGACTTTGGATATTAAATGAGTGGTGATGCCAACACACTTTTTAATATAGGAGGAGAGAGTTGGGACTGGGCTGTGTTGGCTGACACAGAAGTTGAAATTTGGACATTTTAAGATTGGGAAGACTTTGGTCCATTCAGGAGTAAATGCTCAGTCCACCACTGATTGACTGGGTCTTGAGTTTAGGGGGAAGGTTTGAATTGGGAACATGCGTTTAGAAAAAATTTTTTTTTTTTTTTTGAGTTGGAGTCTCACTCTGTTGCCCAGACTGGAGTGCAGTGGCCGCTCCCGGCCACCGCAGCCTCGACCTGCTGGGCGCCAGCGATCCTTCCGTCTCAGCCTTCCGAGTAGCCGGAATTACAGGCATGCGCTACCACACCCGGCTGATCTTTTGATTTATTGTAGAGATGAGGTCTTGCTGCCCAGGCGGGTCTCGAACCCGTGGGCTCAGGCAATCCACTCACCTCAGCCTCCCAAAGGCGCGGGATTACAGGCTGAGCCACCGAGCCCGGCGCATTTAGAAATTAGCAAGTACACGGATTGTTGAAGATGTGTGTGAATGAAATTTGCCTATTGGTGAAATAGAACGTGAAAAATTTAAAAAGGCCTACAAGAAATGACTTTGGAGGTCACCAGTGAACCATTTCAGGGGCATTGAGGGGCACAGGCCTGAATGCAGTGCATTGAGGGGTGAAGAAGAGTCTCTGCCTTCAAGGGTCCGTATCGATGCCCTTGTAGGGTAATCAGGCTGCAAGTGCTGATTACCTTATATGTTGCCCTGAGCATCTAGAACAATCTTCTCAAAATCCCAGTAGGAGGAATGATTCTCCACCCCCCCCCCACCCATTTCTAAGGCAACTGTGAGATGTAAAATAGAGGGCTGAAAGTGGCCACACATCCCAAGTCAAATGTCAGAGGGAAAGAGCCTTCCTGAACACGTTTTCCCAGAGCTCCAATGCATGAATGCTCTTTCCATGCTTGGTCGTCACAACTTCTTCATCCTTTCACCTTAGCCCTCTGCCTTAGCCTTCCAGCAACACTCTTGCAGGAAAATGACTGACCCAGATTTCTGAAGTATCTCCCTCAACAGGTTTATTTTCAGTCATATTTTTTGGTTTCCTTTCAAGTAGTATGCCTTCCTCTGGCATGGACTTGTATGCTGAGTTTGAATGATCCAGGGCAAAGCTCTCCTGTCCTATTAGATGCACTCGGAAACATTTCCATTTCTGTTCTGTGTGTGACAAATCCTAAAATTATCACATGGGTTTAAATGCTCAGTATTGTGTGAGAATCAGTTCTTCAAGTTGGTAATCATATGAGGCATGCTGCAGTTTCTGGATTCCCTCTCTTTTATTTTCTCCTCCTAGTATATATTACATTTTCAGTTTTCAGGGCAACATCTGTGAGTAGACACGCCATTTAATTTAGCTTTGGCAAGGTAAGGACCAAGTTTCTGTGGGTTTCTTCACTAAATTCAAGCCTGTCAAAGAGTGAAGTAAGCAGCAGGCCATTATGAAAAGCGGGTCGTGCATCTTTAAAGAAAACTGCAAGGGAAACCCTAATCTCTCCTAATTTACATATGGTGACATTTTGCAGAAATATTGAAACATTAGCAGTGACATAATGAAATTCTGCCTATCAGCCATGGAAGGAATAATGTTACTGTTAAGGTAACCTGTCCACAGTTTGTTATCAAGAAAATGTTCTTGCCAAGAAACATATTTTAGTAAGGCATGATAAGGAGGGATTTTCCCTCCTTATATGTTCTCTCCTGGACTATCCATCTTCTGCTACAGATTTACTGCACGATCACTCCCTTTACATGCTAATTATGTGCAGGTCTAGCGAATTTGTTAGTCGTGACACTTCTGGGACCCAGTGGGACTGCAACTCATTATGTGGCAATGTCCAGATATATCAGATATTATTAGCTGTCATTAATCTGCTGTGGAAACACTGAGTGCTAAGCCAGGGAAAGAAGAGAAACGGGTGTGCAAATGAAGTCTGGAAATAACCCGAACCCCAAAAGGTCAAAAAGGAAATCATTCAAGAAGGGATAATCAGTAATGGATACCACTTTGCTCCTGAATTTTTACCCCATTAGCTAACAGGCTGCACCAGGAAGAAGAAGCAAGGAAGCACTACTTAGTTTGTTATTTTAATACCCTTTGTGGCCATTTCACCAGCACTAACCTTTTACTGTAATTATGTATAATTATACATATTATTCGTTATCTTGTCTTAAACTCAAGGAAACGCCAGAGGTAGGCATTTGATCATAGCACATATTCAACTACAATTTCATGCAACAATTCCTAGGACAATACTTTCAGATACACAAAACTTCTTGTTATTATTGTTGTTATTATTATTACTTTAATTGGTATATTATTTGATCTTATTGCTTAAGTTATTTCCTCCCCCAGACAGTCTATCCTGTATCTGCTCTCCACCCCCTCCCATCACTGTAGGCCCAGATTCTAATTGTTGTTTTAAGACTAAGCTTAAACACAAT
Source organism: Cephalopachus bancanus (assembly GCA_027257055.1). NCBI lineage: Eukaryota > Metazoa > Chordata > Mammalia > Primates > Tarsiidae > Cephalopachus > Cephalopachus bancanus. The sequence goes on along the minus strand of JAPVLO010000013.1, from coordinate 6,814,002 downwards.
CGCAATAAAGACTTATATGATCCTCTAAAATTCATGGACTCTATCTTCTGACCTGCTGTAAGACCTTTTCATATTTTAATGATATATAACTATATAACTTCTATTCTCTGTATCCCTCCATCTACCTATCCATCCATCCATTTAATTTCTTTTTTGTAGATCATAAATCTACAGGAGAGTCAGGTGCGGTGGCTCACGCCTATAATCTCAGCACTTTGGAAGGCAGAGACAAGAAGATTGATTCAGCCCAGGGGTTCCAGACCGGCCTGGGCAACTTGATGAGACCTGTCTCTTCAATAAGTCAAAAAATTAGCAGGCATGAGTCCACGCCTGTGGTTCTAGCCAGTTGGAAGACTGAGGTGGAAGAATCGCCTGAGCCAGGTAAGTCGAGGCTTCAGTGGCCTTGAGTGTGCCACTGCACTCCAGTCTGGGTGACAGGGTGAGACTCTGACAGAAAAAAAAATGACTGGGCTCGGTGGCTCAGCCTGTAATCCCAGCACTTTGGGAGACCGAGGTGAGTGAATTGCCTGAGCCCACGGGTTCAAGATCCACCCGGGCAACTTGGCTAGACCTTGTCTCTACAATAAATAAAAAATTAGCTGGGCATGTAGCACACACCTGTAGTTCCGGCTACTTGGAAGACTGTGGCGGAAGGATCACCTGATCCCAGCAAGTTGAGGCTGCAGTGACCAGGAGCATGCCACTGCACTCCAGACTGGACAACAGAGTGAGACTCCAACTCCAAAAAAAAAAGAACTTCAGGAGAAAAGTTGAGCCCATCACATCTTGGCTTCGAGTCTTAAACAAGATATTTTGTGTCTAATTAGAAGCTTGCAAAATTAATTTTTGGAAAAAATACAGAAATGAGCATGTATAAATAATTTTTATATTGGAAGTGTGTATCATATATGTATGTACATACTTCCAATCCACGTAATAAATATATACATACATATATTGTATATATGTACATGTATATTGTATCTATGCATAATGTACCTATGCATATGCATATTGTGCATATATTTGCATATATGTATAGAAATTATATGTAATATATTTTATGTGTTTGACTTAACCTAAACACATAAATATATATGCACTTGGTGAAGATGAAGGATGCACAGTGGGGAGGGTAAGACATCAGTGAACCCAGTAGTGGTCTCCTCTGGTTGATGGTGGAGGTGCTGAGATCCCTATACTCAATGGGATGATTAAGATGATGAAACATTTTTCCTAGAAAAACTTTTTTGGTTATTTTTACATAGCTATTTTATATATTTAACTTTGCATTTACTTTGTAATGTAATATTGCAGTCTACACAATTCTATGCTTCTGCAGTGACTTTTAAAGATGATTTTAGTATCTGAGTCACACTTCTTTAAATTTAACATGTTAACTTCAATATTCTCTTTTTCATATTTAAGTTGTATGTTTCTCTAATATCAAAAATAGTATGATAGGTAGTTTTGTCCTATGGTGTTTCCATGTTTTGAAAATTATTTTCTTAGAGTAAATAAGCAAGTATAGCATCATTTATTCAAATTATACATTTTAAGTCTTCTGGAACATATAAATTATTTTCAAAAGGTAAGAACAAACATATATTATCAAGCAGAGCATATGAGTTTCTCAGCATAATTGCCAGATATGAATATTATAACAGAAGTTTTTTTTCTCTCATTTGAAAATAAACTTAGAGCATTTAATTTTATATCAGTCTTTATTTGCTCTTAAATCTGATATAATCCAACTTTCTTCCTTACATATCAGAAATGTTGGAGCCTGGAAAAGTTTAACCGATTGTTCAAATATACTCAACTGGTTAATGACAACATTTGAAGGCTAGTTTCCCTATCCGCATTTTTTTACTTGCCTCATGCTATCTCAATTTGAAGTTTTATCTGCCCTGTGCACAATGCTCAAAAATCTTTTGGCATATTTTTCAAAATGATTAATTATTAAAGTGAAGAGTAATATGAAAATTATATCTGAAGAAAAATTGTGGATAGAAGATGTTCTGCTGATGGTTATAATTTATTTATTTTTTATTATTTGCTTATTTATTTGAGTTGGAGTCTCTCTCCGTCGCCCAGGCCGAAATGCAGTGGCACACTCACGGCCACCCCAGTGTCGACCTGCTGGGCTCTGACGATCCTTCTGCCTCAGACTTCCAATTAGCCAGAACTACAGGCACACGCTACCACACCTAGCTAATTTTTTTTTTTTTAATTTGTTGAAGAGACGATGTCTCGCCAAATTGCCCTGGCTGGTCTCAAACCTGTGGGCTCAGGCAATCCACTCGCCTTGGCCTCCCAAAGTGCTGGGACAACAGGCTGAGCCACCAAGCCCAGCCCTGATGGTTATAATTTAGACATTTGCTCTTTTAAAATATTTTCTGCAGTTATTTGATGCCTTCTCTCTTTTGCAAGGAGTAAAGTCACTCAATTTTAAAATCTTTTCCTCAACTGTTGGGTATAAGTCTGAATGATTCTCTTGAAGTCAAAGTGATAGGCTTCTCACCTCTAGCTCTTCCTCACAGCCTTTCCTAGCATCATTTCCATACCACTTTCTCTCTTGCCTTGTCTATTCCCCACAGACTTGGGTGCTGTCTCTGCAGACCTGTCTCTGTCGTAGGCCAGGATGTAAATGTAAAATTCAGGAGTCAGCTCCCTGAATTGCTTTTCCTACCTGTAATGTCAGTTCTGTGCTAGCTCTTGAGCCAGTCTTATTATTGTAAGTTTCCTGTATTGCTTGCTTCTCCACAGGTGAAGTCATGCCTCTAGAAATGGGACTTTGAGTCTAGCCAATACAGATTGATTTTCTTTAGTTCTCTATTTTTATTTTTTCGGCAAGCTATAATCTAGGACCTGGAAAGTTTTTTGTTGTTGTTGTTTGTTTTTTCTTAAGCTCCTCAGTTATAGAATTTTCTTCCCCCCAACTGCCTACCCAATATTTATCCGAACAATGGGATAATGCTAATTCCAAATGTTTGGCACAGTTTAAGGCCTTACTTTTCTTTAATTTTTTTCTTACTTCATATGTATTGCCCTGATACAACTTGTACCATGTGACTGTTTGTTTGGGGTTGTTCTCAACTTCTGTCAACTTTCCCCTGAAGATGTCTCCTCTAAACTAAAAGTCTAGATTATGCTGTTTACAGATAGATCTTCCCAAACAATAACTCCATCCTAATTCCACTGTAGGCACTATCCAACTGGATGAGATCCATATGCTGCCTTCAAATTCTGAAAATAAAACTGTATTATTAGTCAACATTTGGTGCATAAAATAGAGATCACTTTAGGTATTGTAAACAAAAAGGAACTTAAAGAAATGATTAGGGGGATGAGGGAGCAGGAAACAAGAAGGCAACTCTGGAACTCAGTTAGGGGCAAACAGTTGCAATATCTGGGGTCAGAGAGCCACCACACTGCTAAGGCTGGCCTTTGCAAGTCTCTCCACACTCACATTGTGTGGTCTTTCTTTGTGTCAGAATCAACATCGAGAAGATAGCCTCCATCTCATCTTTAACTTCCAGGTCTTCTGAAGGCATGTAAGATTAGAGAGATTTAATTCTAATCTAGGACCCTACCTGTAAGTGAGTTTAGGAAACTCAGATTTTTAACTTTCCAGGTCTGTAAAATAGGGAGGAGCATGGAAAGAAGGTAGAAATAGATGCTGGGTGCCAATCATCCTTATCCAGGCCAAAGACTGCAGATCCTGGCCTCTTCCCTTCTTCACTTCTCTTCCCTCCCACTTCTGCGTGAGCTTCCCTCGTTAACACTCTGATGAAAGGACCCATTCATCCCAAGTCACTCCCCTTTGTTACTCCTTCACTGTGTCTTAGTGACTCATAATGGCTATACCCTCAAGTCAAATGCCTTCGATGATAATCTAACTAGAACTAGCTTTGTGTTAGGAATTCAGAAATCTTAGCCAGTAAGAAAATGTGTAGTCAGCTCATTGGCTCAGCCTGTAATCCTGTGCCTTGGGAGGTTGAGGTGAGCGGATTGCCTGAGCCCGCGGGTTCGAGACATGCCTGGGCAACTTGGCGAGACCTCATCTCTACAATAAATCAAAAAACTAGCGGGGCATGGTAGTGCACGCCTGTAGTTCCAGCTACTTGGAAGGTTGAGGCGAAAGGATAGCTGGAGCCCAGCAGGTCGAGGCTGCAGTGGCCTGAAGCGTGTCACTGCACTCCAGTCTGGGCGACAGAGTGAGGCTCCAACTCAAAAAAGAAAGCACTCACTTTTTCCACTTTTATTAAACAGAAAATCAAGAAAAAACACAAACTTGAAATGTTCCTTTTTTCTCACACCATGAGCCTCAATTTAATTCCAAATGTTTGATACACAGTTTAAGGGTACCCAAGAAGATACTAAAGCGTGTACTGCATGGTGAATGAGTTCATTAAGGCTGCCATATTATTATTTTCTCAGTTGTATGTGCATGTACCCCCAGGTGTTGTCCAGATGCCTTCTGCAAATTGTTCACTTTGCAATGTCCTTCATATTGTTCATTTGAACATCCAAGTGTGAGCATTTCTGCTATCTGGCTCAAAAAAATTCCTCAATGAACTTGCTTGCCTGAACAAGCTTGAAGAATCATTCACAAAGTACAAATATTTGAAGCTAGAGTATGTTTTAAATTCTTTTAAAAAAATCTTATTTTCTTTATAGTTCATGCATATCCCTTTACTTAAAAAAATGACACTTTGTATATTTGAGTGTGTGTTTTGTTTAAGCAAATTATGTGCAGTTCAATTGAGAATAACAAAACTGCATGTCAACATGTGGGCAAGGTTTGAACAAGAAAAATAGAAATGCTTAAAAAAATATCCAGGGTGTTGTTTGCCATATACTAGTAAGGTGAACTAAACATCTATGGGTTATATCCATACACATAAACCCTGCAGTGGAGAAGGATCAGCTTGGCCAAACACTCAAAAGGCTATGAAATAGCAGGTGTTTCTTTTACTTCAAACCTGGAGTAGCTTTAAGCCTAGGTCACAAGCTGAAATGCCTACAGATGCCAGGAAAAAAAACCTAAATTAAAAAAGTGGATCAGGTGAAAATGAAATATTAGTGACATTCATTCATACTGAAGATTAATAAAGAATGACAGGGTTATGGTGTACTGGAAAGCTCCTAATTGGTCAAAAGGATTGACTGTTAACTAGGAAGGCAATCACACTATTGCCAGAGGTTCCCATTTTTCAAGAGAAGCCAAAATTGCGGATTTCTTTGGGAAATGCCTTAACTTTGAAATACTGTGGATTAACGCAGTTATAACCACCACCAACAACAGCACTGTAGGCTAACATTCCTCTACCAAGATGGCATCTAGGCTGGAGGTACCAGGTATTGACGACCTTCTTAAGTTGTCACTGGAATATAGAAGACTTTGAGATGAGGGAGCAAATATCCAGGATAAAAATTCACTGAGAATCTGCATCTAGGGGCTACTCTGTGTCATTCCCATTCCTCAGCTAATTCCTTCAAGTCTCTCTCTAACGCCATTTTCTCCCGGAAGCCTTCTCTGATCCACCTCCCTCCAACACACACCAAACCCAGACTAGGTTATATGCTCCTTTGTGCTCCCAGTGTGACCTTAATTTCCATGACCAAAATTCTTATTTAAGTTAGTGTTACTATTTGCTCAGCTGTTCATCTTCTGACCTGATTAAAAATTCAGTATGTGAGACTTTTGTTGATTCTGCCCATCCTTTTATCCTCAGTTCTTATAATGAAGCTAGAATATAGTCGATGTTTAGTAAACACTTGATGATTAAATAAATCATAGATAAATTATAAGATATAGATGTAAATAAGTATATTGTTCTATTGATAAGTGTCCTGGGCCTCCACAGCCTAAATTATAGAATAGGATGAGTATACTGTATATTGTATACAAGGAAAAGAAGTAGTATTTAATAAACTAAGTTTAAGGGCTGCATGATCAAAATTGACATAAGTATTTGGATATATAATCAAGTAATAAAGTTATTTGAAAAATATCCATTTTATTTTAGGTTTGTGGGACCATGTGGTCCATGTGGGGCCATGAAGTCAATTATATCACTTGGCCTCATCAATTTATATCTGTTTGGTAATATTTTCGTGCCCAATTTACTTCATTGGCCAAATTGGTATCAAATGTGTTTTAGAGACAGTTCTGGATCTTTCCTCTTGAAAGTGTAAAGTGAAGATGCCTTCGTCCATATTGTTACGTGGCAAGTGACATATTAGTACTCGGAGAACTCTCAGGTTCACTTCACAGGACTCATTTTTGTGGCAATTACTACATAGGTATTTGAAAATATTCATGCACAGCACTTTATTGTCACCGTTGGACCATTCAGTTGACCTAATTTTCTACTCCCCCCCTTATTTTACAATGTCTCTAATTGGCCCAGTTGTATCAAAGATTACATGTATTGTTGTAGAGAAAACAGTTTTGAAATCATTGTGACAGCTTCCTGCAAGTTTCAAAATCAAATTAATTGAAAAATAAAATGTTTGAGTCTCAGTCACTTCCCTTGTGGGTTAGGAGCTAAAGCACTAAATCAAATCAAAGTGAACTACTTCAGTCGTTCTCTGTGATTTGATGCCTTAAATAAAAGGAAGAAGTGGTAATAGGCAACCAATACTGTTGCAAATTTTGAAAAATACATGCATTTAAATTGTGTGGCTTATAGCTCAAGATCATGCTAATATCATTTAATAAGAAATAACCTTACACAGAGAAGACTTAAAGACCAAATACATTTGGTTGTTTAGGGACTGCTTAAAACAACAAAGCAAGTTCCAGTACAGTTGTTGCCGCAATCTAGGCCTCTGGGTCCCAAACTGAGTTGTTAGAAAGAAATGTTCACACTGTTGTTTCAAATGGCTTATTAGTTACTGTTATGAGCAGCAGTGTTGATTACAATAATTGTATAGGGCTTTACTTTCTGCCCCGTAAAGCTTCCCTAAAAATGTGTCTCTAGCTTCACTTAAGATGAACATTTTATCTAGTCTAACATCACTACAAATTGTTTCATAATCTATGCTGCTGACACAATTGAGAATAAGTGAGAAGATGGCATATCATGGCCACATGTGGCTACCGTGAATAAGCCTGTCTTTAAATCCCTAGTCCAAGGAAACCATCTCAAGCAAAACGCATGCATACGTCTAGCACACACACATAAAAAAGTTAGAGAAAAGAAAACTAGAAGCAAATGTCTTTTTCACTCTTTTTAAAGTTATTATTTTATTTTATTTTATTTTAAAGATGTGGAGTACAAATCAGGATTAGGTATACAAGTGGCCATTGGACAGGTAAAGTTTGGGCCTCCGTTTGTTTCCTACTTCGCCTGGTTTGAGATCAGGTACCCTTATTGATATTACGTGGTCCCTTCCCCACCCTCTCCCCCCAGGCAGTTTCCAGCTACTGCCGGTCCCTTTCTTATGGTCATTGTTCAGGGTCTGCTTATGAGTGAGAACATGTGGTACTCAGTTCTTTGTTTTTGTCATAAATCACTGAGTATTATAGACTCTAAATCCATCGAAGTTGCTGTGAAGTCCATAATAGTAATCTTCTTTATGGCTGTGTAGTATTCCATTGTGTATATATATCACATTTATTTTATTTTTAATTTTTATTTATTTATTATTTATTTTTAATCAATATTTTTTATTATGATTTTGTGGGGTACAGTTAAGGGTTAGGTGTACAATTATGTTTCATTCAGGTACCCTGTTGATAAGAGGTGTTTCCCCATCCCCAGATATTTTATTTTATTTTTTTTAGCCAGTCCATTTTCGATGGGTGAAACAATTGGTTCCATGTTTTTGCTATTGTAAATAGTGCTGCAATAAACATGTGTGTGCAGATATCTTTTTCATAGAGTGATTTAAGTTCCTCTAGGTAAACTCCCAGAAGGGGGATTGCTGGGTCTTATGGAAGGTCAATTTCTAGTTTTTTAGAAATTGCCACACTGTTTTCCATAGAGGTTGAACTAGTTTGCATTCTCACCTAAGTGTAGAAGCGGTCCTTTTTCTTTGCATCCTTGCTAGCATCTGTTGATTTTTATTTTATTAATGATGGCCATTCTTACTGGAGTTAAGTTATATCTCAGTATGGTTTTGATTTACATTTCTCTGATGACTAGTGAGGCTGAGCATTTTTTTTCATGTGCCTGTTAACATTAACTATGTTACAACTTTGTTTCTGAATTAAAGTTGTCAGTATTCAGAACAATTATAACAGGTCATGAATGTCCTAAATTAAATAGATAATTGATGTATTTAGCACTCAATGGATTCCATTATTCAGTGCCTTAAGCTGCCAACTGGGACATGGGAGAGCTCATCTGATAATTTTGGTTATCTCCATTCAACTGTGTGGATGTTAGGGGTCAGAGCAAGTGAAATGGTTTGGCCCATTTATATTTTAAGATTATTTTTCTTATTCCATAAGTTTCACTTTAAAAACTTTTTCTCAGAAACTTTATAAGCTAATTAAAAATGGATAGAAAAATGCTAAAGTTAGGATTAAAATAATTACACGATTTTTTAATTTAATGACCCTTTATGCAGTTAAGCACTTTCATTGTTGTGTATTGACATCATCCAAAGGGCACATTACATTGCTTTGTTAAAATAATACAGTTAATACAGATACTTAATGTAGCACATGCGGTACATGAGAGGATTCAAGGACGCTGAAATAAATCTGATTTCTAATATTTCTGAGTCATGTCAAATGGGCTAAAGCAAGGTAAGACTATATAATTCATTGTTCAAGGTGGTTCAGGTTTAGGGTGAAGTTAATAATTATCCCAGGAAAAATGCATAAACTAGGACTGTTGGAGACAAACAGGGACAGTTCTGGGAAAATTGGAACTTTCTTCTAAAGATCTTTTTGATTATGTATGCTACATTTCTGAAGTGACAGTGTTACTCTCCTTATAGCACGTACTTAAAAGTTTCTCAAATCATGTTGATGATTCTGTGCTATTTCATTTGGCCCCTGTGATATAAGTTAACCATTAATAGGTGACTGGTTGGGATTTGAGTTATAAACTGTGACAGTATGAATGCCCGTGTCCCATCCAGCAATCACACGTTCAACCTCGTTGTCAGTTGCAACTGACTCTCATCAACTGAACTAACTATTCACTCTAACAGCATTTCACGACTTTACATGATATTTTATGATTAAATTTCTCTAAACATAGCTCCTTACTAACCTCCAACTTTAAAGGGAGACACAGGGAGAAGTTGATTATGTACTGAATAAGAGCCAAAAACTCTACGAGCTCTGTTTTTCTTTTCTGGAAGCTTTGTTACCGCAAAACAGATCTTTGTGCAAAGACTTCCACTGGGTTCTGAACACCAAATGTCCATGAGTCACTGTGAGTAATATTAGGTAGTGTTTATGCATTGGCCTCTTTGCTGTATCCTGTAGGCTGGCAGAAATCAGGCCAACTAAGTAATTGCTGTAATGCATCCCCTTTTCATAATATCCATACTGAATCTTTGTTGCTTCTCACTTCAGTTTGCATTCCAGCATCCTTTCATGCCAAGCCTGGTGATTACTTTTGGTCCCTGAGCTACAGGCATAATTATCTCCCAAGAAGTCATTGGGGATACTTGAGAGGAAAGAGGAAGATGCAAAGAAGAAATCTAGATGAAGCATTATGGCATTTTTTTTGGTGATACAAGTAAGGCGTGGGGAGGCAAGGTAGAGGATGCTCATTTACCAAATATTTATAGAGTCAAGGACCTGATATTTAAGCCCTAACGTAATTTGTCCTAATCCATTTCAGAGGAAGACAACCAAGAGGTATGCCCAAACATTAAAAAGTTAAATAGCTAAATATATTTCTATTTATGATATAAGGAAGCTTTGTTACTTAAATCTAGATATTACTTTGCTTTCATTTCATTATAATCATGTTAATCAACCAGCTAACTCATGATTTGCCATGTTTTTGAAGGAAGATCTGATTTCCAGATGTCCTTAAAGATCACCTTTTCTGACAACAGTGGACAATTATACTATCCTTAAAACAAAAAAAGTACTGCTTGGCCTGTGAGATCACAACGTTGACTAAATAAAATGCTATAGCTCCTGTGACTGAGGAGAGAAAAGTGTAGTTAATTTAGCAACAAATGACCATCAAAATGTACCAGAGATAAAGAAAAGCAAAGATATCAAATGAAAAATAATAAATAGATGATGAGATGTTAGGTCAGTGTGATTTCATGATTATTGCAGAAAAGTACATAAAAAATTCGTTGATTATTTACATTGCTGACTTGCTTCAATAGTGTGTCATCTATTACCACTTCTGTTTATAGAAAATACTGCTTTTGTAGAAACATGCTTGTAATGAAAAATAAAAAAGGATTTCTTTGCAAAATAAACTTGTAGATTCATTACCCTCGGAAGCATTCTCTACACTAGCTCCATGTTTCTCAGAGACAGAATCATGCTGGTTCTTTTAACAAGCCTTTTAATATATTTGTCTTCTAAGGCATGAGAGGAAAAATCAGGGACCACCATTTTCTATTTTACTACAGGCTAACTCATTACTATGTGAGACGTTATCTATTTTTTTTTCCTGTAAAACAACTAGAAGTAGGATTGTCTTTCAAATATTGACAGGTATGATCAGGGAAATAGAGCAATGTGTGTGCTCATTATTCTAAGATAAGTCACTGTAATGCAAATACAGTCTGTGTACAACAAACAGATAAGAACCATATGATTGTGGAGTGAAAGGGTAGAGTTTTACATTAAAATATACATTGCATCTATAAAGCCTTCTTTTCAGAAATGTAATTAGCTTTTTTATGAACTGGTAAATATAGTATACGGAACACCCAGGGGATTTCCATATAGCCACATTTATTCCCACATGTCTCTGGGAATCATAAATGGTTGTCTTCCTCTGAAATGGATTAGGACAAATTACATTAGGACATGATTGTGAATCTGATTAAGGTGGAACACAGTTGGTTTTTTTTTTTTCTTTTCGCTCCTTTGGGATGACCATATTTTCACATAACAACCAGAAGACGAAGAAGCCTTTGGCAAGATGTTTCAAAGGCATGTTTTCGTATGCACATAAAAAAAAATTCTTATGTTAATTCAACAATTGGCCCATGACTTTAATTTCTGTATATAGCCAAGACAAAGCTTGAAGCACAACCTGATCTGGTATAGAGCAAATTTCAGATACTGATTTGGAGTTTCAATGAAAGCATGTAAAAAAGAAATTTCCATGCATAATTTCTTACAGGAAATGAGGCAAGGTTGAAAGGATTTTCCACTACCAAAAATTTTTAAGAAATAAAAGGTGATTCATAAGTGGTATAAATACTTTACAGCAATTAAACATTTTCACACTGTTTTATGTAATATTGAGTCAATCGCATGACAATGCATATAACCTCTATCACAAAACAAAGGCAGGTGGAAAATATTTGACATTGACTAAAACTTGGAAGATGAACAGTGATGAGTGGATTTTGATACTAAGATAACATGAAATAATAGTAATGATGAATTTTTCTGAAAATTTTTAAATAAACCATTGAAACTAAAGTAAGCTTTCTAAAGTACTTGATAACAAAGGTTTTATACTCAAATGTGTATGGGGAGAGGGGAATACTGATTCTTAGTCTTCTCATTTTGTGAATGCTATATCAGCAATTTTCACACTTTGCTGCATACTAGAATCATCTGGGGAGCTTTCCAAATCCCTATACTTAGACCACTCCTCAAGACCAATTAATCAGAATCTCTAAAAATGGTGTCAGCATCGGGGAAAAAAAAAAAAAGCACAGCTGATTTCAACATGATGCAGCCTTGTTTCTGAACCAATGTCCTAACATCTCACTATGATTCAGCAACTGGAGAGTTAATTTTTGGGACAACATGATCTTCTCAGACCTCCTTTCCTAGCTACAGTCAATAGTTATTCTGAGTGGCTGATAATCATGACATGCTGTTTATTAAATATATTTTGTATATCATTTTTGCTATGATTTCCATAAATATATGGTGTACATGCAAGGATATCTGGCCAATTTGAAGGCCATAAAGACAGAGATTTTCCTGGGACTTACTATTGGGTCACTTGTTTTTTAAAGATATTGGTTTTGTCATGAATGCTAGCCAGTTTGGCTAGAACCCTGAAAAACTGTCTTTCTTTTTTATAAGCCCCAATTTCCCATAAGAGTTGGATTCCACCTTCTCTACTGACAACCATTAGTTGTGATCCTATTCTCTACCAGATTTGTCAACGAGAGGAAAGGCATTGCTATCTATCTTGATACTTGACATTTTCAAGCATGTACACTTTTGCTATTACACTCAGATTTTATTGGAAGTTCTTAGGTATTTATACTGGCCCAAATAGTTTAGGACTGCTGCACAGAATTATACAGGTCATGCTTTGCACAATTGTAGGAGGCTCCGTTCATATCAGCAGTCACTGTAGATTTTTCCCTATTTTTCAACAGTCTTTTCCATGTCATTGCAGATATAGTATGTTGAACTGAATGTTCCTTCCTGTAAGGTAGACCCTAGAGGTTGATCAGTTTTTTTGGTTCCACCCCAGCTTGGTTGCTCCTCCATACTCCATGGTCCTACTGCTGAGATTTCAGCAGGCTTCATGATCAAAGTTCTTGCTTATACTGAACATTGAAAGAAGAAAGCAGCCGGGCTCGGTGGCTCAGCCTGTAATCCCGCGCCTTTGGGAGGCTGAGGTGAGTGGATTGCCTGAGCCCGCGGGTTCGAGACCCATCTGGGCAGTGAGACCTCATCTCTACAATAAATCAAAAAATTAGCCAGGTGTGGTGGCATATACTTAGAGTTCCAGCTACTTGGAAGGCTGAGGCAGAAGGATCACCAGAGCCCAACAGGTCGAGGCTGAGGTGGCCAGAAGCAGCCACTGCACTCCAGTCTGGGCAACAGAGTGAGACTCCAACTCAAAAAAAAAAAAAAAAAAGAAAGAAAGAAAGAAGAAAGCAATCATTTTGGTTAGGAACTTGCACAACTTTTTTTTTTTTTTTGCTTGTTTTCATGGAGTATAGATGGTGGATAAGACAAATTCATAACAAGCAGTTCATAATTAAATAGTTTCATACAGCAACAGGCAAAATATATAACCTATAAAAATAAAAGCAATGAAAAAACTCACTTTTAAATATATATTTTTAATGACCTCCAGCTACCCACTTTGCCATATAAATGTTTGAAGATAGGAAATTCTGCATGAAGTTTTGCTTGTGACATCACGTTTCAGCTCATTGCCCTACAGTCACTTTACCAATGTTACTTAAAATAACAAATCAGTAAATAGTTTGGCCTGTGATGAGACAAGATTGTAAATTACTATATTGCTTTGTTTTTTAATTGAGAAAGTCTTGGCTGGGTGTGATGGTTCACACCTGGAATCTCATTGCTTTGGGAGGCCAAAGTGAGGCTCACTTGAAGCCAGAAGTTTGAGACCAGCCTGGGCAAGATAGCAAGACCTCATCTCTAGAAAAAAATAAATAAATAAATAAATAAAATTAATTTAAAAAGAAAGTCTTGCTTTAAAAACAAGGGTGAACAAAACATTGTGTTTATTACATAATCAATTTACATTCTAGCATAAGCTCTTATCTCAATAAAGATTGCTAGCAAAGAATTTATAAAAGTTTTGGGTTCAGAACCACACCTGATGTTCCTAATGACCTTATCAGGCACCAGTTTCTTCACTTAAAAAAATGATATATTTCTCTATTGTTTATTCATTCACTTTATAGATATAGGAAGGCATTTTTTTTTTTTTTTTTTGAGTTGGAGTCTCACTCTGTCGCCCAGACTGGAGTGCAGTGGCCGCTCCCGGCCACCGCAGCCTCGACCTGCTGGGCTCCGGCGATCCTTCCGCCTCAGCCTTCCAAGTAGCCGGAATCATAGGCGCGCGCTACCACGCCCGGCTGATTTTTTGATTTATTGTAGAGATGAGGTCTTGCCAAGTTGCCCTGGCGGGTCTCAAACCTGCGGGCTCAGTCAATCCACTCACCACAGCCTCCCAAAGGCAAGGGGTTTACAGGTCGAGCCACCGAGCCCAGCTGGAAGGCATTTTTTTATACCAGGTGTCATCAAGCATACACCAATCAATACAATATAATCCCTGCCTTGGAGAAGTTTTAATTAATTCTAATCTGAATACATCCTGGCAATAAACCACCCTGCTTATTATAAAGGAAAACAAACTAGTATATTTAAAGTCAGGGAGGGGTATGGCACCAGTGAGTTAAAACAGACATTTTATTTTAAGACTAAAAATTGTCTTCTGCTTAATCTTATGCATTAAAATGTTGACACTTTCAAGTATTTAAACTAAGAACACATACTAACCACTGGCTAAATTACTTGTAGCAGTCATGTAGCTTCTTATTGTGATGAGGATATTTTGATTTATTTTGTTCAGGAAGTTGGTACACAAAAATCCAGTAATGACTTATATTAAATATATGTAGATTTTAGAAGCTACTCAAATTGTTTAAAATATTTTTCCCTCTTCTCTTTATCTTGGATTATCATAAACAAGCATGCTTGATACATATATGCATGTATAGATATTTGTAGCCATCTGATTTATTAATATACAATGAAACTGTGTAGAATTACTACTAAAGGGACCAGAATATTCAAAGTCTATTTGTCCAAACCGACTATAAAATATAGTGCATATAATCAGCACATATTGATTATCACTTTCTTCAAACTAGAATCTTCTTAAGCCTAGGACTTATATTTGTGTTTGTAACTTCCATAGTGTCTAGCATGTTATTTATATAATGGTAACTCTTTGATTAATAGATGTTCTATAATATTACCAGTATTACTACTACTACTGATACTCTATAGTACTGATCACTTACAGGATGTCAAGATTTGTGCTAAATGACTTACATATATTAATTATTTCAAGTTTAAAAATACGTTTATGTCTAAGTCCCATTATTATCTTCATTATTCAGGTGAAGAACTTGACCGAAGCTCTAAAAGTGTTCAGCCAGGATGGTAAAATTGATTTGAAAATAATTGCAGAAGTATAATTCATTTAAGAGGCTACTTTCAGAAAATTCAGTTCTAACAACTTTCAATATCAATACCTCTGCTTGGTTTCCAATTTCAGAAAGTAAGATCTCATTGGCCTATCGTGGCTCAAGTACTCACCCTTATACCTATAATTGTGTCAAGAAAACTAAAATATTACAGGTTTTGCCTGTCCAGTATCCCTTCTGTCTTCTCTTGGTAACAGCATCTCAATTTTTTAATGAGTGATCAGCCTTTACAGCTTTTAGTTCATGACTTCAAGTTGCTAAGGTGGACATTTGCTGAATCAGTGCCAATCCCAGGAAACTTGCTGGAAATCTTAAAACAGGAGAGGTTTCTGTCAGCCAAGTCAGTTGGTAGCCACAGTTGTCAGTAAGAGGGAAGATGTTATCCAAGAACAAAGTTAACGCAGAATTGAAAAAACAAAACAAAACAGACTCTTCCCATTGCCAACTGAGCACATGGTTCTAGGTATGCCTGGACCTAAAATTGTAGCCAACCTGACTTTGAATTCTGCCATTAGCAATCAAAGATGGACGAGTGTAGTGACATGGGGACATACCGCCCATCATTAGGGAGTGTGGACAGCAGGCAGCCTCCAGGTGACAGCTCATTCATGGTCTGCTTCAGTTTCAAGGAGCTGCCTTACCAGAGGTCATGCCCTGCCCCAAACTGCCCAATTTAGATGGTCATGTAGAGTACAAGTATTTGCCATTTGGTCTCATTAGGGGCCATTTGGACAGGTGGTATTTATTCCAGAGCTCCCTACTCAACTGACCGACATATTATTTTATCACCTTCACTGTTCAGCTTTCCCTAGTCTCTTTCTCTTCCCTTTGCAAATGTTAATCTCTAATAAACCTCTTGCACTCCAAACTCTCAGCTGCCTCCAGAATACCCTCCACCCCCCAAAAAATAATGAGTAGATATTTGTTAAATACAATTCCATGTAGTCACAAAGAAGAATCTGGATATACTTTCAGGTTAAAAGCCAGCATAAAGATTTGCTGTTATGAATGAAAGAAGGATAGGAATAAGAAGACAACATAAACAAATAGAAATAGTTTTGTCAGACTAAATAGCACTTTAACAAAACCTTCCTGAAGATTTCATTATACTGTAAATAATCAAGGAGTGTCAAGGAACAAATTAATTTATAATTCCTCTATTCAAAAAATAATAGAATTTTATGTGAAATTTAGATATGGAAATGCAATCAAATTATTTGTTTTATAAGTTGATAATTTATTTTCTGAACTTAGATGTTTTAATGTGCAAATGAATGTAGGTTAAACTTGGTGATTGAAAGGATAGACTTTTAACAAGATTACTAATGAGGCATACATTATTAAACTGTGTTACAGTTTCTCATCATTTAGTTATTTTATTCCACTGTTTATCCTGGTTTAGAAACTTCAGCAAAAAATGAATGATAAGAGGAAATTTGGGACAAGATACCTGCCTCAGGAATTCTGCAACATATTCATGTGCTTCATTAAGATTTTAAAAGTAGTTTTTATAATAAATCAGTCTAGAGTCTATGGTTATGGTTCCTTTAATGCACTCAGAATTTCCTCCACATGCTTCCCCAAAGTCTAATCCCACAGTTTGAGAATCATGATAAAGATAAACTAAGAACTGATATATTAAGAGAGTGATCATGGCTACTTTATTTTTTATAATGCTTTTTAATAATTCTGCTTTCAAAATGTACTCAGGAGAACACATAGTATTATCTTAGGAGATAGCATAGATGCTGGGATTACTTTAAAATCAACCAAGACTTTTCTTCCTATTTCACAGGTCTTTTTAGACAGAAGAGGCTGTCTTTTCTTTCCTTTTTCCTTTTATTAAGTGACCTCTGTTCAAACATCTTATTAGCTTTGTGAATTATATTTCCAAAATATAGATGAGGTGTTCTTTTTTCCTTTTGTTCAGAAGGGCACAGTAGGTGTATTTTCTAAATTTAACAGTTTACGAGGAGTAACTAATAAACAGAAAGCTGGACTAAAAGTGAATAGTATTCAGACCAGAAAATATGTGTTGAAATATCGATTTGCTCCATTTTCTGTGAGCTCAACACATCATTATCAATATAGTCATTGGATTCTACGATATTTAAAGATGTGTTCTACTAGTTGTAGTGCTGGATCCTAGGCATCTTTTAATCATTTAAACAAGGACTCATTTTTGATGGTTGTCAAGATGAAAGTTAATGATTCCAGAGCACTCTAACATGCGAGCAAACCTGTTGTTACTTTCTTGGGTCGATAAAATAAGTACCCATGGGCTATGGGGGGAAATATTAAGATGCTAACAGTTATAGCTTTGTTTCATTGTTGAAAAACAAACTCACCCACCTTTGATATTTAAGATGTCCATAAAACATAAAATTACTTTAGACTCATGGAATTCCTAAGACAAATAGTTACTATCTCTACAGTATATTTCCTTCTGTCATAGTTTCTCATTATTTATTTGTTTCATTCCACTGTTTATCCTAGTTGGGAAAGAATAAAAGCTGATCCTTTTATATATTTTTTTATTTTAATTTCATACAAATTTATTGATGTTGGTGTTAATTTGTGAGTGATGATTTTCATAAGAAAAGGCCTTTATGTCTGCATTTATTGGTCTCATAGAAGTTGTAGTGTCAGTGTTAGTAAAGAAATGTAAAATCCTCACTCAAGTTCTTTAGAGAATAACAGTTTAATAGTTGACACCTTTACTCTCTTCTTCTGAACAGCATAATAAAGGCTTAAGGGGAAATATTCAATCCAAGTATTTTGGGATCTTCCTTTTCCTTGGAAAAAATGCCTTTTAAATAATTAAAGGATAAGGGTATAGAGCAGGGAAAAAGGATAATTTGAAATAAGTAGACTGTTGATATAAAAAAGCAATGCTCTTATGTTACTTTCATTTTCAAAATTTCAACAAACTTCCATAGGTGGGATTATAGTTAAATAATTGCATCTCTTTTATTGTGGGGAATGAAGCAGAAGTTTACATATGAGACCTCCCATTAATAAAATACAAGCAACAAGAGACTTTACCAGATTGAAGAGCGGAAGTTCAGTAGAATGTAAGGTACACGTGTGATGGGAATCTACAATGATATGGAGAGCATTTTGCTTCTCATGTAAAGTGAATTTGTTTGCTTTTTTTGTGTGATGCATTTCTCTCATTAATTATTTTAATGTCTACATTTAATTCTATATTCACAATACGTATGTAACTTAAATGATGTGTCTTTAATACAAACAACTGCTCTCTGGAACCTGCTAGAGACAAGTTCGAGTTCTAGAACACGCTGGTTTTCCTTGCTTTGACTGACTGGGTATTATTCTGGTTGTTCTTATAGTTCTGGCTATTCCTATATGGGCTTTCATCATCACCTTAAAAGTACATGTTCCACAAAGCTCCAACTCAGGTGTTTTTGAGCTACACAGTTTCTCTGGGAAATCTTTTTTCTTTCTTCTATAACTTAAAATAATGCTGCTCAATTTTACTCCTCTCAGTCTTTCTTCTGAGCCCCAGCTCATAAATTCAGCTTTTGTAATGTCTTTATGTGAAAGTCTTCAATCTCTCAAATTCAATCTGGAGGAGCTAAACTTATCTCCACCCCACCTCAAGCTCCACCCTCAAATCCTTTTCAACCATCTCATTTAATGGTATAAACATCCATCAAGATGTCTAAGGAAGAATACTAGTAGGAATAATTCTTCTCTCCTTTAAGGTCCAAATTAAATCTGTGAAGAATTTACATAAATTCAACCTTTTTGATTGGTTCTCAGATCTGCACCTCCTCCATCATAGTCATAGCCACTAGATGATGCAACTACCTCCTAATTAGCCTTCCTTAATTCAGTTCCCGTCTTCTTCTAGTACGTGCTCCATACTGCCAAATGTTTGGTCTAAATTTTTTTTTTAATTTGCTTCTTAGAACCTTTAAATGGCTGCTCTTTTCTTTTCCTTTATTTTTTTTTAACTTTAAAATCTTAGCTTGACATACAAGACCTTTTATGATCTGAGCCCTACCTGCACATTAAGCATCACATTCTTTTTTTTTTTTTTTAAATTAGAGTCTCACTCTGTCACCCAGGCTGGAGTGCAATGGCATGCTCACAGTCATTGCAGCCTTGACCTGCTGGACTTAGGCGATTCTTCCCCTTCAGCCTAAGCATCACATTCTTGTCACATCTTCCTAAACTTCTTCGCCTTGCAGAAATACAGATATACTCTAAGGCTGTGGTTCTGAAATTTTGTTCTCTCTCCTTTTTATTTTGGAACTCCCCTCCCCTAACCACCATTTTCAAATACCCCACTTCCCATCCATCCTTTCGCATCAGCTCATATCTGATCTGTCCCAGGGATTTTTCACTAATTTCCAGATGGAGTCTGGAGTCTCTGGCTATGAGTCACCAGAGCACACTGTGCCTACCTCTCTTCTAGTGCTTGCCCCCCTCTTTGATGCTTCAGGTGCTTGACTCCACTTGAGGATGTGAGCTCTATAGAAAAGGATTTTGTAGCTATTCTTGTCTGAATAGCCAACATCTAACATAGTGACTAATACTACTGATCATTTCATATGTACTACAATAAAGAAAGGCTCTTTTTATTTTTTAACTTTTTTTAAAATTAGAAAATATAGTTTATTTAAAAGGTAAATTTGAGAGAGAGTAAAAGAGGATTTTCACCTTCCCAAGGTAGGGGAGGGGGCCAAAGCTTAAGAAAACATGGCCTGGCCATAGCTCAAAGAGCATATGGCCACCCATAGCTTAGCAATCCAATGACCAGTAGGCTCTTTTTAACAGAAGACAGGCACATATCTCAAAGAGGCGATAAGGTATTTATTTAGAAAGAAACAAAATGAGATTTTAAAAAAATAAAAGTGCTTTAGGACAATAGATTTTGTTCTTATTCATGAAGTGAATGAATAACTTAGGTATGACAAGAGGACATGGGGAAAATGGTCTGGAATTGGGAGCTACTGACATACTGGAGGAGGAGGCAAAGAGGTTTCAGTTTAGAAAACATAGGTGGTCCCAAGAGAATGTCACTTGGTGAGTATAGGTTTCCCACTTGTTTTGATTCTGTTACCCTAAAACTATGTTAAATATGTGATTGATCTTTCCAGGTATGGTTCCAATTCCAACGAGTATTTTTCTTTATTTTAAATCAATATTTTTGGTCTATAAAAGGTGGTCAGTTTTGATTCTTTAAGTGACTTATGTATATATATATATGAACATATGTATGTTTATACACACATTCTATAACATTTATGTTTTCCATAGTCATTAGTAAAGAATATCATAAAGTATTGACAATTTTACTAATGACTTAATTGTAGATATGAGTTTCTAGAAGAAGAAATATGAAATAAAGCATTTATAAACACAAGACTCTTCTTGGATAACCTAGTCAGAGACAAATGATTATGCTTTTATTTTATTTATTTATTTATTTTTTGAGTTGGAGTCTCACTCTGTCGCCCAGACTGGAGTGAAGTGGCCGCTCCCGGCCACCGCAGCCTCGACCTGCTGGGCTCCAGTGATCCTTCCGCCTCAGCCTTCCAAGTAGCCGGAATTACAGGCACGCGCTACCACGCCCGGCTGATTTTTTTATTTATTGTAGAGATGAGGTCTCGCTGCCCAGGCGGGTCTCGAACCCGCGGGCTCAGGCAATCCACTCACCTCAGCCTCCCAAAGGCGCGGGATTACAGGCTGAGCCACCGAGCCCGGCTATGATTATGCTTTTAAAGATCTTCTTTAATCCATACATTATTTATATATTATTGAACACTCAAATCCATGACATTTGAAAAACATATTTTGTGGATTCGATAACATATAATTTTCATAGAAAAGAATTTTAAAATTGTTTATTCTATAATTTTGAGAGAAAATCACTTTAGTAGACATGTTGGACTTAAGTGTCAATTGATTTTGAATTGTGGGAATTTGTAAATATGACTATGAAGCTGTTATCTTGCTATATTTCAGAATAAAGACTCTAAAAGTTTTATTTTTATGAAACACTGTATTAAACTATTGAATTTCCTTTTTTAAACATTCAAATTGTGTTAGTGCATACCTATCTACTACTTGTCCCATTTCTCAAAGAACACATATTCAGTAAGAAAGAAGAAAACCACATCAAATGTTATGCTTTCTTAAAGGTCTCAGTGGATATAGTTGGCAAATCAAATTTTGCTCTTATATCTATAAAAAGAGACTGATCGTTAGTATTCGTGAATTGCTTCACTAGTTTGTATGTTGCTGTGACACCAAGTATGTAATGACTCCAAGTCTCAATTCATTGGCCATAATGTGGGAAAATACAGAAATGAATGGAAAGTGATTTCTCAAGCTAGTTTGTCAGGGCAGTTCCTTTTGGTATGATTTAGGAAACTACAGGCAGTAGAAAAGCCTCCCTTTTAAATGTCAAATACAAGATTCATTTCTGTACTGCTTTAATTCAAATGCCACAGTTCTGAGCTGAACCATCAATCTCAACAGAACTTTCCAAACTTTATGCATCAAAACTGCTGTCCTTTAAGAGAGAAATCCTGATTTCGGAAATACCCAATGCTTAATTTGCATGATAGTTTACAAATGCATCCATCAAGCAGCAGGATACTTTTTGTGTATATTTGGTCACTTGGGGGCGGGGTTCAAGAATAGTCTAATCTAACCATGAGAGTGGTTAATCAAAGAGCACTTTTTTCTAGAACTGAAAAATCATTCTGTGTTTAGGAACTTCTCTCCTCTGACTCTTTCTTATTTATTTTCCTCCCTCCTGTTTCTCTTCTTCCTCTCCATAAAGCCATTTACATTTGTCAAGGTAGTGACCAAGGTTTACTTTTTTCACTTTAACCGCCTGCCTGAAGTTCACTGTAGAGCCTAAAGGGCATGTAAGACTAGTTAACGTGTGTACAGCAAAGCAAAGCTCTTCACTTCCAACCCACAGGGAACAGGAAATAATTTCACGAGAAAGATGAATAATTGAAGAAAAGAAGAAAGACAACTAACAAGTACATAAAGAACTGAATAATGTGCAGAAATTTCATGTGATCAACTAATTCAAGTTAACTGTGGAAGTGTTTTACAGTGTTCTGAAAGCATACACCTACAAAGTAACCCTCAGCCTACACACTAAATCATTCAGTAACAGAGCAGAATATATGGCTCAGGTCTACTGTGTACAGCTGAGAAGATACATTGTGACTGCAGAGAACTAGGAAAATAGCTAAAAGTTTAGAACTCAATGGATAAGTGCCATTGAAACAAAGACCTTTGGGAGCGTGGATTCTCTTCCTAAGTGAGGGAGTCTTAAAAAACAAAAAGAGAGAAAAGGAAGGAAGGAAGGAAGAGAGAGGAAGGAAAGAGGAAAGGCAGGAAAGAAGAAGGAAAGAAAGATCTATGCCGAAAAACTTTTCTTTGGCATATATATGTGTAGCAAAAAAAAAAGTTACATAAACATAGGTATATAAAAAAGCTACTTAAATGGGAAATATTAAATTTGAAAAAACAGTGTGTTTTAGTCTTCAGGTTCATTATATCAAATAATTATTTACAGGATAATGATTACATCTCCATTTTCATAAAACTCAGGGAGGACATTAAGGAAACTGTTACAAATAAGTATTACAAAAAAAATTCAACAAATATTCAGAAATCCGCTTTCCCTGACTATTACTCAGCAGAGGGGAAATATTGTTTTTAGTAAGTGTGTGGAAGTATATATAACATGCATCTGACATGTAAACAAGCGTTTCCTCTTCAGTGTCATTCTTTTCCTGACAATATACAATGTGAATTTCACCACTGGGGCACTGAAGTGTTGGTATAGCACTAGGGGTGGAGAACTGGAAGAATTATTTTGCACTGGAGCTGCTAGGAAAATGTTGGGCACCAAAGTGGCTTTGGATGGGGCCTGGGGAAAGGGTTTGCTAAGGAGGGCATAAGGTAAGTGAATTACACAGAGCTCAAGAGAAATTCATGGACATTCAAATCTGAAGACTCTGGGAATGGAGAAGCTCTGGCACAACAAGGATGGCTCCACCCATTAGACTCTAAGCTTTATGAGAACAGAAACCTGCCGACCTTTCCGGATCACCTGAGATACCACCTCACATACAGCAGACATACAACAAACACGTGCTTGTTGAATTAAGTAATGAAGTCATCAGTGCTGACTTCTTCAAGTCTATTCAGGAGAACATATTGGATCTGTTTCTATCACTTTTAGAAATAAATATGTAATAGTGCTTCCTTCTTAATTTTAAACTGAGATTATGTTGACTAGGAGATGTATTTGTAGTACCTGTTAGTAGAATCTGATGAGAAGGAAGTGCTATCAAAGAATATCTGAAGAAGATACAAAGTTTGATACATCACTCTTTGTGTAAGAAATAAGCAGAGGCAAATACTTTTAAATAGTGAAAGTATGAGTACATGTGGTGTTCCCACAGTTAAGGACAAATAACATTAAATAGTAACAAAAACTTGGTAATAGGCTTCATGGACTTGCTGAAACTGCAGCAGAACTCCTGATGTGGGTGAAGATATCATTTCTATTTCAGTAAAAATATAAGAACATTATCAGTGGAAGGACACCCTTATAAATTCAGGACGCCAAGAAAGACATTCATGATAACTGATATATTTTTTGGAGTCAAGATCTGGCTTGATCAAGGGTCTTTATAGGTCAGCTTTAGGATGGAGACATTTGATTTTTTAAAAATTATCTTAGCATAATCATTTGTGTATATATCTTTCATGTGTATTTTCCAACAGAAGTTGGTGGAAGTGCCACACTTTTGAATATTAAAATTTTTGGTAGCACATTTGAAGAGGTTAATTTAAAACAATACTATACAGGTCAGTAATAACTAAAGTTCAATCACTATTATAGAGTAAAAATGTCTTATGGTAACTTTAAAAGTAAATAAACAATTTACTTGTTTTTCATAAATACTTTGTTACTTTTGAGTAGAACTTCTGGCTGTGTTCTTTCCACTTTTTAATATATTCAAGTGGACAACTTCCTGCATCAATTCACAATCTTTTTGTCTTCTATTATTACTGTTGATGTTCAACTATAACCTTTACGTTTTAGTCTCTACCACAAGTATTCTTAATAATAACAGTACACACATTCATTGTAATAGAAACCCATTTTACAATTTGCTCAAAACGTGGCCTACCTCTGAATTTGGCAATTCCGGTTCTATATATATTAGCTGATGCAAACGGAAATCACTAACCATCATTTTTAGGGGCTTCCAAGTCTCTGAAGGCAGGGTTAATATGTCTTATCTTTTCCAGTCTCTGTTAATGCAGCTGACAAGATTGCACTGTAAACAAAAGCTGCAAATGAAACCACACTGTATATTGGCTCTACCACTGAGTACATTTGTTTGCATTGACACTCTAGATTGCAATCACTTATAGGAGAGATATATAACTTGCTTTGTTTTGTTATACTGGCATAGAAATTTAGGCCGCAAGGAACTGAGGAATTTTCATATCGTATCTCAGATTAGAAACACCAGTTTTTGAGTCTTATTCTTTTTGCTAGATCGACTAGCACTTTAGGGTACAGAATGCACAATATATTTAATTTCTCTGTGTAACTAGTCAGCACTGAACACCGTTCTGACCAATGGTAAGTGTTGAATGAATATCTGCTGAATGTAATGAGTATCTTAGCTGTCTTCAATAAGAATTAAAGCAAAAGCAGTAAGAAAACAATATGGAAGTGTAAATTCTTCCCAATTTTCATTGTTTAGGGATTACTTACCACATTTCTTGTTGCTTTATACTTCCGATGTCTAACTCATTTCTCTGCTCATTAGCACGTCCACCACACCAGAAGGTAGACTAGAGTTAGTAAAGTGATTATAAGGTATAATTTGCAAACTAGCCATACTGGGTTGGTGAGCATGTAGTTTGCAATTCTTGAGGAACAGGAGACTTTGGGATTACCTTTGAATTTTTACTATTATGCACCCCCGCTACTGATGGAACATATACAATCAAGAATATGGGCGGGGTCTACAAGTCTTTGGAATAAAAATCAGCATCCACAGCCCATCCATCCACCTGAGCTGTGATAGGTACTGGCACATCAGAGAAAATAGATTCAGAAGAGTTTGGCAGGCTTCAAAGGTCTTGAAGAACAATTTGTAATCTGATTGGCAAGCAGTTTAATAAAGCAAAAGTGGAGTTATGTGTGTGTTCTCAGTGATACTACAGCAGAATCCCAGTGTCAGCACTTTGTACAGCTGCAGTCTCTTAATTGTGCTAGCAGGAGGACAACCCGAGGGTCATTACCATAATTTAAATGGGGAGAAATGCTTAGATAAGGACCCTGACATCAGCAAAAGAGGAAGGAGTGGAATTTGGAATGAGAGGGTCACCTAGTGAATTTGTTTATATGCCAGACTGATGGTAGGGATCTCGGGGAAGCAGGTTGATGAGAGGAGAAGTCAAGGAGAGACCAAGTTCTTATGGCTCCAATCTAAAAACAGTTGCTGTTGGATAAAATCAGGGAAACAAAAGGACAGAATTTAAGACCTGAAGGGAGCTGCGGAGTCATCAAGTTCCAGGGTTTCTCAGAGTCGGCTGAGCATGAGAAGCAACCGAGGAGCTGTATTAAACATAGATCCTTGGGCTCAGTTCTAATTCTTAACGTGGTGTGCCTGAATAACGACAAGAGGTATCTGTATCTGCCACCTGTGTATACTTACATATCTGTATATCGATCTAGCCACCTAAATTTATTTGTCTTTATCATCTATTTATAATCTATCATTTATCTACCAATTATTTATCTAAATATTTCTTAAAGCGCTCCTAGAAAATCTGATGTATTGCCAGCTTTGGGAATCATTGATTAATCTTATTTTGCATGTTAATTATACAATAACTAAGATCCATAAAGATTTGCTATAGTCAAAATATTTACAGAGCTACGGCAAGGAGATCTAAGTTTCCTGATCCTCGGTTCAACATCCCTTTTTCTATTCCATGAATCAAAAAAAAGATAAGGTGGTGGGGGAAAAGAAGATTAAATAAGAATAAAGTGAAATTTGGGAACAAAGCCAATTAAAAAGTCTTTTTTTTTAGTACGATTTTCATCCGAAAGATTAACTTTTAAAAATGTTTTGATTTCAAAGATATCCAGTGCACAGAATACAAAATCATATGTGAGGGAAACTGAATTTTTACTCAGATCTCACAAAGTGGCATGTACTTTAGTGAATTCATCATAGGCCAAGACCTAAATTGCAGCTTTGCAGAGTCAGAAACAAAGTTTTTTTGGGTACCTCAGGCATAAGTGACCAGATATATAATAAATGAAAGTCGTAAAAGACACAAGTATAAGCCAAGATCTTAATTTATCCATTTAAAATGAAAAAGATATAAAAAGAACTGACTAGTAGATAATGTTTGCTTAAACAGTATATTCTCTTCTGGTAATCAATCACATTGGGTTACCATAAGCAGGAGGTTATAGGTGGGTGTATACTCCAAAGAGAAAATTATATAACTCTATCAGTGTCACTAGGCTAAGTTCCCAGAAGTCTTCACCTTGACTCAGTGTTGTTGACTAAGTGGATGGGACAATTTCTGCAAGTTTCTTAGGACACTACTGGACAGGAATGGTGAAGAAGAGAACTATACTCTCTATTATTTTTCTCTTCTTGTAACTTTTTAATTTCAGCTTTTTTCTTTCATGTTTTCAAGATTCATCTAATGTTGCAACATGTTTTAGTATTTCATTCTTTGTATTGCCAAATAGTATTCCTTTGTATGGATATACTACATTTGTTTATCCCCTCACCAGTTGATGGATATTTGTATTGTTTCTACTTTCTGGATATTATAAACAATGCTGCCATAAACAGTCATATATTAGTCTTTGCATAGATGTATTTTTTCATCATTTTTGTTACATAGCTAACAGCAGAATTGCTAGATCATGTGCTAACACTATTTTAACATCTTTAGAAACTCTAAACTATTTTCTAAAGTGAATGCACCATTTTCCATTCCCAGTAGCAATTGTATAAAGGTTATAATTTCTCAACATCCTTGCCAACACAGTTTACTCTTTTTTTGTTTATAGCTATCATAGTGGGCATGAAGTGGTATCTCACTATAGCTTTGGTTTGCATTTCCCCAATGATTAATAATGTTAATCATATTTTCATGTGCTTATTGGACATTTATGTCTTCTTTAAATAAATGTCTATTCTGATGGGCCTGGTGGCTCATGACTATAATCACAACACTTTGCGAGGCTGCACACAAGGATTGCTTGAGACCATGAGGTCAAGAGCAGCTTGGGTAACATAACGAGACCTCGTCCCTAGGAAAAAAAAGAAAAAGAAAAAGAAAAAAAGTTACCAGTGGCTGAGGCAGAAGGATCACCTGAGCCCTGGAGGTTGAGGCTGTAGTGAACCGTTGTGCTGCTGCGCTCCAGTCTGGATGGCAGAGAGAGACGCACTCAAAAATACATACATACATACATACATAAATGTCTATTCTAATTGTTTTTCCAGTTTTAAAATGGTTTCATGTCTTTTTGCTAAGTGAACAGATTTTATATATTTTGGATATATATTCTTTATTGTATAAATGGTTGCAAATATTTTCTCCCTATCTGTAGCTGACACTTTAAGTTTCTTTATTTTGATCTTTGCAGCACAAAAGATTTAAATTTTAATAAAGTCCAAGTAACGTTTTTTAATTGTTCATATTTTGGTGTCCTATCTAACCCTAAGTCATAAGGTTTAAGCTCCGATCTTGATTCATTTAGACTTAAATGTTTGTATGGTGTGATTTAGGGATCAGAGTTTATCTTTGCATATGAATATCAAGTTTGTCCCAGCACTGTTTGTTGAAGACTATCTTTTTCCATTAAATAATCTTAGCACCTTGTGGAAAATTAATTGACCATAAGTGTAAGGGTTTATTTCCGGAATCTCAATTCTATTCTATTAATATTTATTTCCATTCCTATGTCAATGCCACATTGCCTTGATTGCTATAACTTTGAAGTAGGTTTTGAATTGGGAAGGCTGAGTTCACTAAT
This sequence comes from Cephalopachus bancanus, assembly GCA_027257055.1. Lineage (NCBI taxonomy): Eukaryota > Metazoa > Chordata > Mammalia > Primates > Tarsiidae > Cephalopachus > Cephalopachus bancanus. Next base: position 6,785,780 of record JAPVLO010000013.1, on the reverse strand, counting down.
TTTGTTATTCTTTTCCAAGATTGTTCAGGCTACTTTGAGTCCTTCGAATATCTATTGAATTTTAGAATCAACTTTTCAATTTGTGCAAAAGAAGCAACTATTGGTGGAATTGTGTTGAATCTGTAATTTGGGGAGTATTGTTATCACAACGATATTAAGTTTTCCATTCTGTGAACACAGGACGTCTTTCCATTTTTATTTAGATTTTTCTTAGTTTCTTTTAACAATGTTTTGTGATTTCCAGCATACACGTCTTTAACTAAATTCTAAGCATTTTTTATGTTATTATGAATGGATTTTCCTCCTTTCTCATATAAAGGTCTCTTATTTCTGTTTCTTTCCTAATGGCCCTGACTAGAACCTTCAGTCCAATATTGAATAAAAATGGTGAGAGGGGACTTCCCTGTCCTGTTGTGAACCTTAGGAGAAATAAATGTCTTATACATAGTATTTCTTTTAACCTTCATATAAGCAATATGAAGAAATTGCTGCTAGTATTTCTATTTTACATGTTAGAAAACTGTCATAAAAGTAAGTGGTCAAGTCAGAATTTAAATAAAACAATCCGATATGATATAAGAATTTGCTTTAATTGTCTTAGCCCACAATCTACCAAAACAATGGTGACTGCTGTTTGAAGTTAAATGCCTTTTAAACCTTCCCTTTGATGGGGGCAGGTCTCTAAGGTAACTGGGGGTGGTCTGCTTCATGTCATCATGGAGGGGGAAGGTAAGGACAGGTACTGGTTTCAAGATGATGGACAGCAGGCAGATGGGAGTGCTAGTCACATGACTTGCTATGTTGTTGGGGTGTGTGTCATGAAGGTCACTCGTGCTAAATGCTGAAAGAAGTTTCTGTTAAGACTTGATCAATATGATAATAGCCAAAGCTACAATTCAAGCAAAACTGTAAAGATCAAGTTCAATGAGCGAACAAACATCATTTAATTAAGAGATTTTGCTCTGTAAACAAAAACTTTCAATATCTTAACATTTTCCTAGTGTCAACTGAAGATTCAGAGGATAGACTGGGTAATTCATGTGTCTCATGCTAACCATTGGTATGATTGAAATAATAAATTGAAATTGTTTCATGGATACACTATTATTCATCTTTAAAATATATCTGGGCCGGGCATGGTGACTCATGCCTGTAATCCCAGCAATTTGGGAGGCTGAGGCAAGAGGATTACCTGGACCCACAAGTTCGAGACCAGTCTGGACAACTTGGCAAGACCTCATCTCTACAATAAATCCAAAATTAACTGGGCATGGTGGCACACGCCTGTAGTTCAGCTACTTGGAAGACTGAGTCAGAAGGATTGCCTGAGCCCAGCAGATCGAGGCTGCCGTGGCTGTGAGCATGCCACTGCACTCTAGCCTGGGTGACAGAGTGAGACTCCAACTCAAAATATTAGGAAAGACATGGGAGCTGCAATTTTCCTTCTTTTTTAGTAGAAAACAACTGGATATTGTGATTGCCCTTCTTAAACTTTACTTGCCCCTTTGAACTAAGACTGAGAAAAATAAATACACAAATAAATTCAAATTAATAACTAAATTTCAAGGCATGTGAAAAATTTTACAGATAACTTAGATTTTCTTAAAATAATTTTTAATAAGCCGGGCTCGGTAGCTCAGCCTGTAATCCTGCGCTTTGGGAGGCTGAGGTGAGTGGATTGCCAGAGCCCGTGGGTTCGAGACCCGCCTGGGCAACTTGGCGAGACCTCATCTCTACAATAAATCAAAAAATTAGCCAGGCATGGTAGCGCACGCCTGTAGTTCCAGCTACTTGGAAGGCTGAGGCGGAAGGATCGCGGGAGCCCAGCGGGTCGAGGCTGCGGTGGCCGGGAGCATGCTGCCGCACTCGTTTGGGTGACAAGAGTGAGACGCCAACTAAAAAATAAATAAATAAATAAATAAATAATCCTTTTATCCTTATTGTGGTCTCTGGGCAATATCTGGGACTCTTGATAAAGAAAAAATATCACATTAAAAAGCAAATTAAAGTAAATTGGTAATGTAGAAGATGCCAAGAACAAAAGAGTTAATTCTTCTGTTTTCCATCTCTAAAAGGCAGACTAATCAGTTGTAATTAAGAGGCAAAGTAGCAGCCTAATAAACAGCACTTGTCACCAGTTGTCATCTTAGTGATCAATTCACACCTCCATCCCAGTGACAGGACCCTTCAAGTACTCTAATAATCTGACTCCTTGGAACAATGGAGGATTAGGAAATGGATAATGGATTGTTAAGACTCTAATGAAGTAGGGAGTAAGGAGATGAAACATCTCAGCTGGGGAGGTGGGGCAGATGGGGGGTGGGCAAAGGCTGCAAGAGTCAATTTTAATTAAGGTTTTGGTTCACCTGGTTTGTTATTTTTGGGTAAGCAAAGTTCATTTAAGAAATCCAAGACTTACCTTCACATAGAGTTTTCTGCCTTTCTCCCTTCTTCCTTTTCTGACATTCATTAAAAAAACCTCTTTCTGGTCAATCCCTACACCAAGTTTTTTTCCCCTTAGATAAATTACATGGAGAAGTGCACTGTCTTTATTTTAACTTATCTCATTTGTTTTCTGAATATTTGTTTTCTTCCAATCATTTAAATAAAAAATCATAAGGAAATACAGAGTTAAATGACAAGCTTTCTTTTTTACCACTTGACTTAGTTTTGTGTATGACCATTAAGAAATAATAAGCAGTCGTATTTTGTACATCATATCATTTGCAACAGGACCTTATGTAAGTAGAAAAAAATACAAGCAATTTTCACATGTTTTATAGGCTCAGTCAAAGCACTGTTAAATTCTTATGCAGTATTTGCTAGTTTGTAAAGGCTATCCTTTTAATGACCATTGTAAATGCACTCTTTAATGTTTCAAGCAATTTGTTTTCTAACACTGGCAAGTTAAAAAATAAATTCATGAGGCAGGAGCTTAGTGTCTCCTGCAAGATACACAAAAAACTATGTGGGTCACTTCTATCATTTTTCCTTGCTAATGTGGTGGGATGTGTTATTGTTATATCAGGCTACAAGGAATGAGAACAATAATCCAGTCTAATCCTTTGCTTTGGGGCTGTATCACATCAACATGGTCCTAGGCCAGGGAAACTCTATTTTGTTTTAAAAATTAATGTCATCAGCTCCTTTTTGGTTACACAGTCCAGTAGTCAGTAATTCTCTACCTTTCCTTAATTTGAAAGTGGGGTTTATTCATATGTATATAGTTATTATTATTACTTCATATGTCATTATTTCAACATAATATAGTAGTTGTCTGATTGGATCTAAACCACTGCACTGCAAATTTAAGCTCATTACATTTCTTTGATTTCAGGATTTCTTTGTTGTTATTACCCTAAACAGAAACACTTTCCAACATAGCCCTCCTTTTAAAAATTTTGCAATATAAAATTATGTAGCCAGAGACATAACAGTTTATGAGAGATTTTAGACCTCTAAGAGTTTGTTAATCTCACAATATTTGGGAGTAAGGATGCTAATATTTGTCTTTTTCCTTAGAAAGTCCATCTTTATTATCAAAATAGAGATTCAAATATGTAACTAGGGGTGATGCCTTATTTTTCTGACTCAGTGTCTCACTGAAGTGACTTTGAAATAGATTGAAGGTAGAGGTTGATAGATTCTAGTATTTCAGTTGTTTTTAAGTTTGAATCAAATTTGAAAAAAAATTAAAAGCATTAAGAGCATTGCAATTTACAATTCAGAAATCAAAAGTCATTAATTTCCATTATTCTCAAAAATGTCAGTTTATCCAGTGGGCTGTGACAGAATTTGTGTATCCATTATCTAGCCCATTAGGACTAATGAGACCTCATTTTTTTTCCTCTAAAATCAAACCCAAGGGCCAAGTGGTAATGTTTTGAAGAGATTTTCTCTCCAATTTGGTTGTTTAAAAATTCTGTGTGGAGTAAGAATATTTCCCACCACCCAAGCACCCCCTTTGTTCTTTTCTCCAGAGCCCTGCTTAAGGAGCACCATACATGGATAATATTAAAAGAACAAGGTCAACATTTCACCTGCTTTTATTTATTTATTTTCCCTTTGTGCTCAACAGATTGTTGTCCTTACAATGGCACACTTGAGGAACACGAGCCTGGCTTCCTCTTAAGATGTCTTGTTGTGAGATATTAGAATAGCAAAAGGCTAATCTATGCATCCACTGGGCGGGGAGGAGGGGGTGCCATTTCAGCCCACATTTCACACCACAGTCATCAATTCATTGGCTTAAAAAAGAGAGAGAGCAAAAGAAAGAAGCCTACTCTTCTCTTGTCCAGCTGCAGTGGGCAGGAGCTGGAACATATGCCTGTCTAAAAGAGGACAGGCCAGGGAGGCTTCTCAGGAGAAGACACACAAAGAAAGCCAATCTTCACCACAAAGCGTGGGATGACTTAAACACTCTATTGTATTAAATATGAATGAGTCCTCATTGTGGCACGCAGTGTGTGGGGACCCATGGTGTCCTCCCATTAGCCACATGATTAACCAGATTACACGGGAAGCTGCTAAGGTAAATAAGGCCAGCCTTCTGTCACTTCCTCCCCCAGGCCTGGCCAACAAGGGGCAGAAGAGCTGGCCCCTTTGTAGTCAACTGGGTGGAAAGAAGAAATAACCATGAATGTCATGCTTGGTAATTAAAAAGAGAGAGAGAGAGAGAGAGACAGAGAGAGAGAGAAAAGAAGTTTGTCTCCGGGGACTATCTATGAGAAACAGTGTGAAAACATCTTTCTGATCAGCTAACATGTCAGTATTGTTCCTTTTGACCAGATAGGGCTAATCTTGCCCTCCCCTAAACAGGGTCCTGTATTCCCTTTTGTGATCCAGGAGACAAAAAACCCACAAAACATGAATTAAAGCTGCCTGATTCTGCTCGTTAGGGGTGAGAGTGGATCATTCTGTGCCTACAAATCTGCCTGCCTGTTAACGCGCTTCCCTCTTGCTCTGCATGCGAGTCACTCCCCTGCGCTTTTGCGCTCCTGCTCCTGCTTGTTGAATGGATAATGCCCATGGTTAATTGGTTTATGGAAATTGCTCCAAAGTTACAATTCCACTAGCAGCTTGGGCTTGCAGAAAATGCAAAGAAATGGGAACCACTTCAAATGGTACCAATGAGGGAAGTATATGTTATATGAATTCTGACTTGGGAATTCAGATATCTGATGTGTAAAATGCCTTGTCAAATATGCTTTATTATTGGCATAATGTAAAAGTAAAAAACTTTTCATGTGCCTTATATTAAGGTGGTCTTAAGTCTTTGGAGACTAGTACTTATTTAAAGACAAATAAAAACCTGGATTTCTGTCAGTGGAGGGGGAAAAAAAAGAGTTTTAAAGTCCAAAAAATTCCATAGTCACTGAGAAATGAAATATTTTCATAAAAAGCAAACTGATTTAAAAATGAAGAAAATTTATTTTGGTAAACTTTAGAAATTTAAATTTAAATCATATTTTAAATAAGTAGAAAAGCTAAGTATTTTGCCATAATAAGCATAAATACACAGGCAAAACTTTTCAAACAGCCTTGTGAGGTGTAACCATTAATTTTTAATATATTTTTGTCTATCTAAGAGTTATTCTATTACTGAAGATATGAAAACATTAGCGAGATTTTTTTCCCTAAGTTTGTTTACTGCATTGACTCATCTCTAAGTTTATACCAACTACACAAGATAGATAAGCCCTTGTAACATAAAAAACAAACACTGGTTTCCAAGCTCCCTTTGAGAGTCTTGTAGAATATACTTATAACTTGAAGAACTCTTTAAAGTAATTTTAATATATGTATTAAATATATATACTGATCTTAATTATAACATATAATCAATTTTATCTTCTACCATGTGTATTTCCTTAACTATAAAATTATGATGTAGAGAGAAAGTTGTCCCAAATGATGACAGCAAAATTCTACTTGGAGAAAAAATTTCTAAAGTTATAACAATTCAGGCACACATCAAATAAGCAAGATATGAAAGAAATTCACCAATTAAACAAAGAAACTGAGTTTCTATTATGAATTGAATAATTCATTGATTCAAGAAATTTCTGTTATGGGTTTGTTTGTTTGATCACGAAATATAAATTCTGTTTTAAGAAGGGTCTCAGTCTAAGGACTGGAACCGCAATACATAAGAGATTTTTCTGGATTATTTAAGGTTTAACTTCTATTCTTGAAAAATCATTATTTAACTATTTTTGATAGATACTTTTGTAAACTATCTAATGATTCATTTTCCTTGTGAAAGCAAAACAAGCATAATTTAGATTGCTTTTGGTTCAAGAACATTCTGAATGTCAACCATTATAGTGATCTCTGAATAGATCTAGACCTAAAGGATTTGAATTCCCCTTGCTCCCCACCAATTTACCCAGACTCCCCCTTCCATACCAAAGAGTATCTCTTTAACAGTATGATTTCACTGGAAGCAGGGGTCTGAACTGGTGATGGCTGTAGTCATGAACTCTAAGTGATTATCTCTCCCCTTCTAAAATACACATTGTGGAGCTCTGATTTTGCTATCATTCTTCTTTATTTTCCTTTTTCTCATCTGTTTCCCCTTATGTTGATCAACTCTAATCTTTAAAAAATTTTCACATTAACTGTTATTTTATGGATGGTACCTGAACCACTTTTTTAGCTAGTTAGTGAACCAACTAATCCCAACTGTGACATTAAAGTTTTTGTGATTCTTGCCTGTTTTCCACATATATGAAGCTACTCAGTGGTCTCTGTTTCTTCTATCAATTCTGGCTTGAAAAATAATCTGAAATTTGAAGAATTCTGAAATGTGGGTTGCCAGAAAGAGAAGACTTTTTCAGATTGAGGGGAAAAACTAGACTATCAAATGGCTCAGCTTGTTGTCAGTGAATTTCTAAAAATTTGAGATGCTTGGTTGCCTCAGCTTTTGCCTTTGAGTTCCATTGTTCCCGGAAAGCAACTTAAATGATAAATGATTCTAGTTATCATTTCTCTATCACTATATGAGAAAGATGTAAAAATTCCTTTTTCCTGGTTTGTGCAGAGTTATTTTGAATAAGGTTTGAATAATGAATGAGATGTTTTCAATCTCAAATTTCATATGTTCCTTTGGATATGCAGAAATAAAAAAATTGAAATGATAAACTATGATATTCCTATATGTTGTTCATATTTAATATACTTTTTGATTTCCAGTTATATCACCAATGGCATAAAAATTCATGCGTTATTAAAACATTTGTCAGTCCTTATGGAACCTTTCATTCTCTAAGATTCTGAACACTTGTTTTATTATTTATGGCTAGGATTCAAGTCATTTATCAGGTAGGGAATATGGCATTAAAATTACCTTAATTTCCTTTAATAAACAATGGCAAACAAGTTTTCATTAAGCAAATTATGTTAAAGACATGAAGTTACATATAATAAATTTAGCTTTTTGGATTATTTTGCCTCAATTCTGCAAGGCTATTCTATGCAGACTGATAAACTACATTTTCACTGGAGAACATGAAAATTGAGTATTTAAATGTAGGTATCTTTTCAGATGGTTAATGCAGAAGAACCCTATTAGAAACTTGATTTCCAAAGATTAGAATAATGGTGCTTCTTAGACTTCACACACCACTGTAAAAGATGAACAGTTAGTTTCTCACTATGTTCATGAGAAATTGGTGTAAAATTCAAGCAACCAAATTTCTTGCAATAATCATTTCTTCTTTCTTTATAGTAGTTTTAAATTCAGTGTATATTTTTCCAGTTCTGTGATAGGTAAAAATCTTTACATAGGATAATAAAGGAATTTAATAGAAAAATTAAAAGGTTTACGCCAAGTTGTAGTGACAGAATAGTCAATTTTTCAGGAGAATTTTAGTTTAATAACTTCAGTTGTTTAGGTTTACTTAAACAAGTCAGACTTGTTTTATTGATTCGATTTTAATATTTAAATTAAAGGATGAAAGATTTAAGTATACAAATTACTTTCATGGAGTATAACTCAATATTTTATCTTTGAAAGGCTTTGGTACTAGCTCACACACTGATATCAGGAAGTAACTGGCCATAACTTGAGGACACTTTTACTACAGTTAGCTTTATTTCATTATCTCTCCACAACCATTATTTGTCCCTAGGATTATAACATTTCAAGCTATTAAACTACAATAGCTGCATCATGTTAACAGAAATCAAAACAAAATAAAAATACCCAGATTTCAAACTAATAGCTATTTTTATATGTATGCTTTAAAATGAAAAAAAAAAACCAAACTTCTGCCTCTCCATGACAAATTGAATACACAATCTTATATATTTTTATTATAAATAGATAAAATATTATATTCTACTTCTTTTTATGTAATATAAATAACAATTCTACATGTTGTTTCACAGACTTTTAATTAACGTTTTAGGCTTCACTGGATATTCTAATTCAGATATGTTATTTTCCTGCTTTCCTATGGTTCAAATTGAGTTTATTTCCAATTTTCCGTTTCCAATATTCCAATAATCCTATGTAAATATTTATCTTATAAAAATAACATTTTCTTTCTGAGGAGTTATTTTTCTAGAAAATTCTCAGAGAAATAATGGCAGTGTATTTAGAAGCATCTCATTCTTGTAGTTCCTGGCTAATTTTTCTTGATTTATTGTAGAGATGAGGTCTCGCCAAGTTGCTGAGGCGGGTCTTGAACCCCTGGCCTCAGGCAATCATGTTGCCTCAGCCATCCAATGTGCTGAAATTAGAGGTGTGAGCCATTGTACCCAAGTTGATTTTTTTTGTTTAATTCTTTACTGATTTTTTTCCATTCTCTTCCAGGTTTCTATAAACTTCATCACTCAAAGAGAGCCTAAAAGTAAAAAATTAAAAACTGCACTGTCTTTATCAGTAACTTTGGCTACTTCTTCAAGGCCATTTTGAACTTTATTTTGTTCAACACTTTGAACTTTATTTTGTTCAACATTTTCTTGTTATCTTAGTCATTTAAAAATATAAAATACTACCAGTCCTGGGACAGAATTCTCCAGAACATATTTTTCAATATTTCTTTTTCTCTAAAATTTTTATCTAACTACAGTTTCTGAATGACCTTCAAAAGAGCTATGCTGTGATGATATTAAATATACAGTATCCATAGTTCTATAGTTCTTGAAATAGGTATGAAAGCACAATTTTAAACTTGGTTATCCAATGAGTATGAAAGTAAAATAGCATTCAACTCAAAGTAAAACCACATGGATGTTTTATTAATGGGTATTTTAAGAATACATAACTTTTTTGTGCATTCATGGATCCATCTTTCTAAAGAACTTAGAAGCATAGGTTGTTATTTGGATTGGGATCAATATATGGCAAAAACAGAACAATGGCAGCTGCAGTAATGTCAGGCGCATTTCACTATTTACACTTTAAGAACTAAAAAAGTAGTTTATATTTGATATATATGTGCATTGTTACAGTTATGCATCCCAATACTTCCATGACATAGTCACTATCACTTTCCCATTTCACAAAAAATTAAAAACAATCTGAGGAAGATGAGAACTTTTGCCCAAGGTCACATAGCAAGCGGTGGACCTAGGACACAGACCCAGATCCCATTTAGCTTAGAGACACAAATGCTTAAATGTTATCATACACCAGTCATGTAATAACCTAATCTCTCATCAGTGGTGAAATAAGTTTTGTCTTCAAGATTCTGCTTCAGGCTATAGTGGAAAAGTCTGTGACAGACCAGTGCTCCCATCAGGAGAACTATAGAGGATAGACAGCATGCAAAAATCATTTGTTAGAAGGTCTTAAGCAGTTGAAAAACAGGACTTAATGGAACAAGATCCCAGATAGACCAATGTTCTGCATGATACTTACCACTAAGGAATATTTTCTACTTGCCAGCATGGGGTCCAGGGAGAGGAAAGGCTGAGAAGTTAGACAAAGGGTGACTGTTTGAGAGACAACACACTTTGGGAACACTTAAGAGCAGTTGTAAAAGTTTGAAGCTGCCAAGGTACTCAACGTGAAGCATCATAACTTCTGAGAGAAAAGAGCTACAGAGAAGAACAGCATTTCCAGAATCTATAATTTGTTTAAGAAGTTAAACAGAAACCAGGCCCTAAAATAAACAAACTATCAAGGTGAAGATTTTGTTTTGTTATTTTCAAAATGTTGCCTACAATAGATATCTATTTATTTTTTCTATTGAGAAATTTTAAAAAATCATGCTTTCCAATAATTCCAAGCCATTATATTTATTCTAGTTTCAAATAATCATACAGGGTCTGACAATTAAGTTCACAAACTCATCCTAGAAAAAGTGCTACATACCTCATTGCTGAATATCACTATGATCACCTTTGAAATAATCCCCTTGGGAAGCTATGCACTGATGCCAGCACTTAGTCCACCCATCAATGCAATTTTGGAACTCTTTTTCTGGAAAGGCCATCAGAGCTGTCATCATATTACCCTTGATGTCCTGAATGCCATCAAAATGTTTTCCTTGTAATGTCTCCTTTATCTTTGGATAAAGAAAAAAGTCACTTTGTCTTTGAGGGCCAGATCAGGTGAGTAGGGAGGGTGTTCCAATACAATTATTTGTTTACTGGATAAAAACTCCCTCACAAACAGTGCTGTGTGGTCTGGTGCATTACTGTGAGGCAAGAGCTCCCTCAGGACCATTTTTGCACACACCTTTCTCATGCCAAGATTTTCAGTTAAGGTTTTCCTGCTGGGTGCAGTGGCTCATGTCTGTAATCCCAAAAATTTGGGAGGTGGAGGTGAAAGGATTGTCTGAGCTCAGAGGTTTGAAATCAACCTGGGCAACATGACCAGACCTCATCTCTACAATAAATCAAAAAATCAGCTGGGCATGGTGGCACATGCTTGTAGTTCCAGCTACTTGGAAGGCTGAGGTGGAAGGCTCGCCTGAACCCAGAAGGTCAAGGCTGCAGGGACTGTGAGCATGCTACTGCACTCCAGTCTGGGCAACAGAGTGAGACTCCGACTCAAAAAAAATGTGTTTTTCCTGTTTATCAGTGTTTATTTGACCTGCTATGCTTCTCACAGTCAGTCAATGATTTGGATGCACCGTTCAGGAAATTTTTGCTATGTCTTCATCAGTTCTGCTCGTTACTGTCTGTCCTGGCCTCTCTTCATCGGTGACACTTTCTCTCTCCTCAGAAAAACGTTTGATCCATTTGAACACTGCTGTATTCTTCATGACGTTATCTGTTTAAACTTGGACCAGCATATTCCTGATTTCACTTCCACTCTTGCCAAGTTTAGCAAGAAATTTAATGCTTGTTCTTTGCTCTAATTCACACTCTGACATTCTCACAAAGGCAAGCAAAAACATGCAACAATAATGAACACCACTCAGCAAGTTACCACCACATGTCAGCATGAGCACAGCTATGAGGCACTGATCTATCAAGGCTATGAAACCTTACTGAGTTGTTTGTGTAGTGCTGCCAATATAAGTGCACCATGGCAAGTTCACAAGCTTAATTGTAAGACTTCGTATTTTCTCAATTGCTCAATCCTTGAGTTGAAAGTAGTATCATAATTGTTAATGCATACCAGCCAAAAAACAAACCTACTGAGTTCAGTATATATTTATTGCTCTTTCATTCTAAAACACATAATCAAACTTCTGTGTACAAAGCTAATATATTTTTTAACTCCTCTTCTTCAATGTAGTGTACCATTCATTTAAAATTCATTCATTTACTTATGTTTTGTTCCAACTTAGGATTTTTAAAATTCTCATTGATTTGATTATTTTTGAAAATATAAAACTTTCTCCAAAATCAAAACTATATAAAAATATACCCAGAAAGGTGGTTATTTCCAACTCCAACCTTTTCATCCTATTCTAATCCTGTCTTGAAAGAATAAATTTGATTAGTTTATTTCCCTTGCTGTCTTACACCAAACACATGCTATGAGTACATTGCAAATGCAGTTTGACAATTAAGTTCATGAACTTACCATGGTGCTCATACATAGGTAGCGTTGTACAAATAACTCAGTAAGGTTTCATAACCTTGGCACATCAGTGTTTCACAGCTGTGTTTGTTGATGTGTGGTGGTGTCTTGCTGAGTGGCATTCATTATTGGTGTTGCATGTTTTTGTAAGCTGTAATGAGAATGTCGGAGCTCAAATAAGAGCAATGAACAGACATTACATTTCTTGTTAAACTTGGCAAGAGTGGAAGCGAAATCAGGGACATGTTAGTCCAAATTTAAGCAGATAATGTCATGAAGAAAACGGCAGTGTTCAAATGGATTAAATGTTTTTTTGAGGAAAGAGAATGTGTCACAGATGAAGAGAGACCAGGACAACCAGTAATGAGTAGAACTAATGAAAACATTGCAAAAATGTGTTGAATTGTGCATCAAAATTGTCAGTTGACTGTGAGAAGCATAGTATACAAAATAAACATTACTAGATAAATAGTTAGGAAAATCTTAATTGAAAATCTTGGCATGAGGAGGTGTGTGCAAAAATGATCCTGAAGGAGCTCTTGCATCATGACAATGGACCAGTCCACACAGCACTGTCTGTGAGGAAGTTTTTGTCCAGTAAACAAATAGCTGTATTGGAATATTCCCCTTATTCACATGATCTTGACCCCAGTGACTCAGTGACTTTTTTCTTTACCCAAAGATAAAGGAAATATTGAAACAAAGATGTTTTGATGACATTCAGAACATCAAAGGTGATATGATGACAGCTCTGATGGCCCTTCTAGAAACAGAGTTCCAAAATTGCTTTGATGGACAAACTAGGCAGTGGCGTAGGTGCATAACTTCCCAGGAGGTGTTCTTTGAAGGTGACTTTACTGATATTAAGCAATGCTTTTCACAGCCTAGCAATTTTTCTAGAATGAGTTCATAGATTTAATTGGGAGACTTCATATACTCATTTACACTTTACATTTTTAACTTCGCAATATATTTTAGAAATTATTCCTTATTTATTCATATAGAACAAATCCCTTCTCTCTCTTCTTCTATGTGTTCCTCTTCCTCCTGCTCCTTCTCCTCTTTTTTCTTATAGCAACCCAGTAGAAGTGCTTGGTAGCTTAGTAATCCATTTTGTGTATGCATTATAATTTATTCAACCAAACTTCAATTTATGAAAATGTACAACTACCAATATATTACAGTTATAAGTAATGTTGCAATGATAAACTTTGCTCATATGTATTTCTGTATCATCAATGGTGAACTTTTAGAGTAAATTCCTAGTGGGTGGTTTATCAAAATTTTCCAAGTTATCTCTGGTTGAATGAAGTGTGTGGTCCAGTGAGTGGGCCAATTTTACCATACTGTTAGAAGCTGTCCAATCCATAGAAATTTAATTTTCAGAATTTTTTATTATGCATTGCATAATTTTGTATTATGATTGTAAGTATTACTTTTAGTCCCTTTGTTTTGCTGCCTTTCTTCAGATACCATAATTATACATTTGTTATCTCTCCTTTGCCTGGCTTCTAGTTCAACTATTTTTTCTCTGTTTTTTACTTCTCCCTCTGTGCTATTACCGTTCACTTTTTTCCTCTTTTTCTTTAGTGCTTTTTATTAAATTTTTATTTCAGTAAATATTTTCCTGTCTTGGGAACTCTGCAATTTTTGACATGATTTTATTATTTTTGTTTTATTTATTGAGTATAATCTTCTCTGGTTTCATTTATTCCTTTTTGTTCATTTTTAAAAATTTTATGTTATTTTCATATCTCCAAGTATTTGTTTGAGGATGTCTAATGTAGTTTAGAATTTTGTGATACAGTTTCTTCTGCTAATGGTTATATCTTTTGGATATTTGCCTTTATTTTTGTAAGAGGTTTCCCCAGGAATTTTAATCAGCTAAAATACTTTGATCCTGATTTTCTGCTTTTTTCTCATAATCTTAAAGTATTTTAAAGTCTATACATCTAGTGCAGAGGCTCACAGTATATATAATTCACCTATCAATGTAGCAAAGCAAACATTATTTAATGGTTGTATTTGGAGATGATGTTGTGGAGGGAGGGGTGTGTTTCCTTTGATAATTTTTGGTTCTCTTATGACTTACAAATTTCTCAATTTCTCCTTTATTGTTTTTTCCCCTTTTAGTACTTATTCTTCACTCTTTAAAAAAAAAATCCTCTTCTTCAGAAACAATTCTGTTTGTTCTACCACCTCAAGCTCTGTACACTTTTAAGTATCATGCCGTGGATCGCTGCCCTGATTTACTAGAGTATTTTATCAGTATTGTTACACTTAGGGCAGACTTTCTTTTTTAGAAAAATTTTGTTAAGGATGGGATTTTAGAACCACCTAAGGCCCCTTTCCCCATCTTGTTTCTTCCACAGAGGCGTTCTGAGTTTCTCTTCACCCTTCTTTCCATGACCTCTATACAGAGATATAACAGAATCTCAAAATATAGTTCTGATTAAAATTGGGGCTTAGTTTTTAACTTGGTAATAATGTGAAATATTTACTAGTCTTTTAGTTAAGTTGAAGGCATATGGTTTTACTTGCACTTTCCCTTGACTTGTAAAGGTTTGTTTGTGGTGAACATCTTGAGAGATTCAAGACTAGAATCTTGAAGTGTCACTGGAATTATTTTAATAAAGAGAAATCAATATAAGAAATTACTAATGAAGTATTCAGAGAACCAAAAAGATAAGAAGTGACAACTGACATAGCTTGTAGTAACTAATGAAGTTTTTGGAGTCTCCCCTAGGGCAGACAAAGGAACACGGAATAAATTGGGGTTACTAAATGTTAAGGTTTTGGAGGAGGAAGGAACAATATAAATTGGGAGCTCAAGCTTTTGAGAAGGGTCACAGCCTGTCAGCTGTTGATATCCATAAGGATGCATGATAAGGCAAGTTCTGGCAATATAGAAAAATAGAGCAGAAAGCAGCCTTTGTAGCTAAGTTGAGAAGCCATTGCTGAATCGACAGTAATAAGAACCAGAAACAAACAAGAAGCACATCCTTTATTCTTCCAACAATCCTTTCTATCTCCCTTTGGAATCCTACTGCAGTCAACTGGCAAAGAAGAAATGTAGAGTGTGGTGTCCTAGCCCCATCATCCTAGAGCACAGAGAGAGGGTGGGTTTAGCACTTAGAGATTGCTTAATCTAGTTCTGTGTTGTTGCTCACTTATTAAAATTTACTGAGCTGTACACCTAAGGTTTGTATATATGTTTTATTTCAGTCAAAATATGCTTCACAAGGAAAAATAATACTATTTTCCACCCCCACTCCCTCCCAAAAAAGACTCTCATGTGCAGTTGTGACGATTCCAGCTATGTGTTGTAATACCACCTGTATTTCTTTCTTTTCTTTTCTTTTTCTTTAGTCTTTTAATTTTAACTTCTTAGAACAAGGGAACTTTTTCTCTCTACTGACTCCTGAAATACTTGTCATCAAAAAAGAAGAAGAGATTCATCTACACATAGTAGACTTTACACATTTTATCATAAAAGGAATGTGTTATGTAACACTGAGAAGTAAACATTTTCTCTAGTGGTCAGGAGGGAAAAAGTAGCTCTCCTGTTTTAAAATGCTAATTAATTTAGCTTTATTTATATTTCTCTGAATCCTAATATAATACCATAAACTCCCTAACTACATACTAAGTTGGAGAGTATATAAGCAATCAAAATTATAAATGCTTGTAGAAAATCTTTAAAATTTGGTTAAAAAAGAATCTGCAGAAACTGCTAGGCTCATGCAAGTGCATAAATCTGTGTATTTCTCAGTTATGGTAAAATATCTAAGGCCTCATTCATAGGTTGGATCAGTCAAAAAGAAAATGTTTTTCCTAGTGTAATATACAAGGCAGGCTATTCGAGACACCTTTTTTTTTTTTTTGAGTTGAAGTCTCACTCTGTCGCCCAGACTGGAGTACAGTGGCCACTCCCGGCCACCGCAGCCTCGACCTGCTGGGCTCCAGTGATCCTTCCGCCTCAGCCTTCCAAGCAGCGGGAACTACAGGCGCACGCTACCACACCCGGCTGATTTTTTGATTTATTGTAGAGATGGGGTCTCGCTGCCCAGGCGGGTCTCGAACCCGTGGGCTCAGGCTATCTACTCACCTCAGCCTCCCAAAGGCGTGGGATTACAGGCTGAGCCACCAAGCACGGCTTGGAGATACTTCTTCACGGGACTCAGACTGTTGGTCCAGCTGCTCAGGGCACTGTTTAATGGCTCTGTCCACAGGGAATGCTCACTGCTTCATTTCATCATCTATATTTCTGTGTTAATGATTCTTCCTGGGCCAGACACCAAAACATAGGTTAAAATAAAAAACAAACTTAAATTCTTTTTAAAATTAGAAAATAGTCATATAGACAACCATTCTAAATAAAATTATTCTATACAAAATCATTCTATATAGAATCATCAGAGATTGTTTCACCAAAACAGATATACGTTAATTTCAAAATAACAGGGCAATATAGAGAAGACTACAGAGGGTATTTTTCTTTTCTTTACAAATAGAAGCATGTCCAACATGGATCTTTATGTTTAAAACATCACTTTGCTATTTGTAAATTGTCACTCAAAGTCAAATTCTTCAGAATTCTCACAAATTGTTATGTACAAACAACTTTCTTTGATTAAAATGGTGTCTTACTATGTTTTCAAAAGCAATAACCCACCACTCACAATAGGAAATAGGAATTTTTAAATGTCTGTTGCAAAATATTATAATCTCTTTCTCTTTCACTATCAAGGCACTAATGTTCCTTGCCATAAACCATGTCTCTTAATAGTCTAACCTAAAAGTTAAATTAACAAAAAGTATTTCAAAATTTTGAATTTTAATGGATAAAAGCATGGAAATGCTAATGCAAATGTTCTTTCTTAAAAGCAAGAAACATTAGCCGGGCGTAGTAGCGCATGCCTGTAGTTCCAGCTACTTGGAAGACTGAGGCAGAAGGATCGCAGGAGCCCAGCAGGTCGAGGCTGCTGTGGCCGGGAGCGTGCCACTGCATTCTAGTCTGGGCAACAGAATAAGACTCCGACTAGAAAAAAAAAAAAAAAAAAAATCAAAAGCAGAAAAGCCAAAGCTTAACTACTAGACTTGATTATTTAAATGGAACAAATGGAAAAAAAATTTACTGGGGATATTTTCACAGCTGGAAAATATACTGGAATTTAAATGTTTAAAAAATAATTCTTAAACCTTTTCAATATTGCCAAAAGAAAAGCAACAATTTTGTGAAAAATATATATACCATACTGTAGTTTGGCAAATCCAGTATGAATTTGCAAGATTGAGTTTTTTTATCTGCTATTCCTACCTCTATGATTCTGGAAAGTGTTGAAGCATTCCTGTCCTTCCATTCCTTAGGCATTAAATGAGAAAAAGAATCTCTGTTCATCTGTCTTCCTATGCAATCATCACAAAGACAACTTTCCATTAATGAAAAGCAGAGATACACCATTCAGTGGTTTCTCTCACTAGTTGTCTTCCCTTTGTTTGGTCCTACAGATGACTAGTACGTAATCCCTAGATTCGAACTAGGCATAAAAGGTGCATAAATTGCTATTTTAGAAACTCTTCTCAACCAGAGCAGCATTTGCAGATACAAATATGTACACCAACACTCTTCTTCTTGAATTTACTATAGACATTACAAAATGAGCACAGGTGTTTTATTCCCTGAGCTCAACTACAAGTCTCTGTGTGATTCCCAGATCATTGTTCCTGTCAACACTGAGTGGTTTCACCTTTCTTTATTCCTACTCAAATTGTGTTGCTAGAGCTTTCTGTTTCCTATGCTATTTCACCTTATGAAAAGTCTATCTTCTTTATTTTTCTTTTTGGAGAAGAAAAGGGGGTGGTGGAAGTGGGTAGGGAGGCTTAGAGATGTCCTGGACTATTAAGAATATCTGCATAGGGAGGTATAAAGTACCTCCAGAAAGCACTAGAACATGAGAAACTATCTGTCTTCTGGACCACTAGTAAAAGACATGCAGATGGTTATGGATGATTATGTGGCTTCTAAACATAGGCAGCCTAAATATACTCAAATGGTGAGGAATTATCTTAAAGACTCCTTTATCACTGGCCATAGGATACATAGCTTTCTATCTCTACATTATGAAACCTCCAAAATTTCCCATGTACTCTTCCAAGTCCAGGAATTCTTTGGTCTGGAATCCCAGCCTTCTCCAAGTTGACCTTCATGGGCTGTCAACTCTTTAACATGGTTTGGAATCACTTGCATCCACTTATATGCAGATTTTCTTTCATCTTTGCCACCTGTAAGAG